>JBBPBO010001984.1:22838370-23151285 GCA_037974295.1 Cicer cuneatum | reverse complement strand
GTTTTTTAATCATAGTGATGTATGCAAAGTTATGGTATAAAATTATAGAGAATTATTGCTCTTTAGAGATAAGGTTAGTTTTTTTTGTTTATTTTTTTTTTCCCACCAAATTCATTTAATTCAAAACACATTGGACTATAAGCATGAATAAATTATATTTTCTTAATTGTTTGTCTTTTTTTCTTCTGTATGATATTAAGATAGTTGTTACATTTTAATTATTAAAATGTAATTAAAATATTATGTATTCAAATGTAATGAATTACCAACAGTAACTTAATTTGAAATTATGTTTGTAATAATAATTAGGCTAAATAGCACTCGTGATCCCTTAATTTAATTTCAGTTAACGTTTTAGTCCTTTATTTATTTTTTTCCGATTTGGTCCTTTTTTTAATTTTAAGTGACAATTTGATCTTTTATGTTTTAAAATGTCAACAATATTATACTTTTTTTTTACAAAAATTCATCAAAAATTTCAACCAAAACCCATAAAATTAATTATATTCTTTCATATAATACAAATTTCATTAGATTCGTAACTCAAATCTTCAAATAAACTCATATTTCCATTTTTTATTTCACTTAAAATTAAAATAAAGGACCAAATCGGAAAAAAAAGAAGATAAAGGACTAAAACGTTAACTGAAATTAAGTTAAGAGACCACAAGTGCTATTTAGCCTAATAATTATGTTTTTTATTGTTTGTTTTTTAAGCCTAGAGATGCACGAGTTAATGCTTATGGCCCGAGTGACTACCAAAATTTTTTTGCTAAAAGAAACCGCAGTACTTGTTTATATCCAATTATCTATTATAGATAGAACTAAAAATCTAAAAAAATAAAAGAATTGTAAATACCATTTTATGGTTTAAGAATTCAAAAATGTTTAAGGGGCTCTTAGTTATAGAAAAACAATAATTTGTATAAAAAAAAATATTTTCCATATTAAATTAGAAGATAAGTAAAATTAAATGGAGAAAGAAAATGACCTAAGGATTGTTAAGACAAACTCTCATTTTAAAGTTTTTGATGAAAATAAACAAATGTTAATTAAGATCGTTAATTATGATTCTAAATGTTATGTTAAATTAACCTGTGCTTTTGAGTGTATTAATTCAAAGATGGGATTCAAGCAAAGCCAAGAAATCAACATAAAGAACAGAGAACATTCTTGACACAATCTGGAAAACGGAGAATGTTCTCCAGGTTCAAATATGGTCATGATAGCATAAAGATCAATCAATCTCCATTACTTAATTGAAGTTATTGCCTATGTAATTAAATCTGTATTATGAGTACTTGACAAGGAACATATATGATCAATTACAATCAAAAGAAGTCATTCGGATCTCAAAGAAAAAAAGCCATGAATCAAGTTGTTCAAGCAAGACTGAACAGTCTCCAGTTTGGCTGTCAAGACTAATAAACGATCTTGACAATGTACAAGGCATCAGGACATCTTCCAGTATGTTCAGAAAATCATCCAGATTGATCATCAATCTCCAGGAAACTCAAAAGCTAAAAGTCCAAATTGATCATCAATTTCCAGCAACTTCATTTCAGTTTTCTACAACAAACTTTCATGATCTTTTCAAATCTGTTTTAATCAAGTTCAAGACTCCAATTCAAGCTACAAAGCATCATCACATATCTGCAATATTAAATGATCATTAAGCTCAAGAATCTGATCAAGAACAAAGGATTCAGTCCAGTCAAAACAAAAATTAAAAATAGTCAAAAGCACTTCCAACGACTCTATTGACCTCCATTTACTGCTCTCAAGCCTATAAAAGGAAGGCCAATGCTCAAGGAAAATGCAGAAGTTCAAGTGCTAACAAGTCTCATAAAATCATTCACATTCATATACTTGAAACTCTCTCATCACTCAAAAGAATCAGTCTGATCAATCTTTATTTACTCTGATATATTTGTACTAAATTCTTTGTAAAGAATTGAATCTCAAACAAGAGTTGAGACATCTTAGATTCTAACAAAACAATCTCATCATTATTGTAAAACTCAAACTATAAGAGTTTAGTATAGTTTGGGGTAAATTGTAAGAAATCCTATCAAGGTTAGTAGGTGATTTGATTAATCTCTTTCTGTGTGGAATTTGATTAAAGTCTGTAACAAGATCAAAGTTGATCTTAGCTAGGTGCTGTAAAACCAAGAAGGTTCTTGTTTTAAACACTTAGTGAAAAATCTCACAATTGTGAGGACTGGACGTAGCCCAAGTTGGGTGAACCAGGATATATCCTTGTGTGATATCTCTTATCCTTTATCTCTTTATTAAGTTTAATTGGTTTTCAAGTTAAAAATACAAACTGTTTTATGATTTTTAACTAACCAAGAACGTTCTCCGTTTTTTGATAAAAACCAAGAACGTTCTCCGTTTTCTGTTTTCTTAACCAAGATCATTCTTGAGTTAAAATCTTAAGTTTTTTCAGAAAATTTTAAAAAAGGGAGATTTACAATTCAAACCCCCTTCCTTGTAAATCAATTTTGCTACTTCAAGGATAATCTTGAATCCAATTTATGAAGTCGCTGAAAATGTTACACAATCTCAATTTTTTCATTGATATTTGGGGTGAGAATTGAGAAACCATATTAGATTATAACTGCATAGATAAAAAAAATAGAAGATGGATAAAATTTAAGTGGAGAAAGAAATTGATCTAATTTGACCCAATCGAGGAAGTCACCGAGAGGTTACACAATCCGACATTTTCCATTCATACTTGGGTGAAAATTGAGAAGCCATGAAGGATTTAATGTTGTGTAAACGAAAAAACTTTGTATCTAAGGTGTGCTTTCCAGCAAAATTTAAGAATGAATCGAAAAGATGATTCTTGAAATAATATAAGATACAATATACTTTTTTACCAACTAATATGAATTTACAAAGTTAGAAGTGGATGAGCATTGAAAGTTGATTGAAGTGAGAAGATAGTAAAATTATTTTCATGAGAAGCTTTGATAGTAAAATTGTTTTCATGAAAAGTTAGAAATGGAGGAACATTGAAAGTTGATTGAAGTGAGAAGATAGTAAAATTATTTTCATGAGGAGCTTTGATAATAAAATTATTTTTATGAATAGCTTTTGTGTGTAGGTTCTCAACAAATGTATATGATGATGTATGAGGTGCAAAAGCTAAATTGAGAAATAAAATGTGTAAGATGAATTGTAAAACATATGAAGGGTGCCACATAAGAATATAAGTGATATGGAACAAATGTTATAATGTAGCACATAAGTGTGTAGTGTTTCAATCAATAAAGTTGAGAATTTACTTTAATTGTTTAGTTGAGTTTTTTTAGCCTTTAGAACTTTTATTTTATTACCCACTATATGCTCTAAATATGTTGAGACATTTAAGATTGCCCAAATCAATAAATAAAAATAATGTTTTATTTTTTATTTTTTTTAGCTAGTTTCTCTTATTTTTCTCTTTCTTACCATAGAATCCTAGTTTTGATAATCTCTTCTTAAAACAGTCTATCAGAAACATTGAGGTGTTCTCAAAATATAAGAAGTTTCTTGCTCTTTCATTTGTCATTCAATAAAGTCTTGATCCTCCAATTAGTTCAGTCAGACAGCAAACCATGTTGATTAAGAAAACATATATAAACAAAAACAAGATTCAAATTTGTTCACACTCCAAAATCCATACCTACCTACGTAGGTTATTACATAATTTTCAACTAACAAAATCCACCTAACTGTACAAGTTTTCTACATAGACTCAGAACTTCATTTGCTTTTTTTTTTATATAGAAAATGAAATTCTACAATCATGACACATATACTATTTACAAAATAGATGTTGGCATGTTTGTCTGTCCGCATTTTTAATTTTTTATAGCGTTGGTTGTGAACAATTTTTTTATTGTAACTCGTCGTGTATTGTTGATTTTAAATTAACTTACTATTAACATTTATTTTATCACTGGATCATTGTGATTTTAAATTAAGGTTTGAAAATTCAGTTGAATGAGAATAACACTGAAATAGTAAAAACAGTGAGACATGAAAATATGGTAAAACTTGGCATCTTCTTAGTTATAGAGGCAAATTTTACGAATACATAAAATTTTAATGATGATCCGGCGACATTCTCATTAGGTATAAGTTAACAGTTATCTATATATTTACAACTGATAAATGATTTGGTTAGTGTTGGTCTGACGAGTTTAGTTTTAAGCTATATGATCACTCTTTTTTTGTCGAACTAACATCAATCAAATAATTAACTAAATCATAAAGAATAAGATCACCGTTAACTTAAATTTTTAAGAAATATATTGATGTACACTATACCACTTATGAACGTCATACACCATATGATCCTCCCATCATATATTGCATGTGTGTAAAGAAAACATCTCACCAACTAACCACTAAATGTTGGTAAAAATTTAGTTGAACAACCCCAAACAAACTAACCAATTCAGTTCAACTTCCAATTAAGCACCAACAACTTTTCTTCCTATGCAAAAACACCCTTCATTTCCAAAAGCTATATTTATACATATTATATGATAGTTTAATTACTATCCCTAAAGTTAATAATAATATATTTCTCTTAGTTTTCTTACAATGTCTAGTAGCAACAACACAATGGTAGCAAACGAGCGCATAGGGGCAGAAATAGTGTATGGTTCAGAAAATTGCTACAACCAATCCATTCAACTCTTAGAAGAACTTGGATTTCCAAAAGGTGTTCTTCCCTTAAAAGACCTAATTGAATGTGGAAGAGTTAGAGAAACAGGGTTTGTTTGGATGAAACAAAAGGCACCAAGTGAACATTTTTTTGAAAATACTAAAACACTTGTGAGCTATGCAATTGAAGTCACAGCTTATGTTGAAAAATTCAAGATGAAGAAAATGAGTGGAATTAAGAGTAAGCAAATGTTTGTTTGGGTGAGTATAAGTGAAATGAGTATTGATGGTTTTAAAGGAAAGAAAATGTTTTTTAAGACACCTATGGGGATTGGCAAGTCATTTCCTGTTACTGCTTTTATGAATTTTGAGGAAAAGGAAAAGTATCAGTTGATGCTATTGAAGGATAAGGAGGTTGAGATCAAAGAAAATTAATTGATGACAAATTTGTTACATTGCATTTTTTTTTATTAGTTCAATTTATGTTATTGAGAATTTGGTTATGAATAATAGATAAGTATAATGATATTCTGATTATTGAAAATTATATAAAGTAGAAAGTTTATGTATGATGTATGCTATACATATATATAATATATATATATAATATATATACACGTGTGTTTCTATTTTGATGGTAATGATTTATTTTATGCATTTATCACTCTTCGGTCTCTTGAATTATTGGTTGTTTTCATTATTTGACTGCTTTCTTTAAAGATTATTTCTTTCACAAGAATTTGCAGTGTTTGGAGCGTACTTTATCACCGAGTTTCATTAATAAGCTGATGTAGTAGAGTTACAAATAAGAAACAAAAGAATTGTAAGTTCTTATTAGAGTGAATATCACACCCTTTACTATCCCTCAAACATTGGGACAAATAATTCTATCTTTACGATTAACAAAATTTTAAAACAATCTCTAAAGTGGAATTTTTTTAATCTTATTGGTCATTTTGGATCGGTCAACTTGGCATTTGAACATGTCTTCAATAGATTAATAATGTGATTGATGATTTTCGAAGATATTTTGAAATACTAATTTAAATAATCAAATTGATTAATTATTTGCAATTTCATGTTGTAACCGATATTTTTTTTCTTCTTCAAATGATTGCGCTAAAAAAGAAACATCTGCCAAGGTAAATAAAAAGCAGAAAAATATAAATTAAATGTGTTAGAAATAACATGATCTAAAGAATTGAAGATACATTTCACATTGAAAATAAGTTTGAGTGCTTAATAAAAAAATATAAATTAAATGTGTTAGAAATAACATGATCTAAAGAATTGAAGATACATTTTACATTGAAAATAAGTTTGAGTGCTTAATAAAAAAAATTCTTTAGAATGTTTTATATTAATGGATTAAAATTCAACTTTAACCAATTAATTAAGTCTAACCAACTAAAAAATTTCTAACTTAACCAAAATATCTAATTTTAAGAGTTTCCCACAAACTAATTTTTAACTCAGTTTGAATTACAAAGACAAACAAAACCCAAAAAAAAAAATTACAAGCCTCAACAATAAAAAGTACAGCAAAGCAACATATTCAGTATTGGCATCTAAGAACAAACTCTTCATGACTTATTGAAGTTATTTTCTCTTTAATAGAAGCTTCTAGCTGTTCAAACAATAGCATAAAAATTCTTCAAAAGTCAACTTAGAATAATCCAAGGTTTGAAGTGCTTTTCTACTTCTCTCAACATTAGCTTTGAACGAATATATGTTTGAACTTTGAACAATGCCGCAAGATCTTGATTCTGGAGAATGCAAGGAGACAAAAATGAAAGGAAATGAAACAGTTTTGACGGTGCAATGAAAATTTGCGGACGGCTATAAGGTTCTGCCGAGATCAAAGCCAAGAACAAAAATTAAAGACCGAAACCTCAACTTTAAACAGAGAATTAGAACTGTTTTTGTTTCTGTCGATCAATTGCTCACCCAACAAATAAATTTAATCTGATGCAGTGTTCTTGTAAAAACAGAAACAAAACAGAAATTGCAGGATTTTATGAAAAAACCAGTAAAATTGCTAGATGAATACACAAAGAATTGTTAACTTAGTTTAGAGTTAAAACTCTTACATTTGGGGGACTGAATCCAACTTGAAAAGATCATTAATATGGTATAAAAGTTTACAAACTTTCTTTCTCTCTTGCCTTTCTCTTGCACAGTTCTGTTTTTCAACTCTTTTTTTACGTCAAAACTAAAGGACTTATATATACAAGTTAGTTACATTATAGAGTAATAGGAAGACAGTTATAACTAACTAAAATATCTAGGAGTCAGTTTGCTTATTTCGCACGCAACCAGCATTAGATGAACTCAAAAGTCTTCAATTTTAAGTACCACTTATCAACAAGAACAAAATCTTTTCCATTAGGTCAAACACCATATGAGTATGGTGAAAATGTAGCATATATAAGATTCATACGCTCAACCACCACCTTCAATGTTGATACAATAGTTGTCAAAACCAACTTTTCAAGCTCAAAACATGAAATACGACTTGGATTTAGTGCAAAGAATACAAAATTGATGGAATCAGTTCTTGTTTCATAGATAGAATGGAAAAGAATGATGAATGCTCAGAATCACAAGATTTGCGCATAGATTTGTCGTCATCCTTTACAAGAGTGTTTTCTTGAATTGACGACTGCAAAGGTTGCGAAGAAATTTTCTCATCGCATTATGAACCAAAATATTCATCTTCGTAATTGTTGTGAAGTGTGTGTTAAGACAAATCTCAATTAATTTGTTTTGATGAAAACAAATTATGATTCTAAATTATGTGTTATTTAACATGTGTTTTTTGAGTGTGATAATCCAAGATAGGTACTAAGCAAAAGCAAGCAAAATCAGTTTTAATATTAAGCTAAAAATTAACTGCCAGAAACCAAGAACGTTCTCCACATTTTCTGAAAAAACCAAGAACGTTCTCCACGTTTTTCACTTCATCAAGACTGTTCAAACCAACTTTTAATGCAAGAGAAGATTATGCTTATTTCGAATGGATTACCAATGCATATACCAGGAATATACAACTTTAATAATAGCAAAGAAAGTATTCCAAAAGATCTAAGAAGAAAATATTTGAATCAAGACAAAATGAGTCAAGACTAATCAGGCTCCAGAACATTCTCCAGCTTCTTTCATACAGCTCCAAAACGTTCTCAGCTTCTGAAGCACAGACTAAGAACGTTCTTGAGAACTGATACTTCAGCATGATTGTATGATACATATTCTCGTGATCAAGTGATCCTCAAGAACTATACATCAGATGAAAGAGAATACACAAAGACCAGAAAGTCTTAAAAGTCAAAAAGGGAAAAAGTTCAGTCAATAGTCTTACTTTGAAGACTGATTATTTTAATTTAACCCTTGACCAAGGAAACCCCTCCAAACGGTAATATTAAGCTGACATGGATCTCCTCAAGTATCTATAAAAGGAACCCCACAACTTAATGAAAATCACGACATTCAAGTGCAAAAGAAAAATCATCACTCACATTCATACTTGAAAGTCTCACAAGAAATCAGTAACATTCAGTTTCGAGTTCACTGTTATTAGTTTACTGAAACATCTTGTAAATAATCTAACCTCAAACAAGAGTTGAGATTAAACAGATTCTATCAAACACTTTAAATCATTATCGTGTAAACTTAAGACTATAAGGTTTGTTTATAGCTTGAGTGATTTGTTTAGAAAAATCATTTTAAGGCTAAAAGGCGATTTGTAAAAATCCTATTAAGGGTTGATAGGTGACCTGATTGTATTCCTTTCTGGGTGGAAATGATTGAAATGTGTAACAGATCAAGGCTTATCTGAGCTAGGTGCTGTAAAACCAAGAAGGTTTTTTGTTTTTAACACTTAGTGGAAAATCACATGGTTGTGAGGACTGGACGTAGCCCGGGTTGGGTGAACCAGGATAAATCATTGTGTGATATCTCTTCCCTATCTCTATTTACTTTCAGTCCTTCATTTACTAAAAGTTAAAAATTAATTTCTGTTTTCAAACCAAACCAAGAACGTTCTCCGATTATTCTACTTTCACAATCAAGATCATTCTGCTTTTTTTAAACTAACCAAGAACGTTCTCTGTTTTCTGTTTCCAGATCCAAGAACAATATTTGTTTTATGTTTACTTAACCAAGATCAATCTTTAGTTATTTTTAAGTTTTAACAGGAAAATTTTAAATAGGCAACTTTGCTATTCAAATCCTCTTCCTTGTAAAGTGACATTTCTACTTCAGTGTGATGCAACGATATCTCTTGGATCACAACCAAGACTCTGATACCATCTTAGAATTTGGGTTGGACCATACGTAAGCCCCACAAAAATCGGCTTATAGGGTAAAGACTACCTACCATTTATAAACACTTTGTCAAGCCTTATCTCATATAATGTGGGACTCTTAACACCCCCAAACGTCCAAGACTAGACAACATGACTCGAGTTGCCCGATAATGATTACCTGATAGCAGGTGGTCCAATGGATCTTGGATAGACTCTGATACCATCTTAGAAATAACATGATCGAAGAGTTGAAGATGCATCTCATATTGAAAATAAGCTTGAGAGCTTGATACAAAAGAAAATTCTTTAGAATGTTCCTTAAAAAGATACTTAAACAATGAATAAAATAGCTCTATTAATAAAACATATTTCAACCTTAACCAATTAACTAACTAAGTCTAAGCAACTAACAAACTCCTAACTTAACCAAAATATCTAATCTTAAGAAAATGTGAGTAAAATAACTTGATTGATCGTGTGTGTCAAAATGAAATGTACAAGAAGTATTTATAGACAAAATGATTTAGCACTAATCCTATTAACCATGAACTCGGCCTGCAAATTCTCATCTCTAATTGTCGCTATTCGATCGGCTAAACTCATGAGTAATGTATAGAAACATGATTGTTATTGTGTGTTCGTGGGACCCCACATTTGGCATCAATTTCTCCCATTTCGCAATGTTTTTTAGTACCTTATCCATGATTTCTTCTCTCTTAGATCGTACTCCCTATTTTACAGTCGTGTTTGTGTTGAAACTCTTAGGAACTAAGAAAGACTCGACTAACCCATTTTCGATTGTTTGTAGTTCAACTAGTCACTTACTCGACTACCTAGGTATCGGTTCACCCTTAACTCGGTTGTAGGTCGTTCTAATCTTACAACTTACATTATTTTTAGGTGTAAACAAATGTCCCCTTGTGTTGCATTGATCGATTAATAGAGTTGAAAGATAATGTGACGCAAGTTGAAAGTATTGGAAAACATAAGAAAAAAGAGTTTGAATTGTGTTGAACATTTTTTTAAATCTTCATTGTTGTTTAAAATAAATTATTTTCAAAAGCTTATCTATAGTTTAAACACAAGACATAAGAAAAGACATAAATAATTCAAAAACAAAAGCAAATAGATAAGAGATACGAAAAGCACACAAATTATTTAATACTAGTTTACAACAACTGTTGTTACATCTAATCCTCCACTTACCCATAGATTTTTCCCTAGTACACTCAAGAACTTAATCCACTAGAGTGTCATTAACTCAATATTTTCAAGCTTTGAGTATTCTATAAGCTTCTCCAAGCTAAATATTATTTTTTTTCCTCTTAAGACATTGAATATTAACAAGCCTCTCTAAGCAACCTATTATAATGCCTCAACAGGCAACCAGAAGTACAATCTCGGAATTTCTCAAGAATTTTGGTTTCACTTTCCTCTTGAGTTGAGTTTGTACAATACATTTTTGAGTTCCAAAAATATTATTTATTCTACCTCTCAAGGCGTTCCGCTAGAAACCTTTTAGTCTTCTCAACAATATTGGAAACTGCCTATTGAGGATCCAAGTGTTTACCTGTATCTTCACACTTTTCTTTATCACAAAGGAAGTAGTCACTATTCGGCCAATTTACAACAATACAAGTTTGTGTTTGAATTGACACAATTTTTCATTGAATTCTAACACTCGTTGAGAACATATTATAATTTAAATCCTATATCAATTCAAATATCACAGCTCATTTCAAACTTATTTGTGATTGAACTTGATTTATTTACAAACATTTCTAATTACTCTCCTAAGAGAGGATATTACAATTTGAATATCATGTTTATTGCTTTTCTAATATATTCTTTTGAATAGAACATGTCTTTTTTTTTTCTCTTTGGATCTTTTAGGCTTGTCATATGATATTCAATGTATGAACATAGTCTTAAATCTTTTCTTCTAATGTATTCATCATCGAGAACAAAAAACATCTAGATGATATAAGACTATCTTAGATATAAATTTTTGTTTTTCTGAATGTCATCTCCACTATGGACTATATCTTAATGATTGCTGTTATGGACATTGTCAACATCTTCAATTCAAGCGAAGCTCTCTTTATAGCTCATGAAAATATAATTGTTGAGAAAATAGTCGTTTTAGACATGCATAATTTGTTGCAATTGAATATGTAGTTATTTGACTTTACACATTTTTACAATATCGGTTATTAGGCTACTTGGTACTTTTCATAGGATTTGACAAATTTCTTCAATTTATGTGCTTTAGAATCATATCGTCTTGACTAAGAGGAAGTGGCACTGCATTAGAGGAATCTTCTTGTGAATTTGATGTCTTGTTGATTCTTCTTAGATAGTCATCAAGGCGTAGCAAAGGAATGTGGTTCTAGAGGAAATTTTGTTTTGTTGACCATTGCAGTAAAGGAATCTCGAGCTTTGCTAATCCTTGGAGGAATGTTTGATCTTCATTGTTTATTTTCTTTTAGATGCTTGACCAACATTGATTTTTCTTTTTATGGACGCTCGATCAAATTTGACTATTCTCTTCATGTCTTCAAACATTTGGTGGTTAGAAGAGTTGATCAGAGCAATTTGTTATATCATCAAATATGTGATTCATATTCTTATTCATAGGATTACTTCACATAGTAATGTGAACACACGTCTTAGACCAAATATTTGTTGCCTTGATCAACATAATTATCTTCTAAGTTATGGCTGAAGGTGCAAACACGAGAAGGGGGCTGAATTGTGTTTACCAAAGTTGAAAACTTTTTGCTGATTTGATGAACGTTGATATAAATTACTTGGAGACGATGCAATCAGATTTGACAGTAGCGGTTAATAACAACATAAGTATTTGGACACATAGATTTATCCTGGTTCACCATTAACTTAGCTACATCTAGTCCCTTCTTTCAGAAGACTTTAATCCACTAATTCAAACACTTTGAATTACACAACACCTGACCCTCCAAACCAGTCTTCCCAAACAGCCTGACAACCCCAAACTTTTGAGGAACAACAACACCTTGACCCTACAAGCCAAGTCTTCTCCTACCAATCTGACAACCCCAGATTGAAGAAGTAACTTACACCACCTTGACCCTACAAGCCAAGTCTTCTCCTAAAAATATGACAACCCCGGATTGAAGAAGGAACGTACACCACTATCAGGTTGGATACAAAGGTTTGGAACTTGAGTAGTTGCTTATGGAAAGATGATTATAATAATGATTCTCTTGAGTAGTTGCTTATAGAAAGCTAATTATGACAATGACTCTCACACTCTAAGAAAAGAACACTTAGAAAATATTTCTCTTTCTCACAAGTGTTTCTCTCTCTGAACTCTAAGATGAATTTGGCTTTTAAGCTTGAGTTCTTCTGTTTTTGGATGATTTCTTCTTCAGCCTGAAGCCTCTATTTATAGTGTAGATATGGGCTTTTACTTGGTCCATGTTTAATTTCGATTTGTATCTTGCTCAGATTTCTTTTGAAAATTCTTCAACCCGACTCTGTTTCTTTTAAAATTTGAACCAAATCTTCTTAAAATTGAAATTAAATCTTCTTCAGACTTTGATCAGATCTCCTTCAAATTTCCATCAAGTTTTCTTCGAATTTTGAATCAAATCTTCTACGAATCTGAATGAAGTCTTCTATGAATTTGGACTAATGTCTTCTTCGATTCTGGACCGTGTCTTCCTTTGATCTGAACCATATTTTCTTTTGGACCATGTCTTCTTCTGATCTGGACCATGTCTTCTTTTGATCTGGACCATGTTTCCTTCTGATTTGGACCATGTCTTCTTCTGATCTGGACCATGTTTCCTTCTGATCTGGACCATGTTTCCTTCTGATCTGGACCATGTTTCCTTCTGATCTGGACCATGTTTCCTTCTGATCTGGACCATGTCTTCTTCTGTTGTTTACCTCGAATGGTATCGTCTAATAATGTCATCTAATTTTTGCCTCTGATGATATACTCTGATTTTTTCTTCTGATGAAATCCTCTGATTTTTGCTTCTAATGATCTGGTGACATCTTTTAGCTGTATCTTCTGGGGGTATCCTCTGGTGATATCTTCTGGTGACATCCTCTAGTGACGTCATCCTCTGATGACATCTTCTGCTGACGTCATCCTCTGGTGGCGTACTTCTTCGAAGTCAATATATTATTCTCATAAAATACTTTTGTTAACATCAAAACTTTAAGTGTAAGAACCAACTTGGTTCCAACAATCTCCCCCTTTTTAATGATGACAAAACTTGTATTCTTTATAACCATTTTTTTTCTATTTCTTTGACTCCCCCTAAGACTAAGCTCCACTTTATATCTTTCTCCCCCTAAGTCTAAGCCCCAGTTTAACTTCTCTTTATCAAATATCTTTCTCCCCCTTTTGTCATCAGAAAAAAGCAATGAAGGAGATCTTTTTTTTTCACCTTTTTTTAATAACATGAACATATTACAAAAATAAAATAATAAAAAAAAATTAACTAAACTATCAGTCAGAGATGAATGTAAGGTTTAGGTTTTTCTTGATGAAGTCAAACCTATCTTCAGGTAGTGGTTTGGTGAATATGTCAGCCCATTGCTGTTCAGTGTCTACAAACTGAATATTGAGTACCCTTTTTTGAACAAAGTCTCTAATGAAGTGATGTATGATCTCTATGTGTTTAGCTCTAGAATGAAGTATAGGGTTTTTGGTTAGATTGATGACAGAAGTGTTGTCACAATAGATGGGAATGTTGGTTTCTAGGATTTTGTAGTCTTCTAGCTGATGTTTCATCCAAATGAGTTGAGAACTGCATCCAGCTGCTGAAATGTATTCAGCCTCTGCTGTTGACATGGCAATTGTGTTTTGTCTCCTACTTGACCAGGATATTAAGTTTTCACCTAAAAATATGCAGTTTCCACTTGTGCTCTTTCTTTGAAGTTTATCTCCAGCATAGTCAGAGTCACAGTATCCACTAAGTTGGTATTTAGGAGTGTTCTTGTAGAACAAGGTAAAGTTGGTAGTGCCTTTTATGTATCTAAGGATTCTCTTAACAGCAGTTAAATGGGATTCCCTAAGGTCAGATTGAAATCTTGCACATACACTAAACATGATGTTAAGTCTATAAGAAGTAAGGTAAAGTAGAGATCTTATCATTCCTCTATAGGTTTTTTGATCAACTTTTTAGCCTAAATCATCATTTTCTAGTAAGCAAGTAGGGTGTATTGGTGTAGCCATAGGTTTGCAATCACTCATCTTAAACTTCTTGAGAAGCTCTTTTGTATATTTCGTTTGATGAATGTATATACCTTTTTCACTTTGCTGAATTTGTATCCCTAAGAAGAACTTAAGTTCTCCCATCATACTCATTTGAAATTCTTGCTGCATTAATTGAGAAAATTCTTGGCAAAGTGTCATTAGTAGATCCAAAAATAACATCATCAACATAAACTTGAATAATAAGAATATCATCTTCTATTGATTTTCTAAAAAGTGTATTGTCTACTTGTCCTCTTTCAAAGTTATTTTTAAGCAAGAAGTTACTAAGTCTATGATACCATGCCCTAGGTGCTTGTTTTAAACCATACAAAGATTTTTTAAGTTTAAAAACATGATTTGGAAATTCAGAACTTTCGAAACCTGGGGGTTGTTTAACATAGACTTCTTCACTTATATAACCATTTAGAAAAACACTTTTAACATCCATTTGAAATAATGTAACGTTATTATTTGCAGCAAAGGAAAGTAGGATACAAATAGCTTCGAACCTGGCCACTGGAGCAAATGTCTTAGTGTAGTCAATGCCTTCTTGCTGACTGTAGCCTTGTGCAACAAGTCTTGCTTTTTTTTTTTTCTGATCACTTCACCTTTTTCATTTAGCTTGTTTCTAAAAACCCACTTGATTCTAATAATGTCCTTTTCTGGTCTTGGTACTAGATCCCAAACATCATTCCTCTCAAATTCATTTAACTCTTCTTGCATTGCAAGAATCCATCCATTTTCTGCCAATGCTTCATAAACAGAGGTAGGCTCAATAGATGAGAGTAATCCAAACAAACTGGTGTCTTTAAGTGATAATCTGGTCTTTAAAGGATCACTTGCACTTCCAATGATTAGAGTTTCAGGATGAGATGACTTGTTCTTCCATCCACACCTTTCTTCTAACTTATTTTCAGATTCATCCTTTGAAGATTTGCTGTGTTCTTCTAATTTGCTTGCATCCTCTACTTTTCAAGCTCTTCTGGTTTGTCTGCATCAGCTTCCTTTGGTTCTAGTAAACCTGCACTATCATCATCTTGCTTTGACTTTTCAAAGTCAAGCTGTTTGTCATCAAATTTAACATGTATGGATTCTTCCACAATATTAGTTTCCTTATTAAACACTATAAGCCTTGGATCTTTCACAGTAGCCAATGAAGGTACACTTTTGAGATCGAGAATCAAATTTTCCAAGGTTATCTTTGGTGTTCAACATATAACAAGTACAGCCGAATTGTTTAAAATAAGAGATGTTAGGCTTTTTACTTTGTCACAATTCATATGGTGTTTTATTCAATATGGATATTTATATAGACTCTATTTTGAATGTAATATGCGGTATTAATTGCTTCAGCCCAAAAGTGTTTTGCAACATTCATATCATTTAACATGGTTCTGGTCATTTCTTGGAGTGATATATTCTTTCTTTCTACAACTCCATTTGTTGGGGTGTTCAACGAGAGGAAAAGTTGTAAGAGATTCCATTCTCATCACAAAAACTTTCAAAGAGTTATTCTCAAATTCTCCTCCATGATCACTTCTAATTTTTATAATTTTAAGACCTTTTTCATTCATGATTTGTTTACAAAGTGTGATAAACACTTTGTGAGATTCATCCTTACTTCTTAAGAATTTTACCCATGTCCACCTAGTGTAATCATCTACTATAACAAAACCATATTTCTTTCCACTTAGAGAAGTTGTTTTCATTGGCCCAAATAGATCTATATGTAAGAGCTCAAGGGGCTTCGAGGTAGAGATTGAGTTTTTAGGGTTAAAAGAGTTTTTTTTCCCTTTTGACAAACTTCGCACATAATTTCAGTTTTGTAACTAAGCTTAGGTAGACCTTTCACCAATTGAACTTTTTTCAGTTTTGAAACTAATCTAAGGTTTGCATGACCTAATCTTTTATGCCAAATTAGTTTCTCTTCATTTACTAACATAAGACACTTAACCTTTTGTTTCTCTAGACTAAACAGATTTATCTTATAAATGTTGTTTTGCCTTGGACCAGTAAAGAATACAGATCCATCATTCTGACTAATTGCCTTGCATGTTTTTTGATTGAATATAATATCATAATTATTATCACTTATCTGATTGATACTTAATAAGTTATGCTTAAGACCTTTAACTAACAAGACATATTTAATAGAAGGGGAAGTACCATTACCAACTATGCCTTGACCAATGATCTGGCATTTTTGCTTTCCTCCAAAAGTCAGTGTGCCTCATTTGCTCAAGGTTAGTTATTGGAACATAGACTTTTCTCCTGTCATATGTCGCGAGCATCCCCTGTCCAGGTACTGTTGAGAAAAAATCTTTTTTAATGATAACAAAATTATCTTAAGATTATGATTACACAAATGCGTGCATTTAAGTATTGTACTAAGAAAGGAACAAGATCCAAAGATCGCAACCTCTTGTCCAGAAGAATGAATGCATGCAGGAAACAAAGCTGTTAATTCCTGAAGCAGAAAATTTGAAGTTAAAACACCAGAAGCAGAACATCTGGAAAACAGAAGCAAAACATCTGGAACAGAAATCCATAAGCAAAACATCTGGAACAGAAAACCAGAAGCAGAACACCAGAAACAGAAAACCAGAAGCAGAACACCAGAAGCAGAAAACCTGAACGTTGAACACCAGAAGCAGAACATCTGAAACAGAAAACCAGAAGATGAAAATGTTAAAACCAGAAGCAGAACACCAGAATATTAAAATCAGAATACCAGAAGCAGAAAACCAGAAGCAGAACACCAGAAGCAGAAATCCAGAAGTAGAAAACCAGAAGTAGAAACTTAGAAATATAAAAGCCTGAAGTCGAACACCAGAAGCAAAAGTTGAACACCAGAAGCAGAACCTCAGAAGATATACATCAGGAGATGAACTTCAGAAGATATACATCAGAAGATGAACATCAAAAGATATACATAAGAAGATATATATCAGAAGACGAACAACAAAGGATAAGAAATGAACATCAGAAGTTCTACATCAGATGATAAGAAATGAACATCAAAAGATATACATCAAAAGATGAACATCATAAGTTAAACATCAGAAGATGAACACCAGAAGGTAAACATCAGAAGATGAACACCAGAAGGTAAACATCAGAAGATGAACCCCAGAAGGTAAACATCAGAAGATGAACACCAAAAGGTAAACATCAGAAGATGAACACCGGAAAGTAAACATCTGAAGATGAAACACCAGAAGGTAAATATCAGAAGATGAATACCATAAAAAGATCACTAGAGGATGAACTCTAGCTACTTCTTCATCCTCCTACAAAACAACTAACAGTTCCAAAGTATCAAAAGCTGCATCATTCGCGAACAGAGAAGGGTCATGTCTTGGAACCAGAAAAGAGCACTTGCCAGTTGTTAAAAACGTATGGAATGATCTAACCTCCTGGAAAGCTAAGTAAAGAAGTAACCTCCCAAGTGCCAGGCTGTAAAAGGACAGAATGGCAAGGCTGTAAATTCAAAACAAAATTGAGGATCATTACAACTTGGGAAAACGGTCAGAAAGGAAAATTTTCTTTGAAGAGAAAGTTTCCTTCTCTCTATAAAAGGAAGGCTGCTCTTCTTCAGCAAAAGACACAACTACACGAGCAAAAAGAAAATATCAAGAGGCTATCAAGAGCATTATCAATCTCCCTTCAAGCTTTCTATAATCTTACACTAGATCTTTGATTCATCTTTGTAGAAAGTAATTCCTATCAAACTATTTCATATCATCTTTAGAACTTCAAGTGAGTAACACTTGAGAGAAATCAGAAGGAAAGAATTGTAAGCTTGGTGAAGCTATAGAATACACGAATTGTAATCAACCTCAGTGAGAGGCTGATAGCTTTTGATACTTAGTAAAAACTCACAAATGAGTGAGGACTGGACGTAGCCTTCATTTGGTGAACCAGTATAAAAATTCGTGTGTCATTACTCTCTCCTTACATTTCAAAGTCTGATAATCATCCTCTGAAAGAGGATAGTAGTTTAAAACAAAAATAGAATTTTGAAAACCTCGAATATCTCTATTCAACCCCCCTTCTAGTGATATTCTAGCCACTTCAATTGGCATTAGAGCAAGGTTCTCTAAAAAACTACACCTAACAGTGTAAGAGAAAAAGATTCAAAAAGAAAACTGTCAAAAGCTAAGTATATCCCAGAAGGAGGATCATCCAGCAGACCTCCTGTAACACCCCGAATTTTTAAACAGCGCGAGTGTATTTTTTTTTCAACTGAAATAAATAAATAAAAGAATTTTCAAATTAATTCAAAAGAATTAAAAGAAATAAAATTAAATCATTTCATAAAATAATACGTTGTAATTCAAATGACGAACGTAATTAAATAATTACGTCATAACTTTAAATGAGTAAATTAGTTTTGGGAAATTGATCTTTAAAATATACTAAAATAAAGATACATAAAAAATTGTATCCTGGTCCCACCAAAACATTATCAGAGTGCGGAAAAATATACAATTATCCCAAAATAAAAAATTTCAACCACCAAGCTCAAGACACTATACAACAAGTCTAAACTGATCATGCACTAAGGCTACAGTAGCCCGGTTTCCACCGCATCCTCTACAAGTCTCGTCTTCACCCAGTTGTCCGTCCATCTGCTTTGTCCACAAATACGTCGTACGTGAAGATCAAGGAAAACAAACGACGTCTCCGTCGTTAGTATAACCGTCGGAGGTACGGGTTTGAGTATCATCTGAGGGCAAAGCCCAATTTTCCACAATAATAGTAAAGGGTCACCGACTGAAAATAAAAAATACCACATAACATTTATGTCAACAATAACAAGTATATTCATGGCATGTTCCAATGTTTATGGCAACAAGAATGAATAAATATGCTTACTTATTAAAATATATGATATTGACATTATTGGAAAAACACAAACAGTTTAACATATAAGTTATGTTGCAAGTACAAATACATTCAACAAAACACAACAACTCATTCAGCACTTAGAGTTCATAACTTACTTGCACACAATGATTTCCACCTGTCAACATCATATCCAATCATGACTCACCAGTCGACCATCCCAATGCAATATGTATATGCAAATGTAAACAACTTCTTGGAATTACCAAGGTGTAGTCTCTCACAGACCAGCACACGTGCAGTCTCTCACGGACCAGCACGATTTCACAAATGGAATGGACTGTCTAATACACGCGGAACTACTTTGAACCCGGATAGAATAGACCGTCTAATACACGCGGAACTATTCTACAACCCTTCACGGTTACTACAGTGTATTAGCCTCTCACAGGCCAAATACACAGAAGTTAAATCCTCGCACGGATAGAATGGACCATCTAATACACGCGGAACCACTCCGTAGCCCGAGTAGAATAGACAGTCTAATACACGCAGAACTATTGTATACCCATGGTTACTACTTAACTTCGCGGCCCATCACGGTCAACGCATCAACTCTGTGGCCCATCGCGGTTACCACCTGACTATGCAATGCATGGACATGCAATGTTTTCTCTTCACTGAAAACAGAATGCAAATACCAGCTAAAAATCCAGCATGCAAATAACAGCTAAAAATCCAGCCACTCCATCACCTCATCAAACCATCTCAAACCATTTCAAAAATTCCATTTTAATTCATCACAAGCCTTCCCAATGTTTCCCCAACTCTTTAAGTTCATAAACCAATGTTTAAAACTGGAATTTCTGGAAAAAAACCAATCTGTATTCGAATACAGCTTCCTTGTATTCGAATACAGAAGCTAAAACAGTGAAAAATCAGCATTTTGTATTCGAATACGAGGTTGTCGTAGCCGAATACAAATGCGAATACAGTGGTAAAATTTGCAGTCCTGTATTCGAATACGACAGGGTCGTAGCCGAATACAGATGCTAAGTCAGAAGCAAAAATCACTCATCTGTATTCGAATACAGAGGGTCGTATTCGAATACAAGTTCAAAATTTGAATAAAAACAGAAACTTTGCAAGCATGTATTCGAATACACCTATGCTATATTCGAATACACCTTCTAATGCAGTGATATTTTCCAGAAACTTCAAGACGTTTTCAAATTCTTTTCTTTGAAAAACCAACACAACACCAAAACATAATTACCATTTCTTTGAAACCACAACTCAGAACATTTTTCATCAATAACAGATTTTCCAGAAACCACCTCCACCCATTTTAAATCCTTTTCTTTTGAAAACCACCATCAACACCACAACAACAGATTTCCAAAACAAAATCACAGTTTTTCTTTAACCACCAAAATAGAAAGTCAACCACACAATAAAAATGATTTCATTCCCCACAATGAAACCATAAAAACATCCTCCACTCATAAATGAGCCAACAACACCAGTAAAAACCTTACCCTTAACAATAATCACAAAACAGTGCAGCACAATCCAACTCATGCATTTTGATCATCCCCAAAACAACATGCAAAGCATTTTCCAGTATTCCCGCACAAACAAAACAACATTGATGTATCAACCAAAACAGCAAACATCACAGATCATCAAAAACATCCACAACATGCATTTTCATCATTCATAACGACATGCAAAACAGTTTCATTTCCAGACCAGAAAATCAAATATAAATACACATCAACATGCATTTACAGCCCTAAATGCAATCTAGAAAGTGGAAGGTGCCCCTTACCTCTGTTACGTTCTCTTTGCTCGTTGACGCTACCGCGACAAAAGTCGGCGAAACTCCTGTTCGCGTTCGCTGCTACAAAAGTTAGTTCTCTAGCTCCGTAACGAGGAGAGGAACAAATTTTGTTCTCGACACTTTCTGGTTCGGCGCTTGGATTTCCAAGTAATTTGACTTTTGAGGATACTCTTTTTGTTACCACCACACAAAAACAGAACGAGCAGAGAAAGAAAAACTGGTGCATGCAGTGAGGAAGGTGGGAAATGTGTTTTCTGCCTTTGTTCTTGCTACTCCCTCATATATATAGGCATATATGTGCCACCTCACCCAACACATTAATATTATAATATTGCTTAACCATCAAGTACTTAACCACTCTCGTTGTAATTTACCGATAACATCTTAATTAACTGCCCAGAATTTAATTACTCGTAATTAAATTAATTTATCCTTCATCTAATAATTTTTTTAATCCAACCTCCAAAATAAATATTTATATATACATATAAAAATATACATATATTAAATATTTTACAGATATTCCCAAAATACACTTAATATCAAATCCATAATTACATTACTACTCCCCTTAAATTAGTTTCGTCCTCGAAACTATATGTCGATAAACAACTGAGGATGTTGTTCCCTCGTCTTACTCTCCAGTTCCCAAGTCGCGTCTCCAGTAGTCGGATTCCAAATCACTTTGACTAGTGGGACTTCCTTGTTCCTCAACTGTTTAATCTTCCTGTCCTCAATTCTTACAGGTAATACTTTAAATGACAGGTTATCCTTCAGTTGAATTGTGTCTGGTTCGATTACATGTGACGGATCCGAAATGTATTTCCTTAACTGCGACACGTGAAATACGTCGTGAATATTGGACAGTATTGGAGGTAAAGCAATCCGATAAGCCACTGGTCCAATTTGTGCAGTAATCTGGTATGGTCCAATAAATTTCGGAGTCAACTTTCTTGATTTGATAATCTACCAACTCCAGTTGTAGGCGTGATCCTTAGAAATACATGATCACCCTGTTCGAATTCTAAAGGTCTGCGACGCTTGTCCGCATCACTCTTCTGACGATCCTGTGAAATCTTCATTTTCTCTTGTATCCTCTTGACCTTCTCTGTAGTCTGTTGCACCATCTCAGGTCCAACAATCATACTTTCTCCGTCCTTATACCAGCATAAAGGCGTTTGACACTTGCGTCCATACAAAGCCTCATAGGGTGCCATTCTAATACTTGCGTGAAAGCTATTGTTGTAAGTAAACTCAACCAATGGCAATACCTCATCCCAGTTTCCTCTATCATCCAACACACATGCTCTCAATAGATCTTCCAAGGACTGATTTGTTCTCTCAGTTTGTCTGTCTTTTTGCAGATGGTAAGCTGAACTCAATTTCAATTTTGTGCCCAACGCTTCATGCAACGCTCCCCAAAAGTGAGATGTGAACTTTGGATCTCGGTCCGATACAATACTCGATGGAACTCCGTGTAATCTCACAATCTCGGCAATGTAGATCTCCGTAAGCTTATCTACCTTATAAGTGGTCTTTACCAACAAGAAATGTGCGGATTTTGTCAATCGATCCTTCCACACTTTAAAATTCCTGGTGCAAACTCTACGTCCAAGTGTAGATCTCTAAATGCTTCCCACAACTTTTGTTGTCTGGCCATTATCATTGAAGATACTGACAAACTTTTCCTACTCAATGCATCAGCCACCACATTGGCTTTCCCATACTGCAATGAAAAATCAAAATCCTTGAGAGTCTCCATCCATCTCCTTTGACGCATGTTCAATTCCTTCTGATCGAACAAATACTTCAAACTTTTATGGTCACTGAATATTGTGAACGTGCATCCATATAAGTAGTGCCTTCAGACCTTTAATGCAAACACTACTGCAGCAAGCTCTAAATCATGAGTAGGATAGTTTCGTTCGCGAGTTTTCAACTGCCTCGAGGCGTAGGCTACAGCTTTCTTGTGTTGCATCAAAACACATCCCAAACCTTGGTGAGATGAATCACAGTAAACCTCATAGGGTTCCTCTGGTTGTGGCAAGACCAATACTGGTGAGGTTGTCAACTTTTCCTTAAGCAACTGAAAACTTTCCTCACACTTCTTTGTCCATGCAAACGACTGATTCTTTCTGGTGAGTTATGTCAAAGGAGCAACAATCTTAGCAAATCCTTCAATAAATCTCCTGTAGTATCCTGCCAGTCCGACAAAACTACGTATGTCTGTGATAGTTTGAGGCTGTTTCTAGGCAAGAATTGTCTCAATCTTTGCCGGATCCACATCGATTCCTTCTTTTGTTATCACATGTCCCAAGAAGTTCACTTTCTCTAGCCAAAACTCGCACTTCGACAAATTGGCATACAATTGCTTCTCGCGTAAGACTTCAAGAACTTGGCATAGGTGCTCTCCATGTTCTTCTTCATCCTTTGAATAAATCAATATATCATCGATGAATACCACAACAAATTTATCCAAAAATAGGTTAAAGATTATGTTCATATAATCCATAAAAATCGCTGGTGCATTCGTAACTCCAAATGGCATAACGAGATATTCATAATGTCCGTAACGGGTCCTGAAAGCAGTCTTTTGAATATCTCCTTCTCTTACCCGAATCTGATGGTATCCTGACTTCAAATCGATCTTTGAAAACACCGCGGCTCCTCTCAATTGGTCCATCAAATCATCAATGCGTGGTAAAGGATAACGATTCTTAATAGTTACCTTGTTAAGTTGCCTATAATCCACACATAAGCGCGAACTTCCATCCTTCTTCTTAACCAACAACACAGGAGCTCCCCATGGCGGCACACTTGGTCTGATAAATCCTTTCTCCAACAAACCTTCAATTTGACCCTTAAGCTCGCTTAATTCCAATGGCGACATCCGATACGGCGCAATTGAAATAGGTCCAGTTCCTGGGTGTAGATCAATGAAGAACTCCACCTCTCTTACTAGGGGTAATTCTGGAATTTCTGTTGGAAATACGTCTGGATACTCTTTGACTAACACCACATCTTCTATGCTCACATCCATCTTGGTCTCCACGTTAGCCAATTATAAAAATTCATGAGTTCTTTCAGTGACACCCCGAGCTTGTTAGCAGCCAAATACCGAACGACTCCAGGTTCGGGGAAAAGAACTAATTTGCAAGCACAATCCAAGAGTACATAATTATACGACATCCAATCCATGCCGAGAATGATCTCGAGTGATTGTAGGGGTAAACAGATTAAATTAACCAAGAAATCTCTATTCTGAATCGTTACAGGACAGCGTAAACATGCAGAATTTACGGTCAAAGTCTTAGCAGGTGTGGAAACAACCAAATCAAAAGGCAAAGCAGACATAGATAGCTTCAAACAATTCACACAGTCCATAGCAATGAAAGAATGGGTTGCCCACGAATCAAAAAGTGCAGTTAGTGTGTTACCTGCAATCTCGCTGGATTAAATTAGGAGCTTGACTCCCGGCTTCAGCACCCATGTGATAGACGCGTCTCCTAGCAATAGGACGAGTAGCCCTAGTTGTGTTCACAGTTGGTTCCACCTTCGGAGCCTTGCAATCCTTTGCAAAATGTCCTGGCTTCTGGCAATTGTAGCATGAAGGACTCATAGTGGTACAAGTAGTAGCATAATGTCCCTCTTTTCCACATCGGAAACATCGAACCCCTTGTCCTAATTGTCTTCAAATATTTTGATTTCCCGGCCGATTCTGGCCTCTATTGTTGTTCTGTGGCCGATTATATGGCTTAGCAACTTGCTTTCCCTTATTATTCTGATAATTCATCCAGCTGGGCCCTCATGAATTAAAGTTCCCTCCTCGGTTGGCCCTCCTATTTTTCATGTCCTCAACCTCTCTACACTTCTCCACTAAGACTTGGAAACGTTGAATTCCCAATAGTAAGACCGAGTCTTGAATTTCATACTTCAGCCCACTTTGGAAACGATGACACATAAACTGTTCATCAACTTCTTCCCGGAAAAATCTAAAATGCCTTGACAAGGATTCAAACTTAGCTGCATATTCACCCACCGTCATGTTTCCTTGGTGCAATTTCAGAAAATCATCACCCAACTTAGTCCTAGTGCTCATCGGAAAGTATTTGTCCAAAAACTTCTTTTTGAACGACTCCCAGTTCACCTCCTCATGAGCTGATCCCATCAAAAGCCTTGTACTTCTCCACCAATACTCTGCATCCGCTAATAGCAGATACGTAGCATAGTTGACCTTCACCGCTGCCTGAAAATTAATCATTTCAAAAAATTTCTCCATTTCCTGAATCCATTGGTCCGCTCTTTCTGGACCCTCATCACCCTTGAACTTTGGAGGATTATGACGACGAAAATCCTCTAGTCCTCTTGATTCAGCAGCACGAATCTCTCTTTCTCTTTTCTCAAGATCACGTTGAGTCTTCGCATGCGTCTGTGCAGCAACAGACACAGCCATGTTATTCATCGCTTCAACCATCCTATCCTCCCGGCTGACGTTGGATTTTACAGTGTCGTCTCTCCTTGGAGGCATCGTTTCCTACAAAACCATCATCAAGTAGAAGTCTCTGAAGGTGCAAACACGAGAAGAGGGGGTTGAATTGTGTTTGACTAACTTGAATACTTTTCCTGTTTTTACACTTTTAAAACAAAACTTGATGTATGAATAAAAACAGAGTTTGTAGCGGATATAAAATAAAACACAAAATTTTTATACTGGTTCACCGTTAACGAGGCTACGTCTAGTCCCTTCACCTTGAAGGATTTCATTAATTCAAATCTTGAATTACAACAGTTCCACTGACCCTCCAAGTTAGTCTTCTCAAACAGTCTAACAATCCTAGACTCTTGAGGAATACAGCACCTTGGCTTCCTAAGTCAAGTCTTCTCCTGCCAATCTGACAACCCCAGATTGTAGAAGGAATTACAACGCCTTGAATCTAATTGCTAAGTAATCTGCTACCTCTTCTGACTCCCTTAGATTGTAGACTCTACTTCAACAACTTAGATCTAACACAAGGGAAAGAAAATAACACGAGTGCTTGCTTCTTGAAAGCTGGAACTCACAATTAACCTAACTGAAAACTTGAGTGTTTTCTTTGGAAGTGTATGACTCTTTTGTAATTTTCGATACTAAGTATTCTGCCTTGACCCTCCTTTTATAGATGCGAATTAGGGCCTCTTCCAAGCTTAATTTCGAGCTGAATCTTGCTGGATTCTCTTGCAAAAATATCTTGACCAATTGGGCTTCATTTAAATAAAAAACATATCTTTTTTCAGCTTCAGATTTTCTTTCAAAAATAACTGGCCAATGATGTCTTTAGATTCTTCCCGCCAACAGCTCCTGAATTCCACAATACCTCACTTTATTTTTGTAACAAATCTTTTCAATACTTTGATCAAAATAAATTAAAATCTCTACCGTTAATCCTCCTGATTAAATTTGGACCATTTGATCTTCTGCTCTAGTCCACATATGGACCATACTTAGTGATATGTTGTGATCCTCTAATTTCGGCCATCCCTAGACCACACTTCCTAACCTTCTGATCTTCTAATCTCGGCCATCCTGGTCTAGCAAACTGATCTGTTGTGATCCTCTGATCTCGGCCACTATTGGACCACACATCCTGACCTTCTGATTTCGGCCAACACTGGGCCATGGTCTGATCTTCTGATCTCGGCCAACACTGGGCCAAATACTTAAATATGAACCATTGATATGAAAATCTGGACTAATTCTGGACTTGGTCTGGATTAAACTGAAATTAAATCTGGACAAATAATATTTCAGTCTGGACATTTTACCTTCTGTTTTGGATCAGTTATGGATCAATTCTGGAGATCATTTCTTCTGGTCTGGACTTAGTTTCATACCCTGAACCATGCTATCTTCTGGTCTTGGTCAAATCTGGATTAATTCCTTTGTTCTGGACCCATTAATTTACCTTCTGATTAAGTCTGGATCAAGTTTGGGCTGTTTATCATTTCACTGCCAGGCCATCTTCTGGTCAGAAAAACTTCTGGAATAAATCTGACATTTGACATATTCTGGTCTGGAACAACTCTCCCTATGGCAGGCTTCCTTTTGGTCTGGTCCAGGTCTCCTTCTGACTTTGCTTCCTTCTGATCTGGGCCATCAAAGATATCTTTTGGTAGTGTTTTGACATCCTAGTGTATCCTCTGGTAATTCCAAGATGCATTCTGGATGCTTTTTCTGCCTCTGCAAACTTCATTTTCTGGTGGTATTTAATGTAATAATTCAACGTACAAAAGAAGATTACATGGAGTGCTTTTGTAAACATCAAAATCCTAAGTATTTAGAACCAACTTGGTTCCAACAGTCTCACACCGTTTAGAATAATCCCAAAATATAACTTTAACAGTATCATTACTTCAGCACACCACAACTATACAAGACTTGACACTCTAACTACTTGCTCCTATGCATGATCAGATAACGACTCAAAACCAACAATCTAACTAGAGCTCTAACCAAAACTTTAACCAAATGCTCTGATACCACAATTGTAACACCCCGAATTTTTAAACAGCGCGAGTGTATTTTTTTTTTCAACCGAAATAAATAAATAAAAGAATTTTCAAATTAATTCAAAAGAATTAAAAGAAATAAAATTAAATCATTTCATAAAATAATACGTTGTAATTCAAATGACGAACGTACTTAAATAATTACCTCATAACTTTAAACGAGTAAATTAGTTTTGGGAAATTGATATTCAAAATATACTAAAATAAAGATACATCAAAAATTGTATCCTGGACCCACCAAAACATTATCAGAGTGCGGAAAAATATACAATTATCCTAAAATAAATAATTACTTCCACCGAGCTCAAGACCCTATACAACAAGTCTAAACTGATCATGCACTAAGGCTACAGTAGCACGGTTTTCACCGCATCCTCTACAAGTCTCGTCTTCACCCAGCTGTCCGTCCATCTGCGTTGTCCAAAAATACGCCGTACGTGAAGATCAAAGAAAACTAACGACGTCTCCGTCGTTAGTGTAACCGTCAGAGGTACCGGTTTGAGTATCATCTGAGGGCAAAACCCAATTTTCCACAATAATAGTAAAGGATCACCGACCGAAAATCACAAATACCAAATAGCATTTATGTCAACAATAACAAGTATAGTCATGGCATGTTCCAATGTTTATGGCAACAAGAATGAATAAATATGTTCACTTATTAAAATATATGATATTGACAAACACAAATAGTTTAACATATAAGTTATGTTGCAAGTACAAATACATTCAACAAAACACAACAACTCATTTAGCACTTAGAGCTCATAAGTTACTTGCACACAACGATTTCCACCTGTCAACATCATATCCAATCATGACTCACCAGTCGACCATCCCAATGCAATATGTATATGCAAATGTAAACAACTTCTTGGAATTACCAAGGTGCAGTCTCTCACAGACCAGCACACGTGCAGTCTCTCACGGACCAGCACGATTTCACAAATGGAATGGACCGTCTAATACACGCGGAACCATTCCGTAGCCGGATAGAATAGACCGTCTAATACACGCGGAACTACTCTGAACCCGGATAGAATAGACCGTCTAATACACGCGGAACTATTCTACAACCCTTCACGGTTACTATAGTGTATTAGCCTCTCACAGGCCAAATACACATAAGTTAAATCCTCGCACGGATAGAATGGACCATCTAATACATGCGAAACCACTCCGTAGCCCGAGTAGAATAGACCGTCTAATACACGCAGAACTACTCTGACCTTAGATAGAACAGACCGTCTAATCCACGCGGAACTATTGTATAACCCATGGTTACTACTTAACTTCGCGGCCCATCACAGTCACCGTATCAACTCTGTGGCCCATCGCGGTCACCACCTGACTATGCAATGCATGGACATGCAATGTTTTCTCTTCACTGAAAACAGTATGCAAATACCAGCTAAAAATCCAGCCACTCCATCACCTCATCAACCATCTCAAAAATTCCATTTTAATTCATCACAACCCTTCCTAATGTTTCCCCAACTCTTTAAGTTCATAAACCAATGTTTAAAACTGGAATTTCTGGAAAAAAAACCAATCTGTATTCGAATACAACTTCCTTGTATTCGAATACATAAGCTAAAACAGTGAAAAATCAGCATTCTGTATTCGAATACGAGGTTGTCGTAGCCGAATACAGATGCGAATACAGTGGCAAAAATTGCAGTCCTGTATTCGAATACGACAGGGTCGTAGCCGAATACAGATGCTAAGTTAGAAGCAAAAATCACTCATCTGTATTCGAATACAGAGGGTCGTATTCGAATACAAGTTCAAAATTTGAATAAAAACAGAAACTTTGCAGGCATGTATTCGAATACACCAATGCTGTATTCAAATACACCTTCGAATGCAGTGATATTTTGCAGAAACTTCAACACGTTTTCAAATTCTTTTCTTTGAAAAACCAACACAACACCAAAACATAATCACCATTTCTTTGAATCCACAACTCAGAACATTTTTCATGAATAACAGATTTTCCATAAACCACCTCCACCCATCTTAAATCATTTTCTTTTGAAAACCACCATCAACACCACAACAACAGATTTCCAGAACAAAATCACAGTTTTTCTTTAACCACCAAAATAGAAAGTCAACCACACAAAAAAGATTTCATTCCCCACAATGAAACCATAAAAACATCCTCCACTCATAAACGAGCCAACAACACTAGTAAAAACCTTACCCTTCACAATAATCACAAAACAGTGCAGCACAATCCAACTCATGCATTTTGATCATCCCCAAAACAACATGCAAAACATTTTCCAGTATTCTCACACAAACAAAACAACATTGAAATGAAGGAAGAAGAAACAATTGATGAAATGTTCTCAAGACTGACAATCATCCTTAACAACTTAGGGTCTATGGGAAAAGAATACTCCGTCCAAGAGAGAATAAGGAAGATATTAAGAAGTTTACCAAAGGAATGGAGACCCATGGTGACTGCCATCACAAAAGCAAGAAATTTAGCCACCATGAGGTTAAAAGATCTGGTTGGAACTCTTAGAGCTCATGAACCTCTATTGCTTGTTTATAAACCAAGCAAAAAGGGAAAAATGATTGCGTTGAAATCCAGTCAAACTTAAAGTCCATCCTCCAAAAATTCTGAAAATAACACAAAAAAGGATAACTCAGAATATCCTCTTTCTGAAGAGGAGGATGAACTGGCTCTAATTTCCAGAAGAATCCAAAGAATAATCAACAGAAGAGGACAAGACAAAAGATCCTCTCAGAAAGAAAAGATTGACAAAATCCAGATAACTTGTTATGGATGAAATAAAATGGGACACTACAAAACTGAGTGTCCTCTAAACAAAAGGAACATAAGAAGATTTCACAACAAGAACAAATCTATGATGGCAACTTGGGATGACAGTGATGAATCATCCTCCGAGCAAGAAAAGGAAGAAGAAGCCAACCTTTGTCTCATGGCAAACTCAGAAACAGATGAGGTAAGCATCACTGATTTATGTCCTTCTTGTGAAAAGTTAGAAATAGAATTTCACAATCTCTTGAATGAATCAACCACTTTATCTAAAAAATGTGGTTTTCTTAAAAACCAAAATTATGAAATAAAGAAACTGAATAAGGAACTTCAAGCTAAGAATGAAGAATTTCAAAAAATCATTTTAGACTTGCAGCAATCAAATAAAAAATTGTCTGAGCAACAAAACACTTTAAACAAAGAGAATGTCAAAATCCATCCTCCTGAAGAGGACATAGAAAAGAAGGACCTGAAAATCAAAGTTGAAGAACTAAAAAATGACATTACCAACTTTGTCAAATCCATAGAAACATTAAAAAAAATATGGGATCCCAATCCGGTATATTTGACAAAGCTGGTATTGGTTTTAAAAGTTCTCAAAAACAAAAATTATATGAAAATTTTTTCCTACCAAAGAACCTAGAGGATAGACCTAAGTGCACTTTTTGCAAAAAGCATGGACATACTATCGAAGTATGTCTTGCTAAGAAAAAAGCTGAAAGTAACAAGAGGAAATGTTCATTTTGTAATAAGCATGGACATCATGATTCCATTTGCTATCACAAAAAGAAAATCCTTACAAAAGAACGGACTAACCACCAAGGACCCAATTCTATTGGGTACCTAAGTCTCCTGTAAATTCTAACACAGGTACATCCTCTGATCAACAAAAGAAAGCCTTGGTTCTTGGACAGTGGCTGCTCAAGACATATGACAGGAGATAAGCATTGCTTTATCTCTTTGGAATCAAAAGATGGAGGATCAGTTACATTTGGCAACAATGATAAAGCTCAAATCAAAGGAACATATATTATTGGTAAAAACAATTCTGCCAAAATCGAAAATGTTCAGTATGTTGATGGTTTAAAACATAACTTGCTAAGCATTAGCCAACTTTGTGATAGTGGATTTGAAGTAATCTTTAAACCCACTCTATGCGAGGTCAAGCATTCATCCTCGGGTAGAGTTTTATTCTCAGGTTTAAGGAAAAAGAACTTATATGTCTTATATTTAGATGATTTACCTACTAAATCTTGTTTTATGGCTATTGAAAAGGATAAATGGGTTTGGCACAAACGGGCTGGTCATACTAGCCTGAATACTGTGTCTAAATTATCAAAATTAGAATTAGTTAAAGGTCTTCCAAAAATAAATTTTGAAAAAGACAAAGTATGTGAGGCTTGTGCCAAAGGAAAACAAGTTAAAAGCAGCTTTCACTCCAAAAATATTGTTTCAACAAATCAACCTCTTGAACTCCTTCATATTGACCTCTTTGGTCCTATCAAAACTACAAGTCTTAGTGGAAAAAGATATGGATTTGTTATTGTTGATGACTTTTCACAATTTACTTGGATCTTGTTTTTAAAACACAAAAATGAAGCCTTTGAGGCTTTTCAATATTTTTGTAAGAAGATACAAAATGAAAAAGGATCAAAGATTATCTCAGTTAGAAGTGATCACGGGGGAGAATTTGAAAATGAGTCTTTCGAAACTTTTTTTGATGAAAATGGTATTTCTCATAATTTTTCTTGTCCAAGAACTCCTCAACAAAATGGGGTTGTTGAAAGGAAAAATAGAACTTTACAAGAAATGGCTAGAACTATTCTAAGTGAAGCCAACATTGAAAAATATTTTTGGGCTGAAGCTATCGACACAGCTTGCTATGTTTCAAACCGAGTTTCAATTAGAAAAATTTTAAACAAAACTCCATACGAACTTTGGAAAGGTAGAAAACCAAATATTTCTTATTTTCATATATTTGGAAGTTTGATCCAAAATCTGATAAAGGTATATTTTTGGGATACTCCACATCTTCAAAAGGTTATAGAATCTATAATCTTAGAACTCAAACTGTGGAGGAATCCATGCATGTTATTTTTGATGAATTTGATGACTTGTGTTTAGAAAACATGGATAAAATTGAAGAAGATGAAAATTCATCCTCTAAAGTTCACAATCCAAATGAGGAGAACATTTTTGATCCCAAGCCTGAACAACGTCGCTCCCACAAAGAACTCCATGCACTGAAAAAGATCCGCAAGGATAAAAAAAAACTTTTTACAACCATGGCTACCTTTCATCAAACTCTGGCACAGTTTAGCACTCTTCTAGAATGGGTCACAGCACACCTGGTCAAGATTGTTGCTCCAGAAGCACAACCTCCAGTACCCTCTGTTCATCCTCCTCCACCACTGCCTCGTCCCTCAACCTCCTCTCGTCTGATGATTCCTCTCCTTCCAAGTAGACCACCATCCTTTGGGCCCCGCTGACTTTTTGCTGTTGACAAATTTGGGGAGATAGATTAAAATTAAAATTGTCAATGATTAGGAACTTAGAAAAGAGGATGCTTTTTGAAATTACCGTAATTCAATCCTTTATGCACTTTCTGAGGGGGAGCCCCTATTCCTTTCAGCTCATACTAAGGGGGAGCTTCATACTCAAAAACAACACCTTTACAATTTTATTTTAAATAATCTAAAGAAATTTTGTCATCATCAAAAAGCGGGAGATTGTTGAGAAAAAATCTCTTTTAATGATAACAAAATTATCTTAAGATTATGATTACACTAATGCATGCATTTAAGTATTGTACTAAGAAAGGAACAGGATCCAAAGATCGCAACCTCCTGTCCAGAAGAATGAACGCATGTAGGAAACAAATCCGTTAATTCCTGAAGCAGAAAATCTGAAGTTAAATTACCAAAAGCAGAACATATGGAAAACAGAAGCAAAACATCTGGAACAGAAAACCAGAAGCAAAATATCTAGAACAGAAAACCAGAAGTAGAACACCAAAAACAGAAAACTAGAACCAGAAGCAAAAAACCTGAAAGTTGAACACCAGAAGCAGATCTGAAACAGAAAACTAGAAGATTAAAATGTTAAAACCAGAAGCAGAACACCAGAATACTAAAATCAGAATACCAGAAGCAGAAAACCAGAAGCAGAACACCAGAAGCAGAAATCCAGAAGCAGAAAACAAGAAGTTGAAACTTAGAAATATAAAAGCATGAAGTCGAACACCAAAAGCAAAAGTTGAACACCAGAAGCAGAACCTCAGAAGATGAACATCAGAAGATATACATCAAAAGATGAACTTCAGAAGATATACATCAAAAGATGAACTTCAGAAGATATACATCAGAAGATGAACATAAGAAGATATATATCAGAAGACGAACAACAAAGGATTAGAAATGAACATCAGAAGATATACATTAGAAGATGAACATCAGAAGTTCTACATCAGAAGATATATATCAGAAGATAAGAAATGAACATCAGAAGATATACATAAGAAGATGAACATCAGAAGATGAACACCAGAAGGTAAACATCAGAAGATGAACACCAGAAGGTAAACATCAGAAGATGAACACCAGAAGGTAAACATCAGAAGATGAACACCAGAAAGTAAACATCTGAAGATGAAACACCAGAAGAAAAATATCAGAAGATGAATACCATAAAAAGATCACCAGAGGATGAACTCTAGCTACTTCTTCATCCTCCTACAAAACAACTAACTGTTCCAAAGTATCAAAAGCTGCATCATTCGCGAAAAGCGAAGGGTCATGTCTTGGAACCAGAAAATAGCACTGGCCAGTTGTTAAAAACGTATGGAAAGATCTAACCTCCTGGAAAGCTAAGTAAAGAAGTAACCTCCCAAGTGCCAGGCTATAAAAGGACAGAATGGCAAGGCTGTAAATTCAAAACAAAACTGAGGATCATTACAACTTGGGAAAACGGTCAGAAAGGAAAATTTTCTTGAAGGAAAAAGAAAATATCAAGAGGCTATCAAGAGCATTATCAATCTCCCTTCAATCTTTCTATAATCTTACACTAAATCTTTGATTCATCTTTGTAGAAAGTAATTCCTATCAAACTACTTCATATCATCTTTAGAACTTCAAGTGAGTAACACTTGAGAGAAATCAGAAGGAAAGAATTGTAAGCTTGGTGAAGCTATAGAATACACAAATTGTAATCAACCTCAATGAGAGACTGATAGCTTTTGATACTTAGTAAAAACTCACAAGTGAGTGAGGACAGGACGTAGCCTTTAATGGGTGAACCAGTATAAAAATTCGTGTGTCATTACTCTCTCTCTACATTTCAAACACTACTAGAAAAATCCATTTTAGCTGCCATATTTAGCGTCGGCCACGACTCCGACGCTAGTTAGCGTAGGTGTAGCGTCGGCTTAGCCGACGCTAATACAATAAAATTATTTTTTTGATTTTTTTTAATTAAAATAAAGCATACGCTAGTTTATTTTTTAAATTTTTTTATTTTTATTTTCATAGTTAGCGTCGGATGGGCCGACGCTAAATTGTAAATTGTTTAAAATTAAAATTTTTAATAGCTATTGAAATGTGAACTAAAAATAAAAAAACAACAGAAATCATAATTAGATTTGGTCTCACCCTAACGTTATCGGGCTCTCAAAAATCCTCACCATCTCAAAAATCCCTTTGCACCAAACCCTAACGAACTCTCAAATCTGAAGAATACTCAAACCTTCTCAACTCTGAAGGGAACCCTCGCCGTCGAAGCTCTCGAGCCCTGTGAACCCTTGCCGTCGAAGCTCTCGAACCCGTGTGAACCCTCGTCGTTGAAGCTTTCGAACCTTGTGAACCCTCGTCGACGAAGCTCAGCCTCTCGCCGCCGTGAAGCTCAGCCAATCTGAACCGTAGCTCTCGAACCCACTGTCAACCGTCGCCGTCAAGGTAAGCCACTCGAACTGTTCTCTTCTTAATCTCAGTGGCTCTGTTAAAAATAATGTGTCTCTATCTCACTCTCTGTGGCTCTGTTACTTAAAAAAACCTAAAAACCTAAAACCTAAGTTTTTGATTAGTGTTTCTGATTAGTTTTTTCTGATTAGTGTCAGGTTTGTTTATGGTTTGAATCAAATGAATCATTGAACAATAGACTCAATAACTAGTGTTTCATGCATACATGGATATGGTTTGATATAATCTGTGTTTGGCTACTCTGCTGATTACTAAAAGTTCCCCAGAATTTCCAAGGGGAGCAAAATTAGATATTCTGCTGTTAGGTATTAATGTAGTCATTGTATAAAAACAATAATAGCACTGGTTTGCATTTGAACAGGATTTTGATCTTGATCTCAAACATTGGTTCTGGTGGAAATGAAAAAGAAAAGTTGCTTTTCTACTAGGTCTTATAAGTCATGGGTAGCAGACTCTAATCCAAGTATACACCAAAAGCCAGTTCAAATGAACTTATAAGAAAAATTGCAATAATCGTGCCAATAACCAAGTATTCTAAAAAAAACTTGCATGAATTAAAATCAGCCTCTGCACCTCAACTTTAGTTGCTCTCATATATCTTTTCCATAAACTATCAACTTATAAGGGTTTTTCAGTAAGAAATTAAATACAAATCTAATTTGAAAAGCTTCCCATAAGATAAAATCTAATCCAAATTGAATCAGTTCAATAAAATCTAGGTAATGTATTGGTTTTCTTTTTTAGTATTTTGTTTGAGAGATGCAACTATTTTCAAAACATTTCCACCAAAGTTACCACTGATATTACTCTTTTTGTATTAACAAACTTTACACTCTTCTTCAAAACTTGATCAAAACTTGAATCATCTCCAATAGAACCGCATGTTATCTTTTATTATTCTAGAGTTTCTTTCCTTGACATTTTTAAATTGATTTTCCTCTATCGTTGGTGGAAAAATGACAAAGAAATATATAAAAAATTACAACAAAATTAATAGGAGGAGTCTCGTGATTTTGTCAAAGTCAACTTGTGGTACCAACATGTCATGCTGCAGGTTGATTTTGGTTGCCAAAAGTAGAGTTTGTTGTGGTGGAATTAGAGTTTCCAATGATAGGAATAAAAGGTGCATTGGGAATTGACATTGGTAATGGTGGTAATTGGTTGGAAAAACCAAACATCTGAACTATGTTGTTGTTGTTGTTATTTGTGACACCATTCATTTGTTGTGGAATAGGAAAGTGAACTTGTGGTGGCATAAAACCTATTAAATTTTGTGCACCAGCTGGTAACATCATATGATGATTCAGTGGCATACAAATTCCTCTTCCCATTGACATTATCTGCATCATCATAATTCATAACATTCATTAATTACAAGACTATATTCAACTTCATCATCACATCCAATGTAGTATAATCTCAATTTTACCTGTAATTGGAGCTGGAGCGTCTTAAGATATTCGATTGCATCGTCAAGCATGGAAGCTTTGTCCGTCTATAACACATACAAACCAAAACGTTAATATAATTAATTAAACTTCAACAAGATCTTATATATAATCACAAACCTACCTTATGACAATTGGGTATGAGCTCTTTTAATGTGCGTATCTTCTTATTTATTTTATCTCTTCTCTTCATGAAGCTTCTTTTGCCTTCACGAGCTGGTTTTTCCTTTATCATATTTTCTGATGTTTTTTCATCATCCTGCATCATCATATAAACTTATGATGGTAAATAATATAGCACTCAAATTTCACACATGTGTCAGGATATTTGAAAAAAATAACCTATGGTTCAATTGATAGCTAATGCCTTCTCTGGTAAACTTAAACACAATCCATCATGTATAAGTTATAACTTACAATTCAAGTTCTGGATTTGGTAAACTTAATAGCTAATGCACTGTATGTTTATTATTATGAATGGTTGTGGTAAACTTAATAGCTAATGTTGCACAGATTTTGTCCAAGATGACATGTCCTTTCAGCGTGGTTGATTAATTTGCCTGGGAAACTACAAAAATAAAATGTAATTTTTCTTCCTAAAAGAAACTTCTAGCTGAACACTACCTGAAACACGTTTCCTCACTTGGTAAACTTTGAAAATACTTCATTGTCCTACGTCCTAACCTGTACTTTGTGAATATTGCTTCTGTTTTTAAAACTGCCGGAAGGTTGCTGTTAGTGTAATGTTGTTAGTTCCTTTATTATTATTGTTATGCTAATAGTTCAAAAGTTAATGAATACTAAAGCACGGTATACCTAATTGGATAGGTGAGGAAGCTTGGACTGGTCTTCAAGCATATTGGGAAGGTGCATCATTCAAGAACATCTCCAGTCAAAATAAGATCAATCGAGCTTCAACAAGAGGTGGAGCTGTCCACACCTCAGGCCGCAAGGCTCATCTTGATGTTGCACTTGAGCTCGTAAGTATTAAATTGACATTTACCTAAAATTAATTCAATTTAATGTTATGATATCTACTTGTGAGTTGTGATCCAATAGTCTTGATTTTATTTTAATTGTGGTCCAATAATCTTGATTTTATTTGTAGAGCAATAACCTTCAAAGACATTTACTTCCCGATGAGTTATTTTTGACAACCCATAAGAGGAAAAATGGCGCTTGGATTGATAGTCGCGCAGAATCTACTTATGTATGTTCTTTATTTATCTAAATTCTTTATGCAAATTCTTTATATTATTTATTATACATGTATTAGTGTAGATGGTATATTACCTTATTAATTTTTTCCATTGATCAGGGAACATTTAAAAAAAAATGGAGGAAGTACAAACACAGCTTAGCGACACAAGTGTAGATGGTGCTAAAGAGTTAGATGGATCGACAATACTTAAATTATGGACACAATCTGCAGGGGTCGCACTCGTGGTCGAGTTTATGGTACGGGAGACTTATCTGATAACCTCCGTCATGGGAGTACATCGATTACACAACAATCCCAGAATCCTTCTAATTCTATGACTCAAATGTCTTTACAAGCGGAGAGGACAGCTAGAATTAGAGCTGAACAAATTGCTCAAGATGCAGTGGCCCAAGCTCAAGTGGCTACCAAAGTCGCCGAAGAGGCTAAGGAGCGTTCAAAGAAGTTAGAGAATGATTTTGATGCATTAAAACAATTTTTTGTAGATAAAATTGACGCTTTGCAGCATTAATCAGCTGGTGAATCATCTAATGCGAGTCATCCTCCTTCGCATCCTCATTACGATGATAATTTGGACGACGTGTCACTGGAAGAACTTTGATATGATATTTAGTTATGCTTACTTTTGGTAGTCCTTGGTTGACAATTATGCAATAGGTGACTTTGTTAGGTTGTTATTTAATATTATGTTAATATTTTGGATTATGATAACAAATGATACTTTGTTGCCTTTTTTATGTTGTTAATGCAAGGGGATTTTTGAAGTATTAGTTATTTTATAAAAATTTTAAAAATTATTTGAGCAGGTGCTAAAAAAAAATAAAAAATAAATTTCAACTTAGCGTCGGCTTCCTCCGACGCTACATAATTGCTGACTTTTCACGTTTGACTTTAGTGTCGGCTATATCCGACGCTAATAAACAAAAAAAATTGACTTTTATTTGACTATAGCGTCGGCCAGACCGACTCTAACAGTTTATTGACATTTTTATTGTTGACTTTAGCGTCGGCCATCCGACGCTACATGTTTTTTGAAAATGACGTGGCAAACGGCTTTTTTAGCATCGGATGGGTTTTTTTATTTCCTAGCGTCGGTATAGTGGCGGCCTGCCCGACGCTAATATACCATCCGACGCTATGCAATAGCTTCGACTGTTTTAGCCTAGGCCCGACTCTGACGCTAATCTGACGCTAAAAAGGCATTAGCGTCGGCTTTTGGGGGGTTAGCATCGGCTTTTGGCTGACGCTAAATCCTGTTTTTCTAGTAGTGAAAGTCTGATAATCATCCTCTGAAAGAGGACAGTAGTTTAAAACAAAAACAAAATTTTTAAAACCTCGAATATCTCTATTCAACCCCCCTTCTAGTGATATTCTAGACATTTCACGTACCATGATTGGTGTTGTAACTTGATTGCTGAGGACATCTGCAACAAAGATAATTTTGTTTTTAGGTACCTAAATCTGGTTGGGTTCTGGTTTGTTAGTCTTGAAAGGTGTCTTGTCTTTCCATGTATTTATCATGGTACAAGACAATTTGGAGTGACCTTTCTTAGTACAAACTATACACAAAACATCAGAGGAAATAGGTTTAGCTTCAGTTACAGGTTCTTCAAATCCTATACCTCTTTTACCATTGCTACTAACTCCATAAATCATAGACGCATATTTTCTTCTTTTCATACCCTTAGCAAGAAAGTCTTAAAATACTTGTTCATGCATATCAGAATTACATGTTGTATTTTCACTTGATGTTGAACAATGATTACTTTTTAGAGTTAGATTTTCAACCTTAAGTCCAGCAATATTAGTTTTAAGAGCTGCATTTTCTGTTTTACATTCTACACTTTGATTCTTCAAAACATTAACTTCTTTGGTTATAATTTTATTTTCTTTCCTAAGTGTTTTCAGTTTTAAAGACAATTTGTTATTAACATTTAAAATATCATTCATTTTAGTAATTAAATTAGATCAGGTGAATTCAGAAAATACCTCTTTTTCTTAATCTTTTGCTTCACTTCTAGAGTTAGAATCTGTGTTGGATCTAGAGGCAGAGTTTGTGTGAGCCATCATAGCCAATTCTGCTTCTTCATCATTAGAAGATTCATCAGAATCATCCCATGTAGCCATCAGATTCTTCTTCTTGGGTCTGGAATCTTTCTTCTGGTGTTTCCCTTTCTCCATGTTTGTACATTTGACTTGATATGTCCAGGTTCATTGCATCCATAGAAGATGATACTTTTCTTGTCATGTTCATCCTTTCCTCTGTTGGAATGCTTGGAATACCTTTGGAGAAATTTCTTCTTTCTGTTGTGCCACATCTTTAGAACCTTTCTGGTTATGAAAGCAATCTCCTCTTCCTCTGGGTTCAGATTTTGATCATCTGAATCACTATCTTCTGATTCAGATATTGCTTTTAGAACCTTCATCTGCTTGGATTTCAAGGCTAGGGTTTTCTTCTTCTTGTGCTCATCTTCTTAAAGCTCAATTTGATATGATCTAAGGGAGCTGATTAACTCTTCTAGCTTTAGAGTACTCAAATTCTTTGCTTCCTGAATAGCAGTGATCTTTGGTCTCCACTGGGTTGGCAGGCTCCTAAGGATTTTCTTCACGTGATCAGCAGTAGTATAACTCTTCTTGAGTACTTTTAATCCTGAGACTAGAGTCTGGAATCTGGAAAACATTGTTTTAATGTCTTCATCTTCTTCCATCTTGAACAACTCATACTTTTTGACTAGGATGTTGGCCTTTGCTTCTTGAACTTGCTTGCTTCCTTCATAGGTCAGATTCAAACTATCATAGATACTCTTTGTTGTATCTTGGTTGGTGCACTTGTCAAATTCCTTGAAGGTGATTGCATTTATCATGAATGTTCTGGATTTATGATGCATCTTGTACATCTTCTTCTGATCAGCATTGATATCTTTTTCTGGGAATTTCAATACCATCAGTATCCTCTAGAGCAGTATAACCATCTTCCACCAAGTCCCAAAGTTCAGGATCTTGTGAAATAAAGAAACTTCTCAACCTGTCTTTCCAATACTCAAAATGTTCTCCATCAAACAGAGGTGGTCTATCGTTGTTTCCTGCAGTAGCTTCTTCACTGAATCCAGACATGTTGAATCCTTGGATCTTTTCTCAAACAATGTAAAGTGCTCAGCCTTGAGACCAAGCTCGAATGCCAATTGAAGGTGCAAACACGAGAAGGGGGCTTGAATTGTGTTTGACAAAGTTGAAAACATTTTGTTGATTTGATGAACGTTCATATAAATTACTTGGAGATGATGCAATCAGATTCGGCAGCATCGGATAATAACAGCATATGTATTTGGACAAATAGATTTATCCTGGTTCACCATTAACTTGGCTACATCCAGTCCCTTCATTCAGAAGGCTTTAATCCACTTTCATTCAGATGCTCTTCGCTGTTTCTCTGTTAGTGCACTTGTCGAACTCCTTGAATGTGATTGCATTGATCATGAACGTTCTGGATTTGTGATGCAACTTGAACATCTTCTTCTGGTCAGCATCCATATCTCTCCTGGAAATTTTAACACCATCAACATCTTCTGGAGCAGTATAACCATCTTCCACCAAGTCCCAAAGTTCAGGATCTTGTGAAATAAAAAAACTTCTCAGCCTATCCTTCCAGTACTCAAATCGTTCTCCATCAAATAGAGGAGGTCTGGTGATGTTTCCTCCAATAATTTCTTCATTGAATCCAGACATGTTGAACCCTTGGATCTTTCCACAAACACTGTAAAGTGCCCAGCCTTGAGATTGAGCTCTGATACCAATTGAAGGTACAAACACGAGAAGTGGGGTTGAATTGTGTTTGCAAAACTTGATTTCTTTTGCTGTTTTGTTGAATTGATGCAAATTATTTGATGAATAAATAATCATATTTAGCAGCGGATAATCACAACATAAGAACACAACAATTTATCCTGGTTCACCTTTAACTAGGCTACGTCCAGTCCCTTCCTTCAGAAGGTCTTTTTCACTAATTCAAACTCCTTTGAATTACAACACCACTAACCCTTCAAGCCAGTCATCCCAAACAGCCTGACAGCCCCAGACTTTTTTGGAACAACAGCACCTTGACCCTATAAGCCAAGTCTTTCCCTACCAATCTGACAATCCCAGATTGAAAAAGTAACTTACACCACCTTGACCCTACAAGCCAAGTCTTCTCCTAACAATCTAACAACCCCAGATTGAAGAAGGAATTTGAAGGTGCAAACACGATAAAGGGAGTTGAATTATTTTTGCAAAAATTGAATTCTTTTTGTTGTTTTGATGAATGTTGATGTGAATTACTTGATGAATAAATAATCAGACTCAGCAGCGGATAATAACAGCATAAGAACACAAAGATTTATCCTGGTTTACCATTAACTTGGCTACATCCAGTACCTTCATTCAAAAGGCTTTAATCCACTAATTCAAAACTTTGAATTATAGCACCTAACCCAACAAGCCAGGCTTCTCAAACAGCTTGACAACCCCAACTTTTGAGGAATAACAACACCTTGACCCTACAAGCCAAGTCTGTTGGAACCAAGTTGGTTCTTTCAATCAAAGTTTTAATGTTAACAAAAGTATTTTATGTAAATCGTATTTTGACTTAGAAGAACAAATCAGAGGATGATACCACCAGAGGATACATCCAGAGAAAGCAATCAGAGGATAAAAATGTCACCAGAAGGTTCGGCCAGAGGAAACATCCAGAGTATACCAGAAGATACCTCCAAAGGATACCAGAGGATGTTATCAAATGCAAACATCATCAGAGGATATCTTTCTTGGCCCAGATGAGAAGGAAGCAGAGTCCAGAAGCAGACTTGGTCCAGACCAGAAGATAGCATGGTCCAGAACATAAAACTTAGTCCAGACTTGGTCCAGATCAGAAGATATAATTGTCCAGAACATAAGACTTAATCTAGATTTAATTTAGATTCAATCCAGACTTGGTCCAGATCAGAGAATAAATGTCCAGATTAAAAGATCAATGTTTCTGATCAGAGGATGCATCCAGAAGGCACCAGAGGATACACCTCCAGAGGATATCAGAGGATGTCCAAACATCATAAGACGATATCTTTCCTGGCCCAGATCAAAAGGAAGCAGAGTCCAAAAGGAGACCTGGTCCAGACTAGAAGGAAGCCTGCCAGAGGGAGACTTGGTCCATACCAGAAGGAATCACAAGTCAGACTTGGTCCAGACTTTATTCTGACCAAAAGATAGCTTGGCAGTGATTATAAAATTCAGTCCAGACCAGAAGAAATGATTGTCCAGATTTAATTCAGATTCAATCTAGACCAGAAGATAGCATGTTCAGATCAGAGGATAAGTGTCCAGATCAAAAGGTAAAATTCATGTCCAGATTAAATGATAAATTTCAGAGGATAAACGTAAAATGGTCCAGACTTAAGCATCATGGCCCAGTGTTGGTCGAGATCAGAAGATCATAAAACAGTCCAGATCAGATCATATGGTCTAGTGATTGGCCAAGATCAGAAGATCTGAACATGTGGTCCAGTGTTGGCCGAGATCAGAGGATCACAATAGATCAGATTGCATGGTCCAGATGTGGTCGAGATCAGAAGATCATACGGTCCAGATTTAATCATGATGATAATCAGTGGAGACTTGATTCAATTCGAATAACCCTTGATTAAATTTTAATATAAATTTGATCAAAGTATTAAGAGGATTTGATACAAAAATAAATTGAAGTCTTGTGGGAATTTAGAAGCAATTGGCGGGAAGAAAGATTTAATCCATAATTAATCAAGGGCAGGATTGGCCAAAGTTATTTTCGAATGCATATCTGGAGCTAAAAAGATATGTTTTTTATTTAAGTGAAACCCAATTGGCCAAGTTATTTTTGCAAGAGAATCTGGCAAGATACAGCTCGAACTTAAGCATGGAAGAAACCCTAATTATTCATCTATAAAAGGAGGCTCAAGGTAGAAGACTCAGCATAAAAAATACTTGAGAGTCATACACTTCCAAAAGCAAAATACTTGAGTTTTCAGTGAGGTCAATTGTGAGTATCCGCTTTCCAAAAGCAAGTACTCTAAGTTTTTCTTTCCCTTGTGTTAGGTCTAAGTTGTTGAAGTAGAGTCTACAATTTGAGGGAGTCAGAAGGAGTAGAAGATTATTAGCAATTAGATTCAAGGTCCTTTTCCTCAAAAGTCTAGGGTTGTTAGACTTTTTGAGAAGACTGACTTGGAGGGTCAGTGGTACTTTGTAATTCAAGGATTTTGAATTAGTGAAATCCTTTAAAGTGAAGGGACTGGACGTAGCCTAGTTAACGATGAACCAGTACAAAATTATGAGTTTTTATTTACTTTATATTCCCTGCTAACTCTATTTTAATTCATACATAACAGGTTTTGTTTTAAAACTAAAAAGTATTCAAGTTAGTCAAATACAATTCAACCCCCTCTTCTCGTGTTTGCACCTTCAGACTTGATTAAATTTTAATAGAAATTTGATCAAAGTATTCAGGGGATTTGATTCAAAAAATCACTGAAGTCTTGAAGAAATTCGAATGTAATCTGAGGCTTAAAAAGATATGGTTTGAAATTAAAAGAAACAAGATTGGTCAACAGAATTTTCAAATGCAATCTGAAGCTAAAAAGATACGATTTTTATTTAAGTGAAACATGATTGGCCAACAACATTTTCAAAGGAAATCTGAGCAAGATCTATTTCAAATTTAAGCTTGGACAAAGCCATATTCGCAGCTATAAAAGGAGGCTTCAGGCAGCAACATCAAGCATCGAAAAACACAAGAACTCAAGCTTCATATTCAACACAATATGAGAGTTCAAAAGAGAGAATCACTTGAGTGCAAAAGCAATATTTTCTAAGTGTTTTCGAGAGAGAAATTCAGTGCAGCAATAAGCTTTCCAGAAGCAACAAAAGTGTGCAAGAATCAGTGCAGTAATCAGCTTTCCATAAGCAAATTTGCAAAGTTCCAAACCTTGTAATCTAACCCGATAGTGGTGTAGATTCCTTCTTCAATCTGGGGTTGTTAGATTATTAGGAGAAGACTTGACTTGTAGAGTCAATGAGTTGTTTTCGTTCCTCAAAAGTCTAGGGTTGTCAGGCTGTTTGAGAAGACTGACTTGGAGGGTCAGGTGCTGTAATTCAAAGATTTGAATTAGTGGATTAAAAGCCTTCAGGATGAAGGGACTGGATGTAGCCAAGTTAATGGTGAACCAGGATAAATCGTTGTGTTCTTATGCTGTTATTTTCTACTGCTAAGTCTAATTATTTATTGATAAAGTAAATCACATCAACAGTCAACAAAACAGAAAAAGATTCAAAGTTTGGCAAACACAATTCAACCCCCCTTCTCGTGTTTGCACCTTTAATTAGCATCAGAGCTCAGTCTCAAGACTGAGCACTTTATAGTGTTTGAGGAAAAATCGATGGGTTCAACATGTCTGGAATCAATGAAGAAGCTATTGGAGGAAACATCAACAGACCACCTATGTTTGATGGGGAACGGTTCGAGTACTGGAAGGACAGGCTGAAGAGTTTCTTTTTCTCACAAGATCCCGAACTTTGGGACATGGTGGAAGATGGCTATACTGCTCCAAGAGATGCTGGTAGTATTAAAATTCCTAAGAAATATTTTGATACTGACCAGAAGAAGATGTTTAAGTTACATCACAAATCCAGAACGTTCATGATCAATGCAATCACATTCAAGGAGTTTGACAAGTGCACTAACAAAAAAAACAACAAAAAGCATCTATGATAGTATGGTTCTGACTTACAAAGGCAGCAAGCAAGCTCAAGAATCAAAGGCCAACATTCTAGTCAAGAAATACGAGCTGTTCAAGATGGAAGAAGATGAAGACATTGAAGCAATGTTTTCCAGATTTCAGACTCTGGTGTCAGGATTAAGAGTACTCCAAAAGAGCTATACCATTGCTGACCACGTGAAGAAAATCCTTAGAAGTCTACCAATGAAGTGGAGACCAAAGTTCACCGCCATTCAAGAAGCAAAGGACTTGAACACTCTGAAGCTGGAAGAATTAATCATCTCCCTGAAGTCACATGAAATAAAGCTTGAAGAAGATGAACCCAAGAAGAAGAATAAAATCCTAGCCTTAAAGTCCAAACGGAAGAAATTTCTAAAAGCATAAACAGAAACATAATTAGAAGATAGTGATTCTAAGGACCTGAATCAGAAATCCGAAGCATAAGACATTGCCTTCATAACCAAAAAGATTCTGAAGATATGACAAAACAGAAGGAAGAAGTTTCCCCAGAGGAACTCCAACCATTCCAACAGAGGAAATGATGAACAAGACAAGAAGAGCATCATCTGTTTTGGATGCAACGAACCTGGGCACATCAAGTCAGAATGTAAAAATCTGGAGAAAGGGATAAATCAAATGAAAGACTCCAGACCCAAGAAGAAGAATCTAATTGCAACATGGGATGATTCTGATGAATCATCTGAAGATGAAGAAGCAGAACTAGCCATGATGGCTCACATACATTATGCCTCTGGATCCAACTCTAGAAGTAAATCAAAAGAAGCAGAATTGGCACTGATTGATCATATTCATTCTGCCTCTAGATACGACACTAATGTTGATTCCAGAAGTGAATCAGAAACAGAACTTGCTCTGATGGCTCACACAAACGCGGCTTCTGGATCCGATACAGAATCTGATTCAGGAAGTGAATCATCAGAAGATGAAAAAAAGGTATTTTCAGAACTCACTCGATCTGATTTAATTACTGCAATGGATGATATTTTAACTATCAATAACAAATTGTCTTTAAAACTGGAAAAACTTAGGGAAGAAAATAAAACTCTAGCCAAAGAAATTGATTTTTTAAAGAATCAAAACGCAGAATGTAAAACAGAAAATACAACTCTTAAAACTGATATTTCTGAGATTAAATCTGAAAACCTAACTCTAAAAAGTAATATTTGTTCAACATCAAATACTGTGTGTAATTCTAATATGCATGAACAAGTTTTACAAGACTCTATTATTAATGGTATGGAAAGAAGCAAATATGCTTCTATGATCTATGGGGTTAGTAACAATGGTAAAAGACGCTTAGGATTTGATGAATCTGTAATTGCAACTAAACCTATTCCCTCTAATGTTTTGTGTGCTGTTTGTGCTAAGAAAGGTCACTAAAAACTGTCTTGTCCCATGATAAAATCAAGGAGAGACAAGAAACCTTTCAAGACTAACAAACATGGACCCAACCAGATTTGGGTACCAAAAGATAAAATTGTTTATGTTGCAGATGTTCTGAGCAATCAAAGTGAACCACTAGTCATGGTGCCTGTTAAATGGATGCTGGCAATATATGAAGGGAAAAAGGTCTATGTTCCAACATTTTCCAAACAGAAGCAAACTGACTCAGGTGGAAGAAGAACTGGTCAAAAAATAACTATCAGAACCAGAACCACATGAAGAACTAGAAATATCAAAACAAACAGAGAAAGTACACATATCAACCAAATCAAAATAGGCAGAGAAATCACACATATCAACAAAACTGGAACTACCAGAGGAATCATAATTATCATCAGTTCCAGAACTATCAGAGGAACCTGATATATTAGCATAAAGAGAAATGTTAGAATCTGGAGACTTCTTTGAACACCCTAGTAAAATTCATCAAGACTACAAATCTGGAAGGGAATTCAAATTCCTTCATCCAGACCCTATAATCACAGAATATGCAGAATCAGAATCTGAAAATCAGAAACAAGAGGATTTTCATAATGAAACTGAAGTTGTGACATATAGGTTATATCTATCCTTAAATATTATTATTGTTTGATATTTATGTTTTCTATGATAAGTATTCTGCAGATTTTCAAACTTTCAAAGAAATCAAGTGATTCATATAATATGAACACTTCAGCAGAAACAGCATTCTAGTGGTTTCAAAAACAAGCAGAAACCACCAGAAGCAGAATTGATGTTCTGGTTATATTAATTTCACTTTTATATTATTTAATTTGTATTATGTTATATGACAAAAAGCTTGACCTAAAAAGTCAGAACAAGATGAAGCTAATGCTGGTTAACTAGAACCAGAGTTAACTTATGTTGGTTTACCAGAACCAGAGGAAACCGAAGCTGGTTTACCAGAACCAGAGGAAACCAAAGCTAGTTCATCCGAACCAGAAAAAGCTGATGCAAATCTACCAGAACCAGAAGCTGATGCAGGCAAAAGAACTTGAAAAAGCAGAAGCTACCAGCAAGTATATGACAAATCTTCAGAGGATAAATCTGAAGATAAGTCAGAAGGAAGATATAGATGGATCCTAGCAATGCAAGAAGAGTTAAATGAATGATGTTTGGGATCTAGTTCCAAAACCAGAAAAGAACATTATTTGAACCAAGTGGGTTTTAAGAAACAAGCTGAATGAAAAAGGAGAAGTTGTCAGAAATAAGGCACGATGTGTTGCACAAGGATATAGTCAGCAAAAAGGTATTGAATACACTGAGACTTTTGCTCCAGTGGTCAGGTTAGAAGCTATTATTATCCTACTTTCCTTTGTTGCTAATAATAACATGTCATTATTTCAAATGGATGTTAAAAGTGCATTTTTAAATGGTTATATAAGTGAAGAAGTCTATGTTAAACAACCCCCAGGTTTTGAAAGTTCTTAAATTCCAAACCATGTTTTTAAACTTAAAAAATCTTTGTATGGTTTAAAACAAGCACCTAGGGCATGGCATGATAGACTTAGTAACTTCCTACTTAAAAATGACTTTGAAAGAGGACTAGTAAACAATATTCTTTTTAGAAAATCAATAAAAGATTATATTCTGATTATTCAAGTTTATGTTGATGTTATTATCTTTGGATCTACTAATGGCACTATCTGCCATGAATTTTCTAAATTGATGCAACAGGAATTTCAAATGAGCATGATGGGAGAACTTAAGTTCTTCCTGGGAATTCAAATTCAACAAAGTCAAAAAGGTCTATACATTCATCAAACAAAATATACAAAAGAGCTTCTCCAGAAGTTTAAGATGAGTGATTGCAAATCTATGGCTACCCAATGCACCCTACCAGGTCACATGAAAAATGATGACTAAGGCCAAAAATCCTACAGAGATACCTAAAAGGCACTATCAATTTCACCCTGTTCTACAAAGAAACTCCTACATATCAACTAATGGATACTGTGACAACACTTCAGCCATCAACCTAACCAAAAACCCTATCCTACATTCTAGAGCCAAACACATAGAGATCAAACACCACTTCATTAGAGATTACGTTCAAAAAGGAACACTCAACATCCAGTTTGTAGACACTGACCATCAATGGCCTGACATATTCACTAAACCACTACCTGAAGATACGTTTGACTTCATCAAGAAAAACCATAACCTTACCTTCATCCCTGACAAACAGCTTAGTTTAATTTTTTTTTATTGTATTTTTATTTTCGTGTATTTTTTCAATAAAAACAAATCAGAGGATCTCCTTTCTTCCTTCAAACCTTTTTGTCTGATGACAAAGGCGGAGAAAATGTATTTGATAAAGAATCTGGGGCATTAGACTTAGGGGGAGAAAAAGTCAAAATAAAGATTTGTCCTAGGGGAGTCAAAGTCAAAAGAAAGAAAAATAGTTATCAAAAATAAAAAGTTTTGTCATCATCAAAAAGGGGGAGATTGTTGGAACAAAGTTGGTTCTTTCAATGAAAGTTTTGATGTTAACAAAAGTAATTTATGTAAATCGTATTTTGACTTAGAAGAACAAATTAGAGGTTATGCAAAATCAGAGGATGACACAACCAGAGGATATTTCCAAAGGAAGCAACTAGAGGATAAAAATGTCACCAGAAGGTTCAGCTAGAGGAAACATCCAGAGGATACATCCAGAGTATGCCAGAAGATACCTCCAGAGGATACCAGAGGATGTCATCAAATGCAAACATCATCAGAGGATATCTTTCTTGGCCCAGATGAGAAGGAAGCAGAGTCCAAAAGCAGACTTGGTCCAGACCAGAAGATAGCATGGTCCAGAACATAAAACATAGTCCAGACTTGGTCCAGATTAGAAGATATAATTGTCCAAAACATAAGACTTAATCTAGATTTAATTCAGATTCAATCCAAACTTGGTCCAGATCAGAGGATAAATGCCCAGATTAAAAGATCCATGTTCCAGATCAGAGGATAAATGTCCAGATTAAAACATCAATGGTCCAAATTAAAATATCAATGGTCTAGATTAGAAGATCAATGGTTCAGATCAGAGGATCACAGAAGGGTACAAATCAGATCACATGGCCCAAAATTGGTCAAGATCAGAGGATCACAAAATGGTACATATCAGATCACATGGTCCAGTTTTGGCTGAGATCAGAGGATCACATAATTGGTACAGATCAGATTACATCGTCCAGAGCTGGCCGAGATTAGAAGACCATACAGTCCAGAATTTAAATCATGATGCAAATCAGTGAAGATTTGATTAAAATTTGAAGAAGACTTGATTAAAATTTGATAGAAATTTAATCAAAGTATTTAGAGGATTTGATTCAAAAAATCACTAAAGTCTTGAAGAAATTCGAATGCAATCTGAGGCTTAAAAAGATATGGTTTGAAATTAAAAGAAACAAGATTGGTCAACAGAATTTTCAAATGCAATCTAAAAAGATACGATTTTTATTTAAGTGAAAAAGGATTAGCCAACAGCATTTTCAAAGGAAATCTAAGCAAGATCTATTTCAAATTTAAGCTTGGACAAAGCCCTATTCGCAGCTATAAAAGGAAGCTTCAGGCAGCAGCATCAAGCATCGAAAAACACAAGAACTCAAGCTTTATATTCAACACAATCTGAGATTTCAAAATAGAGAATCACTTGAGTGCAAAAGAAATATTTTCTAAGTGTTTTCGAGAGAGAAATTCAGTGCAGCAATAAGCTTTCCAGAAGCAACAAAAGTGTGCAAGAATCAGTGCAGCAATCAGCTTTCCAGAAGCAAATTTGCAAAGTTCCAAACCTTGTAATCTAACCCGATAGTGGTGCAGATTCCTTCTTCAATCTGAGGTTGTTAGATTGTTAGGAGAAGACTTGACTTGTAGAGTCAAAGTGTTGTTTTCGTTCCTCAAAAGTCTGGAGTTGTCAGGCTGTTTGAGAAGACTGACTTGGAGGGTCAGGTGCTGTAATTTAAAGATTTGAATTAGTGGATTAAAAGTCTTCAGGATGAAGGGATTGGATGTAGCCAAGTTAATGGTGAACCAGGATAATACGTTGTGTTCTTATGCTGTTATTTTCCGCTGCTAAGTCTGATTATTTATTAATCAAGTAAATCACATCAACATTCAACAAAACAACAAAAAGATTCAATGTTTGGCAAACACAATTCAACCTCCCCTTCTCGTGTTGGCACCTTCAAAGTCTTCTCAAACAGCCTGAAAACCCCAGACTTTTGAGGAATAACAACACCTTGACCCTACAAGCCAAGTCTTCTCCTACCAATCTGACAACCCCAGATTGAAGGAGGAATTCACACCACTATCGAGTTTTATTACAGGGGTTTGGAACTTTGAATAGTTGCTTTTGGAAAGCTGACTATAGCGATGACTCTTTTGAGTAGTTGCTTCTGGAAAGCTGATTATAACGATGACTTTCTTGATTCATTGCTTCTGGAAAGCTGATTGTAACAATGACTCTCACACTCGAAAAAACACTTAGATAATATTTCTCTTTCACACAAGTGTTTCCCTCTTTTGAACTCTCGGATGACATTGAACTTTAAGCTTGAGTTCTTGTGTTTTCGATGCATTCTCCTAGGGCCTGAAGCCTCCTTTTTAAGATGAGATATGGGATTTGTTCAAGCTTAATTTCAAGATGTATCTTGCTCAGATTTCCTTTGAAAATTCTTTTGATTGATTCTGTTTCTTTTTAATTTCGAAACAAATCTTCTTTGCTCAGATCTCCTTCGAATCTGAATCAAGTGTTCTAAGAATCTGAATCAAGTGTTCTAAGAATTTTAATCACGTTTTAAATATGGACGATGTGCTCTTCTGATCTGGACCATGTCTTCTTCTGAACTGGACCATGTTTGCTTCTGATCTAGACCATGTTATCTTTTGATCTGGACCATGTCTTTTTCTGGACCATGTTTCCTTCTTATCTGGACCATGTCTCCTTCTGGACCATGTTTCCCTCTGATCTGGACCACGAATGATATCCTCTAATGATGTCATTGATTCTTGTCTCTGATGATATCCTCTTATTCTTGCTTCTGATGATATCCTCTGATTTTTGCTTCTGATGATATCCTCTGATTTTTGCTTCTGATGATATCCTCTGATTTTTCCCTTTGAAGACATCCTCTGATTCTTGCTTCTGATGGGGTCCTCTGCTGATATCTTCTGGAGGTATCCTCTAGTGATATCTTCTGGTATTCTCTAGAGGTATCTTCTGGTGACATCTTCTGGCTTTATCTTCTGGAGGTATCTTCTAGTGACATTGATATCTTTTGGTGACGTCATCCTTTGATGACATCTTCTGGTGACGTTGATATCTTCTGGGGGTATCTTTTGGTGTATCTTCTGGGGGTATCCTCTGGTGACATCCTCTTCGAAGTCAAATATATTATTCTCATAACTATGATGACAAAACTTGTATTTTTTGTAACTATTTTTCTTTCTATTTCTTTGACTCCCCCTAAGACTAAGCTCCATTTTTGTTTCTTTGACTCCCTCTAAGACTAAGCTCCATTTTATATTTTTCTCCCCCTAAGTCTAATGCCCCAGATTTTCTGCTCTTTATCCAATATATCTTCTCCCCCTTTTGTCATCAGACAAAAAGGAATGAAGAAGATCCTCTATTTTTCTTTTAATAACATGTATAAGATATTGTCAGGGATGAAGGTAAGGTTTAGGTTTTTCTTGAAGAAGTCAAACGTATCTTCAAGTAGTGGTTTGGTGAATATGTCAGCCCATTCGTGATCAGTGTCTACAAACTGAATATTGAGTACCCCTTTTTGAACGAAGTCTCTGATGAAGTGATGTTTGATCTCTATGTGTTTGGCTCTGGAATGCAGTATAGGGTTTTTAGTTAGATTGATGGCTGAAGTGCTGTCACAGTATAAGGGAATGTTGGTTTCCATGATTTTGTAGTCTTCCAGCTGATGTTTCATCCAAATGAGTTGAGAACTGCATCCGGCTGCTGAAATGTATTCAGCCTCTGCTGTTGACATGGCAATTATGCTTTGTCTCTTGCTTGACCAGGATATTAAGTTATCTCCCAAGAAGGTGCGGTTTCCACTTGTGCTCTTTCTCTCAAGTATATCTCCAGCATAGCCAGAGTCATAGTATCCACTAAGTTGATATGTAAGAGTTTTCTTGTAGAACAAGGTAAGGTTGGTAATGTCTTTTAGGTATCTAAGGATTCTCTTAATAGTAGTTAAATGGGATTCCCTAGGGTCAGATTGAAATCTTGCACATACACATACACTAAACATGATGTCAGGTCTAGAAGCAGTAAGGTAAAGTAGAGATCATATCATACCTCTATAGGTTTTTTGATCAACTTTTTGGCCTGAATCATCCTTTTCAAGTGAACAGGTAGGGTGCATTGGGGTAGCCATAGTTTTGCAATCACTCATCTTAAACTTCTTGAGAAGCTCTTTTGTATATTTCGTTTAATGAATGAATATACCCTTTTGACTTTGCTGAATTTGTATCCCTATGAAGAACTTAAGTTCTCCCATCATACTCATTTGAAATTCATGTTGCATTAATTCAGAATATTCTTGGAAAAGAGTGCCATTAGTAGATCCAAAAACAATGTCATCAACATAAACTTGAATAATCAGAATATCAGCTTCTATTGGTTTTCTAAAGAGTGTATTGTCTACTTGTCCTCTTTCAAAGTCATTTTTAAGCAAGAAGTTACTAAGTCTATCATACCATGCCCTAGGTGCTTGTTTTAAACCATACAAATATTTTTTTAAGTTTAAAAACATGATTTGGAAATTCAGAATTTTCAAAACTTGGGGGGTTGTGTAACATAGACTTCTTCACTTATATAACCATTTAGAAAAGCGCTTTTAACATCCATTTGAAATAATGTAATGTTATTATTAGCAGCAAAGGAAAGTAGGATATGAATAGCTTCTAACCTGGCCATTGGAGCAAATGTCTCAATGTAGTCAATGCCTTCTTCCTAACTGTAGCCTCGTGCAACAAGTCTTGCGTTGTTTTTGACCACTTCACCTTTTTCATTTAGCTTAATTCTGAAGACCCACTTGGTTCCAATAATGTTCTTTTCTAGTCTTGATGCTAAAACCCAAACATCATTCCCCTCAAATTCATTTAACTCTTCTTGTATTGCAAGGATCTATCCATCTTCTGCCAATGCTTCATCAATAGAGGTAGGCTCAATAGATGAGAGTAAGACAACCAAATTGGTGTTTTTAAGTAATGATCTCATCCTTAAAGGATCACTTGCACTTCCAATTATTAGAGTTTCAGGATGAGATGACTTGTACTTCCATCTACCTCTTTCTTCTTACTTAAATTAAGATTCATCCTTTGAAACCTTTGTTGTATTCTTCTGATTTGCTTGTATCCTCTTTTTCAAGTTCTTCTGGTTTGTCTACCTCAGCCTCCTTTGGTACTGGTAAACCTGCACTATCATCATCTTGCTTTGACTTTTCAAGGTCAAGCTATTTGTCATGTAACATAATAAAAATCATATAATTTAAGAATGACATCACAACAGCCAAAGCATCAATTTTGTTTCTGGTAGTTTCTGCTTGTTTTTGAAACTACTGGTATGTTGTTTCTGTTGAAATGTTCAAATTATGTGGATCACCTGGTTCCTCTAAATATTTTAGAATCTGCAAAATACTTATCTAGCTTTGATGTTTAAGATTAAGATTTTGGTTATCACAGTAAACATAATATCAAAACAATAATAATATTTAAAGAAAGATATAACCTATATGTCAACAATTTCGGTTTCACTCTGAAAACCCTCTTATTTCTTCTCTTCTAGTTTTCATATTTTGAATTTGCATATTATATGATTAGAAGGTTTGGATGGAAGGATTAGAATTCCCATCCAGGTTTGTAGTCTTGATGAATTTGATTGGAGTGTTCAAAGAAGTATCTTGATTCTGATTGTTAATCTGACACTTCTCTTTATGTTGATATATCAGGTTCCTCTGATAGTTCTGGAACTGATGATAATTCGGATTCTGCTGGTAGTTCTAGTTTTGTTGATATGTGTGATTTCATGGGACAAGATCATTTGAAGTCACCTATCTTAGTGCAAACAGTACACAAAACATCAGAGTTACAAATTGATGTTGAACTATAATTGCTTTTCAGAATTAGATTTTCACCCTTAAGTTCAACAATATTAGTTTTCAAATTTGCATTCTCCGTTTTAAGTTCAGTAATATCAGTTTTCCGAGTTGCATTATCTGTCTTAAGTTCAGTAATATCAATTTTTAAATTTGCATTCTCTGTTTTAAGTTCAATAATATCAGTTTTCAAAGTTGCATTATCTATCTTACATTCTGCACTATGATTCTTTAAAACAGTAACTTCTTTGGTTAGAATTTTATTTTCTTTCCTAACTGTTTTCAGTTTTAAAAACAATATGTTATTGACATTTAAAATATCATTCATTGAAGTAATTAAATCAGATCGGTGAATTCAGAAAATACCTCTTTTTTCCTTCATCAGATGATTCACTTCCAGAATCAGAATTTGTGTTGGATCCAGAGGCAGTGTTGGTGTGAGCCATCAAAGCCAATTCTACTTCTTCATCTTCTGATTCACTTCCAGAGTTAGCATCTGTGTTTGATCCAGAGGCAGAATGAGTGTGAGCCATCATACCCAATTCTACATCTTCATCTTCTGATTCATTTCTAGAGTCAGATTCTATGTTCAATTAAGAGGCAAAGTTGTTGTCAGCCATCATAGCCAATTTTGCTTCTTCATCATTAGAAGAATCATTAGAATTATCCCATGTAGCCATTAGATTCTTCTTCTTGGGTCTGGAGTCTTTCTTCTGGTGTTTCCCTTTCTCCAGGTTTGTACATTCTAACTTGATATGTCCAGGTTCATTACATCCATAGCAGATGATACTTTCCTTGTCATGTTCAACCTTTCCTCTGTTGGAATGCTTGGAATACCTTTGGGGAAACTTCTTCTTTCTATTGTGCCACATCTTTAGAACCTTTCTGGTTATGAAAGCAATTTCCTCTTCCTCTGGTTTCTGATCATCAGAATCACTATCTTCTGATTCTGCTTCTGCTTTTAGTACCTTCTTCTGCTTGGATTTCAAAGCTAGAGTTTTGTTCTTCTTCTTGGGCTCATCTTCTTCAAGCTCAATTTCATGTGATTTAAGGAAACTAATTAATTCTTCGAGCTTTAGAGTATTCAGATCCTTTGCTTCCTGAATGGTAGTGATCTTTGGTCTCCACTTGGTTGGCAAGCTTCTAAGAATTTTCTTCACATGATCAGCAGTAGTGTAGCTCTTCTTGAGTACCTTTAATCCTGAGACCAGAGTCTGGAATCTGGAAAACATTGCTTCAATATCTTCATCTTCTTCCATCTTGAACAGCTCGTACTTTTTGACTAGAATGTTGGCCTTTGCTTCTTGAACTTGCTTGTTTCCTTCATGAGTCAGAGTCAGACTATCGTAGATGCTCAATTCTGTTTCTTTGTTGGTGCACTTGTCAAATTCCATGAAGGTGATTGCATTTATCATGAACGTTCTAGATTTATCATGCATCTTGTACATCTTCTCCTGGTCAGCATCCATATCCTTTTTGGGGATTTCAACACCATCAGCATCCTCTAGAGTAGTATAGCCATCTTCCACCAAGTCTCAAAGTTCCCATCTTGTGAAATAAAGAAACTTATCAGCCTGTCTTTGCAGTACTCAAAACGTTCTCCATCAAATAGAGGTGGTGTGTTGATGTTTCCTCCAGCAGCTTCTTCACTGAATCCAGACATGTTGAACCCTTGGATCTTTTCTCAAACACTGTAAAGTGCTCAGCCTTAAGACCGAGCTCTGTTACCAATTGAAGGTGCAAACACGAAAAGAGGTGTTGAATTGTGTTTGCCAAATTTGAATTCTTTTTGTTGTTTTAACGAACGTTGATGTGAATTACTTGATGAATAAATCATCAAACTCAGCAGCGGATAATAATAGCATAAGAACACAAAGATTTATCTTGGTTCACCATTAACTTGGCCACATTCAGTCCCTTCATTTAGCAGGCTTTAATCCACTAACTCAAAACTTTTTATTACAATACCTAACCCTCCAAGCCAGTCTTCTCAAACAGCCTGAAAACCCCAGACTTTTGAGGAATAACAACACCTTGACCCTACAAGCCAAGTCTTCTCCTACCAATCTGACAACCCCAGATTTGAATGAGGAATTCACACCACTATCGGGTTTGATTACAAAGGTTTGAACTTTGAGTAGTTGCTTTTGGAAAGCTGATTAGTTGCTTCTGTAAAGCTTATTATAACGATGACTTTCTTGAGTAGTTGCTTCTGGAAAGATGATTGTAACAATGACTCGCACACTCGAAAAAACTCTTAGACAATATTTCTTTTTCACACAAGTGTTTCTCTCTTTTGAACTCTCGGATGACTTTGAACTTTAAGCTTGAGTTCTTGTGTTTTTCGATGCTTTCTCCTACGGCTTGAAGCTTCCTTTTATAGATGAGATATGGGCTTTGTCCAAGCCTAACTTCGAGATGTATCTTGCTCAAATTTCCTTTGAAAATTCTTTTGACCAACTTTGTATCTTTTTAATTTCGAAACAAATCTTCTTTGCTCAGATCTCCTTCAAACTTCCATCAGGTCTTCTTTGATTTTTGAATCAAATCTTCTACGAATCTGAATTAAGTCTTCTACGAATCTGAATCAAGTCTTCTAAGAATCTGAATCACGTTTTAAATCTGGACCGTGTGTTCTTCTGATCTGGACCATGTTTACTTCTGATTTAGACCATTTTATCTTCTGATCTGGACCATGTCTTCTTTTGGACCATGTTTCCTTTTGATCTGGACCATGTCTTCTTGTGGACCATGTTTCCTTCTGATCTGGACCATGTCTCTTTCTCGACTATGTTTCCTTCTGATCTGGACCACGAATGATATCCTCTGATGATGTCATTGATTTTTGCCTCTTATGATGTTCTCTGATTTTTGCTTCTGATGATATCCTCTGATTTTTGCTTTTGATGACATCCTCTGATTCTTGCTTCTAATGGGATCCTCTGGTGATATCCTCTATAGGTATCCTCTGGTGATATCTTCTGGTATCCTCTAGAGATATCCTCCGGTGATTTCTTCTTGTATCCTCTGGAGGTATCTTCTGGCTTTATCTTCTGAAAGTATCTTCTAGTGACATTGATATCTACTAGTAACATCATCCTCTGATGACATCATTAGGTCACGTTGATATCTTCTAGGAATATCTTCTGGTGACGTCATCCTCTGGTGCATCATCCTCTGATTTTTGCATTCTTCTTCGAATTCAAATATATTATTCTCATAAAATACATTTGTTAACATCAAAACTATGAGTCTAAGAACCAACTTGGTTCTAATAGAACTCACACCACTATCGGGTTGGATACAATGGTTTGGAACTTGAGTAACTGTTTTTGGAAAGCTGATTATAAAAATGACTCTCTTGAGTAGTTGCTTCTGGAAAGTTGATTATGTCAATGACTCTCACACTCTTAGAAAAGAACACTTAGAAAATATTTCTCTTTCGCACAAGTGTTTCTCTCTCTGAACTCTAAGATGAATTTGGATTTTAAGCTTCAGTTCTTTTGTTTTTCAATGATTTCTTCTTCAGCCTGAAGCTTCTATTTATAGTTGAGATATGGGCTTTTACTTGGTCCATGTTTAATTTCGATTTATATCTTGCTCAGATTTCTTTTGGAAATTCTTCAACCGATTATGTTTCTTTTCAAATTTTAACCAAATCTTCTTCAAATTGAAATTAAATCTTCTTCAGACTTTGATCAGATCTCCTTCAAATTTCCATCAAGTCTTCTTCGAATTTTGAATCAAATCTTCTACGAATCTGATTTCATATCATCCATGTCTAGTTATTTAGTTGGATCTTCTAGATCAGTAGGTGCAGTGTATCCTTTGACTACCATCTTCCATAATTCAGGATCTTGAGATATGAAGAAACTTCTCATTCTGTCCTTCCAATACTCAAACCTTTCTCCATCAAACAGTGGTAGTCTATTGATGTTGCCTCCCAGTTCATCTCTGGATTCTACCATGTTGAACCCTTTGGACCTTTCCTCAAACATTGTTAAGTGCTCAGCCTTGAGACCGAGCTTTGATGCCAATCGAAGGTGCAAACACGAGAAGGGGGGTTGAATTGTGTTTGATTAACTTGAATACTTTTCCTGTTTTTACACTTTTAAAACAAAACTTGATGTATGAATAAAACAGAGTTAGCAGCGGATATAAAGTAAAAATAAAACACAGAATTTTTATACTGGTTCACCGTTAACGAGGCTACGTCCAGTCCCTTCACCTTGAAGGATTTCACTAATTCAAACTTTGAATCACAACAGTTCCACTGACCCTCCAAGTCAAACTTCTCAAACAGTCTAACAATCCTAGACTCTTGAGGAATACAACACCTGTCTTCTCCTGCCAATCTGACAATCCCAGATTGTAGAAGGAATTACAACACTTTGAATCTAATTGCCAAGTAATCTGCTACCCCTTCTGACTCCCTCAGATTGTAGACTCTACTTCAAGAACTTAGATCTGACACAATGGAAAGAAAATAACACGAGTGCTTGCTTCTTGAAAGCTGGAACTCACAATTGACCTCACTGAAAACTTGAGTGTTTGCTTTGGAAGTGTATGACTCTTTTGTGATTTTCGATGCACAGTATTCTGCCTTGAGCCTCCTTTTATAGATGCAAATTAGGGCCTCTTCCAAGCTTAATTTCGAGCTGTATCTTGCTGGATTCTCTTGCAAAAATATCTTGAACAATCGGGCTTCACTTAAATAAAAAACATATCTTTTTTATGCTTCAGATTTTCTTTCAAAAATAACTGGCCAATCATGTCTTTAGTTTCTTCCCGCCAACAGCTTCTGAATTCCACAATACTTCACTTTATTTTTGTAACAAATCCTTTTAATACTTTGATCAAAATAAATTAAAATCTCCACCGTTAATCGTCATGATTAAATCTGGACCATTTGATCTTCTGCGCTAGTCCACATCTGGACCATACTAAGTGATCTGTTGTGATCCTCTGATTTCGGCCAACCCTGGACCACATTTCTGATCTTCTGATCTCTGCCAACACTGGGCCATGGTATGATCTGCTGTGATCCTCTGATCTCGGCCAATGAGGGACCACACTTTCTGACCTTCTGATTTCGGCCAACACTGGGCTATGATCTGATCTTCTGATCTCGGCCAACACTGGGCCAAATACTTAAATCTGAACCATTGATCTGAATATCTTCCCTCTGATCTGGACCAATTCTGGACTTGGTCTGGATTAAACTGAAATTAAATCTGGACAAGTAATATTTCAGTCTGGACATTTTACCTTCTGTTTTGGATCAGTTCTGGATCAAATCTGGGGATCATTTCTTCTGGTCTGGACTTAGTTTCATACCCTGAACCATGCTATCTTCTGGTCTGGGTCAAATCTGGGTTGAATCTCTTGTTCTGGACCCTTTAACTTATCCTCTGATTAAGTCTGGATCAAGTTTGGGTTGTTTATCATTTCACTGCCAGGCCATCTTCTGGTCAGAATAATTTCTAGATTAAGTCTGACTTATGACTTCTTATGGTGTGGATCAAGTCTCCCTCTGGCAGCTTTCCTTCTGGTCTGGTCCAGGTCTCCTTCTGACTTTGCTTCCTTCTGATATGGGCCAGCAAAGATATCTTCGGGTGATGTTTTGACATCCTGGAGTATCTTCTGGTACCTTCAGGATTCAATCTCTGGAACCCTTTGATTTTCTGCTTCTGATTACCTCAGCTTCTGGTGGCATTTGATTTAATAATTCAAGGTTCAAAATAAGATTACATGGAGTGCTTTTGTAAACATCAAAATCCTAAGTACTTAGAACCAACTTGGTTCCAACAATGTCTTCTTCTGATGTTTGCCTCGAATGGTATCCTCTGATAATGTCATTTGATTCTTGCCTCTGATGATATCCTCTGATTTTTGCTTCTGATGATATCCTCTGGTGACATCTTTTGGCTGTATCTTCTAGAGGTATCCTCTGGTAATATCTTCTGGTGACTTCATCCTCTAGTGACGTCATCCTCTGGTGATGTCATCCTCTGGTGATATTATCCTCTGATGACATCTTCTAGTGATGTCATCCTCTTGTGGCATACTTCTTTGAAGTCAAATATATTATTCTCATAATATAGTTTTGTTAACATCAAAACTTTAAGTGTAAGAACCAACTTGGTTCCAACAATGGCTAGCTCTTTCATTAGGTTTTGTTTGAGAGTTTAGGAAAAAATGAATGAGGAAGTGTAAGGAAGAGATGATTTTGAGAGGGGAGAAGTTTGGAAAGGAGGTATATTTTTCTTCATTAATCAAAATCCCCCTAATTTTGGGGAACTAAAAAAATATATCACTTAAATTTTTAGGTAAATTCTTCAACTTATTTCCATGTCATTGAAATAGTCTAAAAAAAATATTCATCACACACACTATCTTATCATTCTTTTCAAAATTAACCTTTCAAATAAGGTGAGAGGTTTCTCGATATTTTCCTCTCCTCCCTTCCCTCCAAAGCTATCCCTTACCCCCCGCTTCAAACTCTCAAACAAAGTCTTAGTGGACATATTCATTTGTTCATTAGTTGACAATACAATTTACGTGTTTTGCACATAAATGCTTTGAAAAACACAAGAAAGTCGGTATAGTATGTTATCTTATTAAAATTATTTTCTAATTATTTACTTTTTCAAATCCTTTTCTTCTATTTTAGTTAAAGTTTTGATTAAAATTATTTGAAGAAAATATATAAAGAAAAAAAAAAGCGGTAAAGAAAAGAGAGACACTATAAATTTTAATATTGGTTCACAATAAATTAGTTTCTACCTTTACCCTTCCCCTTACATAGAGTATCTTTCAACAAAAGGGATTTTTCCACTATTATCAAAATGGTATACACGTATATTTCTCTATGCCTCTTCAGGCTACATATATTCTTTACTACACCATTCCACACTTTAAGGATTGTTTCTTTACGTATCCAAACTTTGAGAATAAATTACTCTGTCTCTCTAGGGGTCCAGGCTCCAAGTATTCTCTAAGAATCTTCAAGCTTCCCCAAGTACTCTCCATGCCTCTCCAAGCCCATGTATTCTCTAAGCCTCTTCAATCTTCCACATGTATTCTTTATGCCTCTCAGGCCCAAGTATTCTTTAAGTATCTCCATATTGCCACAAGTATTCTCTTTAGGTTTCCACATTACTAAAAAATGACATACACACTCGTAAGCCTTTTTGAGGAGCCCTTTTTTTCTATTGAGCATTTTATAAAGATAATTGTGTCTAAGACACAATTTATTGATAACTCTCTAAGAAAGAATATGCAATGCAATCTCAAATTGTCAATTCAATTATATCTTACATACAAGATATTCATTTTTCTTCTTGGATGATTTACAAGATAATTTACTCTTAACAAGAATATATCTCACATAGTCTCAATTTAGGATTTCTCTCTAAAGACAAAGTACCATTATCTTCATCAACTTCAATTTAAGGGTAGAAGTGAGTTTAAATAATAAGGATTGACAACATAGTCATTAAGGATCTAAGTTGATAGTTGTTGTCACTTAGAGAAAAAATCATTTGAACTTTGACATAGAGTTGACGGCCTATTTCATGGTATATACAGAGACTTGAATCTTTAAAAAAGTTATCGATCACTCGTGCTCAAACTTCGTACTTTATTGCATTTTGCCTTTGTTGGCATCTTCATGTTGGAACCAAGTTGGTTTTATATTTAGAGTTTTGATGTTAACAAAAGTATTTTATGAGAACAATATATTTAACTTCAAAGAGTATAAAAGAAAATTCATGTTTTTGAAGAAAATCTAAAATAAGATTTGATTCAAATTTAGAATTGAAGAAAATATAAAATAAGATTTGATTCAAATTTATAATTGAAGAAAATCTTTGACCAAGTTGGAAAAAAATATGGTCAAGATTTAAAGAAGATTTAATTAAGATTTGATCAAAATTTGAAGAAGATTTAATTATGATTTGAAGAGGATTTGGTCAAGATTTAAAGAAGATTTAATTAAGATTTGATCAAGATTTGAAGAAGATTTAATTAAGATTTGAAGAAGATTTGATCAAAATTGGAAGAAGATTTGATCAAGATTTGAAAAGAATTTGTTGAAGATTTGATCAAGATTTATCTACAACAAAATATGAACAGAATCAATCTGAAGAATTTACAAACTCAATCTGAACAAAATACAAATAGAATCAATCTGAAGAATTTACAAACTCAATCTAAAGAAGATACAATTCAGAATTAAACAAGGACTACATTGAAGCCCAAATTTTAACTCTAAATATATATTCATACTGAAGAAGAAGAGCATCAAACAATTAGAAGAGAGTAGAAGAACTCAAGCTTAAATTCCAAATTTATCTTAGAGTTCAAAGAGAGAAACACTTGTTCGAAGGAGAAATATTTTCTTAGTGTTCTTTTCTTAGAGTGTGTGAGTTATTATTATTATCAGCTTTGTTAGAAGCAACTACTCAAGTTCCAATCTTTTGTATCCAACTCGAAAGTGGTTCAGTTCCTTCTTCAATCTGGGGTTGTCAGGTTGTTAGGAGAAGACTTGGCTTGTAGGTTCAAGATGGTGTTGTTCCTCAAAAGTTTGGGGTTGTCAGGCTGTTTGGGAAGACTGACTTGGAGGGTCAGGTGTTTTGTAATTCAAGGTATTTGAATTAGTGGATGAAAGTCTTCTGAATGAGGGGGCAGGATGTAGCATAGTTAGTGGTGAACCAAGATAATCTATTTGTCCAAATATTTATGCTTTCATTATTTGCTGCCTTTGAATTCGATTGTTTCTTATCCAAGTAATTCATAAAAACCAACTGGCCTTCATCAAATCAGCAAAAAGTTTTCAACTTTGCCAAACACAATTCAACATCCCATCTCGTGTTTGCACCTTCAATTGGCATCAGAGCTCGGTATCAAGGTTGAGCACTTTACAGTGTTTGAGAAAAGATCCAACCGTTCAACATGTTTGGATTCAGTGAATCAGCAGATGAAGAAATAGAGGTATTTTCTAAATTTACTCGATCTGATTTAATTACATTTTTTAAATATAAATAACAAATTGTCTTTAAAACTCAAAACACTTACGAAAGAAAATACAAATCTAATTGAAAAAGTTAATGTTTTAAAGAATCAAAGTGTTGAATTTAAGACAGATAATGCAACTTTGTAAACAGATATTAATGAACTTAAGACAGATAATGCAACTCTAAAAACTGATATTATTGAACTTAAAACAAAGATGGCAAATTTGAAAACTAATATTGCTGAACGTAAGAAGAAAATCTAACTCTGAAAAGTAATTATAGTTCAACATCAATTTGTAACTCTAATAAGCATGAAGTAGTATTTCAAGATTTTCTTGATAACGGTATGGAAAGAAGCAAGTATGCATCTATGATTTATGGTTTTAGTAAGAATGGTAAAAGAGGAATAGAATTTCAAGAAAAAATAATTGAACCTAAATTTTTTCCCTCTGATAATTTATCTACTATTTGTTATAAGAAAGGTCATACTAAAATATATTGTCCTATGTTAACCACATGGAAAGACAAGAAACCTTTAAGAACTAACAAACCAAGACCTTGAAGGTGCAAACACGAGAAAAGGGGTTTGGATTGTGTTTGCCAAAGTTGAATGCTTTTTGTTGTTTTGATGAATGTTGATGTGAATTACTTGATGAATAAATAATCAGACTTAGCAGCGGATAATAACAGCATAAGAACACAAAGATTTATCCTGGTTCACCATTAACTTGGCTACATCCAATCCCTTCATTCAGAAGGCTTTAATCCACTAATTCAAAACTTTGAATTACAGCACCAGACCCTCCAAGCCAGTCTTCTCAAATAGCCTGACAACCCCAGACTTTTAAGGAACAATCAACACCTTGTCCCTACAAGGCAAGTCTTCTCCTACCAATTTGACAACCCTAGATTGAAGAAGGAATTCACACCACTATCGGGTTTGGAAATTTTCATAGTTGCTTCTGGAAAGCTGATTGTTGCAATGACTCTCACTCTCGAAAAATCACTTAGAAAATATTTCTCTTGCGCTCAAGTGTTTCTCTCTTTTGAACTCTGAATGACTTTGGATTTGAAGCTTGAGTTCTTGTGTTTTTAGATATCTTTGAACTCTAAGATGAATCTAGATTTTACGCATGAGTTCTTCTACTTTTCGATGATTTCTTCTACGGCCTGAAGCCTCCATATATAGATGAGATATGGGCTTTATCCAAGATTAACTTCGAGATGAATCTTGCTCAGATTTCCTTTGGAAATTCTTTTGACTAATTTTGTTTCTTTTTAATTTCGAGACAAATCATCTTTGCTCAGATATCCTTCGAATTTCCATCAGGTCTTCTATGATTTGTGAATCAAATCTTCTTAAAACTTTGATCAGATCTCTTTCAAATTTCAATCAAGTTTTCTTCGAATTTGAATCAAGTCTTCTACAAATCTAAATCACGTTTTAAATCTAGACCGTGTGTTCTTCTGATTTGGACCAGATCTGGACCTTGTCTTCTTTTGATCTAGACTATGTTATCTTTTGGACCATGTTTGCTTCTGATCTGGACCATGTTATCTTTTGATTTGGACCATGTTATCTTTTGGACCATGTTTGCTTCTGATATGGACCATGTCTTCTTCTAGAGCATGTTTCCTTCTGATCTGGACCATGTCTTCTTCTGGACCATGTTTCCTTCTGATCTAGACCATGTCTTCTTCTGGACCATGTTTCCTTCTGATTTGGACCATGTCTCCTTCTAGACCATGTTTCCTTCTGATCTGGACCATGAATGATATCCTCTGTAATATCATTGATTCTTGCATCTGATGATATCCTTTGATTGATGATATCCTCTGATTTTTACCTTTGATGACATCATCTGATTTTTACTTCTGATGGGATCCTCTGATGATATCCTCTAGTATTCTCTTATGACATCTTCTGGTATACTTTAGTGATATCTTCTGGTATCCTCTGGAGGTATCCTCTGGTGATATTTTCTGGTATCCTCTAGAGGTATCTCCTGGTGACATCTTCTAGCTTTATCTTCTGGAGGTATCCTCTGGTGATATCTTCTAGTATCCTTTTGTGATATCTTCTTTTATCCTCTGGTGACATCTTCTAGCTGTATCATCTGGAGGTATCCTCTGGTGACTTCATCCTCTGATTTTTTCTTCTTGAGGTATCTTCTGGTGACGTCATCCTCTAGTGGTATCCTCTGGTGATGCCATCCTCTGATTTTTGCATTCTTCTACGAAGTCAAATATGTTATTTTCATAAAATACTTTTGTTAACATCGAAACTTTAAGTGTGAGAACCAACTTGGTTCCAACAGACCCAACCAGATTTGGGTACCAAAAGATAAAAAAAAAAAATTTGTTGCAGATGTTCTAAGCAACCAAATTAAAACACCAATCATGGTGTTTGGTCAATGGATGCTTGCAATATATGAAGGGAAAAAGGTCTATGTTCCAACACCTACCAAAGAGAAGCCAACTGTCTCTGGTGGAAGAAGGACTGGTCAACACAATACATATCAGAACTAGAACCATATGATGAACCAGAAATATCAGAGAAATCACACATATCAACCAAATCAAAATAGGCAGAGAAGTCACACATGTCAATAAAACTAGAACTACCAGAAGAATCAGAATTACCATCAGTTCCAAAACTATCAGAGGAACCTGATACATCAGCAGAAAGAGAAGTGTCAGATTAACAATCAAAATCAAGAGACTTCTTTGAACACTCCAATCAACTTCATCAAGACTACAAACCTGGATGGGAATGCAAATCCCTTCATCCAGACCCTCTAATCATATAATATGCAAATTCAGAATCTGAAAACCAGAAAAGAAGAAATAAAGAGGGTTTTCAGAGTGAAACTGAAACTGTTGACATATAAGTTAATCTTTCTTTAAGTATTATTATTGTTTTGATATTATGTTTACTGTGATAACAAGAAGCTTAATCTTAAAAATCAAAGCTAGATAAGTATTTTGCAGGTTCTAAAAAATTTAGAGGAACCAGGTGAATCACAAAATTTGAACATTTCAGCAAAAGCCTAATACAACTAGACCTTGAAAAGATAAAGCAAGATGATGGATGGATTCCTGCAATGCAAGAAGAGTTAAATAAATTTAAGTGGAATGATGTTTGGGATCTAGTACCTAGACCAGAGAAGAACATTATTGGAACCAAATGGGTTTTCAAAAACAAGGAAAGACTTGTCGCACAAGGCTACAATCAGCAAGAGGGGATTGATTACACTAAGACATTTGCTCCAATGGTCAGGTTAAAAGCTATTTGTTTCCTACTTTCTTTTGCTGCAAATAATAACATTACATTATTTCAAATGGATGTGAAAAGTGATTTTCTTAATGGTTATATAAGTGAAGAAGTCTGTGTAAAACAACCCCCAGGTTTTGAAATTTCTGAATTTCCAAATCATATTTTTAAACTTAGGAAATCTCTGTATGGCCTAAAACAAGCACCTAAATGTTATTCATTGCTTTATATATAGGGCTAAATCGTACTATAATAACATATCATATCCATAAATTAAGGAATAAATCTTAAACATATTCTAAATAGAAATATAAATTATATATCTTAATGATATCTTATTCTAAATCTTGAATATATTTAAGTCTAAATATAAATCTAAATAAAATCTTCTAAAGATATTTAGACATACTATTCTCAACAATTTGTTAGATTGATTGTATGTGCTGAAAATATTCTTTACAATGGGCATTTATAGACTTAGAATAACTAAGAAATCTACATCATCATATTTCCTACGTTTTTAACCCACTAACTCACATATTGCATCATATAAGATCATAGCTAACAACATAAATACATTATAGGTTGAGTTACAGTCCAAATGTATTTTTGCAGTTGATTGTCCTTCCACTACCCATGTTCTCCACATGCCTATTATTAAAGAGTAAAGGGTTATCCATGTTTTTATACCTTACAATGACCTTGTATCAATTTCTATCATCATTTCTCTCCTCATAACCACCTCCCATTTCATGCCACATAGTTTGAAAAATGGTTATATGCATTTTGGGTTAGTCTCTTTGTTATAGTATATTTGGCTCATATTCAACATCACTATGAATCCAATAAGAGTCTTTATTGCCTCCAAATTCATTTAGACTTGATATTCACGTTTAACCATCAGACAATAACTGACTTAGCCATCAATCAATTTTGCTATAATTGTTAGTCGGTTTTGCATTATCTGATTGGATGATACTAATAACAGCCTCCAAACCTATTTAGACTTGATAGTTACATTCATTCTGAAGTAGCAAAATAGATTTATAAGGAATGGGGTTTGAATTGTAAATCTTCCTTTTTCAAACTTCCTGAAAAAACTTAAGATTTTAACTCAAGAATGATCTTGGTTAAGAAAACAGAAAACGAAGAACGTTCTTGGTTTTTATCAGAAAAACAGATAACGTTCTTGGTTTTTATCAGAAAAACAGAGAACGTTCTTGGTTAGTTAAAAATAAAAATAAAAACAGTTTGTATTTTTAACTTGAAAATCAATAAGACTTAATAAAGAGATAAATGATAAGAGATACCACACAAGGATATATCCTAGTTCACCCAACTCAAGCTACGTCCAGTCCTCACAATTGTGAGATTTTCCACTAAGTGTTTAAAACAAGAACCTTCTTGGTTTTAGAGCACCTAGCTCAGATCAACCTTGATCTTATTAGAAACTTTAATCAAATTCCACCCAGAAAGAGATTAATCAGGTCACCTATCAACCTTGATAAGATTTCTTACAATCTACCCAAACTATATTAAACTCTTATAATTCGAGTTTTACAATAATGATGAGATTGTTTTGTTAGAATCTGAGATATCTCAACTCTTGTTTGAGATTCGATTCTTTACAAAGAATTTGGTACAAATATAACAGAGTAATAAAAAGTGATCAGACTGATTCCTTTTTGAGTGATGAGAGAGTTTCAAGTATGTGAATGTGAATGATTTTATGAGACTTGTTAGCACTTGAACTTCTGCGTTTTCCTTGAGCATTGGCCTTCCTTTTATAGACTTGAGAGCAGTTTAACGAAGGTCAAAAGAGCCGTTGGAAGTGCTTGTTGGAACCAAGTTGGTTCTTACATTTAAAGTTTTGATGTTAACAAAAGTATTTTATGAAAATAACATAATTGACTTCGAAGAAGAATGCAAAAATTAGAGAATGACGTCACCAGAAGATACCTCTAGAAGATACAACCAAAAGATACAGCCAGAACATGTCACCAGAGGATACCAGAAGATATCACCAGAGAATACCTCCAGAGGATACCAGAAGATATCACCATAGCATACCTCCAGAGGACATAACCAGAAGATATCACCAGAGGATCCCATCAGAAGCAAGAATCAAAGGATGTCATCAAAGGCAAAAATCAGAGGATATCATCAGAAGCAAAAATCAGAGGATATCATCAGAGGCAAGAATTAGATGACATCATTAGAGGATATCATTCATGGTCCATAAGAAGACATGGTCTAGATCAGAAGGAAACATGGTCCAAAAGAAGACATGGTCAATATTACAAGGAAACATGGTCTAGATCAAAAGGAAACATGGTCCAGAAGAATACATGGTCCAGATCAAAAGCAAACATGGTCCAAAAGAAGACATGGTCCATATCAGAAGAAAACATGGTCCAGATCAGAAGAATAAATGGTCTAGATTCAAAACTTGATTCAGATTCATAGAAGACTTGATTCAAATTCGAAGAAGACTTGACTGAAAATTGAAGGAGATTTGATCAAAGGTTAAAAAAGATTTGGTTCGAAATTAAAAAGAAACAGAATCGGGCTGAAGAGTTTTCAAAAGAAATCTGAGCAAGATACAATTCGGAATTAAGCTTGTACAAAGCCCATATCTCATCTATAAAAGAAGGCTTTAGGCCGTAGAAGAAATCATTGAAAAACACAAGAACTCAAGCTTAAAGTTCAAAGTCACCGGAGAGTTCAAAAGAGAGAAATATTGTCTAAGTGTTTTTTCAAGAGTGAGAGTCATTGTAATAACCAGCTTTCCAGAAGCAACTACTCAAGAGAGTCGTCGTTATAATCAGCTTTCTAGAAGCAATTACTCAAAGCTCCAAACCCTTGTATTTAACCTGATAGTGGTGTAAGTTCATTCTTCAATTTGGGGTTGTCAGATTGTTAGGAGAAGAATTGACTTGTAGGGTCAAGGTGGTGTAAGTTCCTTCTGCAATATGGGGGTGTTAGATTGTTAAGAGAAGACTTGGCTTGTAGGGTCAAGGTCATGTAAGTTTCTTCTTCAATCTGGGGTTGCAGATTGGTAGGAGAAGACTTGGCTTGTAGGGTCAAGGTGTTGTTGTTCCTCAAAAGTCTAGGGATGTCAGGTTGTTTGAGAAGACTGGCTTGGAGGGTCAGGTGTTGTGTAATTCAAAGTATTTGAATTAGTGGATTAAAGCCTTCTAAATGAAGGGACTGGATGTAGCCAAGTAAATGGTGAACTAGGATAAATCTTTGTATTCAAATACTTATGCTGTTATTATCCGCTGCTGCTGAGTCTGATTATCTCTTCCCCAAATAATTTATATCAACTTTCACCAAATTAGCAAAAAGAATTCAACTTTGGCAAACACAATTCAACCCCCCCTTCTCGTGTTTGCACCTTCAGTGCTCTTGTTAGGCTTCACTAGAACCAATATTTTGATTAAAAATATTCCAGCTTTTGACTACTTTTGAGTTCTATTTTGACTGGGCTGAAATCTTTGTTCTTGATCAGATTCTTTTAAGCCTAATGATCATTTAATACTTCAGATTTGTGATGATGCTTTTAGCTTGAACTGGAGTCTTGATCTTTGTTAAAATAGATTTGAAAACATCATGAAGAGTTGTTGCATAAGTTGTACTGAAGCTGCTGGAGATTGATGATCAATCTGAACTTTTGAGTTTCCTGGAGATTGATAATCAATCTAGACGATTTTTTGATCATACTGGAAACTGTCATGATGCCTTGCATATTGTCAATATCGTTTATCAGTCTTGACAGTCAAGCTGGAGATTGTTCAGTCTTGCCTGGACCAGCTTGATTCATAGCCTTTTTCTTTTGTGATTCAAATGACTTCTTTGATTCTAATGGATCCTATTTGTTCCTTGTCAAGTACTTATAATACTGATGTAAATTCCAGAGGAAATATCTTCATTCAATTAATGGAGATTGTTTGATCTTGAAGTTGACTTGACCATACTTTGACCTAGAGAACATTCTCTGTTTTCCAGTTTTTGTCAAGAATGTTCTTTGTTCTTGTTTGTTCAGATTTTTGTTTTATTGTGTTGATTTCTTGGCTTTGCTTGAATCCAATCTTTGAATTAATACACTCAAAAGCACAAGTTAAATTAACATAACATTTTAGAATCATAATTAACGTTCTTAATTAACTTTTGTTTATTTTCATCAAAACTTTAAAATGAGAGTTTGTCTTAACACATTCGTCAACCAACACATCAGTCAAGTGACCAATACTTGGTCCGACCAATTGTGATATAATTGATACTTAATCTTCCACATCAGTCAAGTGTTCAATACATAATCCAATCAATTTTTTCGGTGTATACAAGATGTTTTCTGTTAAAAACATGATTTTGCGAGTAAAAAAAATATTTTCGAACATTTTTTAAATTCATATCAAAACATGTTTTTCTTTTATTTTGCTTTTTAAAGTAGTTTTTAAAAAAAATGTTTACTAACAAAAATCTAATCAAACAGACCTAACAGTCTTTACTTATTAAGATGAATATTATTCTAATAGAAGTACTAATAACACACTTTTTAATACACATTTCTCAACTCACTCCTTTTTATCAGTTGAAATTCATATATGACCCACCACATTTATGTAGGCTCGACATTAATTTAATGAGTTTCACATAAAATTTAACCAATAAGAAGGAGAGTGTTGAGAAGTGTGTGTTAGAGAATGTGTTACTAGTAATTTTTTTATTATAATATCCAATATAACTAGTGTCATTTTTTATTAAAAAGCTTAATTCACATATGGTATCTTCCATTTATTTTAGATTTCAAGTTGTTTTCTTACCTTTAAAACGTTCTATGTTGGTCTCTCACGTTACTGAAAAACCAACATAAAACATTTTAAACGTAAGAGAGCAACTTGAAACTTCAAATAAATGCAAGAGACTAAACGTTGAATTAAGCCTTACTAAAATGATATCATTCATTTAAATTGGTACAATATATCAAGAGCAATACAAATTCAAATAATTAATGTGTAAACAAACTTACAATATCTAAGTCAATAGTATAAAACAATAAAATGACTACAAATGTGATATCATTAAAGTGTTCAAAATATCTATGATTCTGAATCAAGAACATTGAACACGTCAAATTCATTGATTGAATTTAAAATATATTGAAGTTAATATGTGAAGCATAACAAAACGAACATTACAATAAAATGAAAAATCAAACAACATTCCACCAAAACGAAAAACATAATATCGTTGAACACAGACAATAAAATTACAAACAAATAAAAAATCTATATAAAAATTATTTATTTAAATAAGTAAAGAAGAAAAAAAAATCTAAAAGAGATATGAGATTGAAAACACCCTAAATCACCGCAAAAGAAGAAAAAAAAGGCGTGAGAGGCTACTAAATTTTTAAGATTGGAAACAATATCAAATATCAACAGTGTCGACATAAAAAATAAAATAAAATAAACCTCAAATTTTCATTGGCGACATTAATCCAGCAACATAATCATTTTTAACATCACTCTGTTCCAATTCCAAAGACTGCTCATTATTCAAAACATGACTTTATCTAGTGTCAAAAAGAAAAAGTATGTTATTGTTTATCTATGTTTTAGGTGTTTGTATACTTTGAAAGATTCACGCGTGGAACATATGAGAAGCACGACAAATTATATTTTAGGATTAATAATTAATGTTTTAAACAAAAAAATCGTTAAAATAATATAATTAAAAGATATAACAATCGATTAAATTTAAAACAGTTGTGTTATTGGAATATAATTTTTGACAAATACATTGTACATTTATTTATTTTTTCAAAAAAAAATTTTTTTGCAAAAAGAAACAAATTTAAAAAATATATATTTTTTAAAATATAAATACTTTTGTAACACATTATACATATTTATCTCATTTTGAATATTTCACTAATCATTAAAATACATGTCGTTAAGTACTTTTTAAACATATATCTCATTAACTATTAAAATACATGACAACCATTAAATCGAAGTATAAAGTCGTTAATGTCTTACATTTGAGTAGTTAATGAAATATAAGTTAAATAAATAATTAATAATTTATATTTTAATAATTAATAAAATATTCAAAGTAGTTAATAGTAAATTTATGTGTCACAAAAAATATCTTAATTATTAAAAAAAATAAATTAAAAAATAAATAAAATATTTTAAAAATAAAATATTGTTCACGTTACATACGGTGTCAAATGCGTCCATTCAAATATATTTTTCAATTTAAAATTGATATATTAAAGTAATGAAAGTTTCAAAACTATTGTTTAATTTATCCCCACCAATCCAAAAATTACATATCGAAACAAATAGAAAGTAACACATATAGAAATGAAAATAAACTAATGAGAAAAAAACATGATTGTTATTCGATTGTATTATTACCCGTGAAATTCCGCTACTACCGCTTCACACATATTAACAATCTCAGGGAAATTTCGACCAAAAATGTATTCCCTCAATCTAAAAGAAAAAGAAAAACTCCACCATCTAAGAAGAGAAGACAGAGAAATAGTATATTAAACATTATTAACAATAAAAATAAAAAAATACAAATAATTTTAATACAAACAAAGAAGAAACATTAATATTTTGAAACTCAGGAATTTGTACAATGAAAATTTCATAATAAAAACAGTTTAGAAAATATAACAAATGAGGACATGAGATAGAGAGAATGAAAAATTAGAAGACAAAATATTTATAGAAAAAAAAGAAGAAATCAACTTCTATCTATCTTCAATCTATCTTTTTTTAATGACTTTGAAAATGATATAACAAATAGAAACACGTAATAAAAATCAATTTATATTCACATAGAGTATTCAAATGTCTCGGACATAGTCGAGATGAAAAAATAAATATATTAAAATTGTACTAAAAATAGAAATAAGGCTAAATAGCATACATGGTCCCTTAACTTAATTTCAGGTAACGTTTTAGTCTTTTATCTTTTTTTTTTCGATTTGGTCCTTTATTTTAATTTTAAGTGACAATTTAATCATTTATGTTTTAAAATGTTAACAATATTATCTTTTTTTTTACAAAAATTCAAAAAAATCATCAAAATTTTCAACCAAAACCCATTAAATTAATTACATTCTTTATACTTAAAATTAAAATAAAGGACCAAATCGGGAAGAAAAAAAAGATAAAGGGCTAAAATGTTACCTAAAATTAAGTTAAGGGACCACATGTGCTATTTAGCCTAGAAACAAAGACACAAATTATCAGTAGTGTTTGAAATAAATAAATGCCAAAATTAATTCAAATAATTAGAATGATAGAGTAAAAAACTATGAAAAAAATATAGAAACAAAAAGACAAAAAGCTATTTTAGTATTGTGAGAAGTAAAGTAGTAAAAGCATATACTAATAAATAGTTATAATATAAAGTATATAAATTTACAAAATTGCCGTTAATTTGGGAGGAAAGTTTTTCATGTATAAACTTAACAATTTTTATATATAAAAATAATCATTAATTTATAAAAATGTGCACCTCACAATCACGAAAGTCGTTGTTACAATAGTGGTCGAAAATTGGAATACAACCCTAAATCCATTTCAAATGGCTTGTTGATTGATGAACTCAAATTCCTTACGGTTAAGGGAATCTCAAATTAATGTATTCAAACTTTTTTGAACTCTTAGATCGAGATAAAATTACTCAAATAAATATAATCTTTAATTTTTACTTTATAACAAAAAATACACAACTTAAATATGCACCGTCAGTTTTTTAGATCAAACGGTCATTAAAATCTCAACTTTGTAAATGTATCTATAGGAAATTGATATTTGTTGATTTATATGACTTTATGACACATTCAAAGACTATTTAGTAAATTACTGAAGATTAGTTTTAGTTCATGACAAAAAATTGGGATATTGTTTGGTCACTAAAAAAAGTAAAAATACATGATTATGTGGTTAATTTAACTATTTGATTAAATAGAATTTTTTAAATTAATTATCTATTCAATTAAATTAATTATATTTTGCTATTCAATTAATCAAGTGTAGTAGATTCACGAAAAATTAAGTGTCTATGAAACTTCTTTTTTTTCTATTGATGAGATTGAAGTGATTAGAATATCACTAGAATGGGGGTTGAATAGAGATATTCAAGATTTTTAATATTCTGTTACTGTTTTTAATCTGCTGTCATCTTTCAAAGGATGATTTATCAGATGTTGAAAGTTGAGAGAGAGAATAATGACACACGAATTTTTATACTGGTTCACCCAAAGATGGCTACGTCCAGTCCTCACACTCTTGTGAGTTTTTACTAAGTATCAAAAGCTATCAGCCTCTCACTGAGGTTGATTACAAACTGTGTATTCTTAAGCTTCACCAAGCTTACAATTCTTTCCTTCTGATTTCTCTTCAAGTGTTACTCACTTGAAGGACTCAAAATGATATGAAGTAGTTTGACAGGATTTACTCTCTATAAAGATGAAACAAAGATCTAGTGAAAGATTGTAGAAAGCTTGAAAGGAGATTGATAATTGCTCTTGATAGCCTCTGATATTTTTCTGTTTTTTGCTCGTGTAGTTGTGTGTGTCTGCTGAAGAAGAGCAGCCTTCCTTTTATAGGGAGAAGGAAACTTTCTCTTCAAGAAAATTTTCCTTTCTGACCGTTTTTTCAAGATGTAATGAACCTCACTGTTGTTGCAAATTTACAGCATTGCCATTCTGTCCTTTTACAGCCTGGCACATGGGAGGTTACTTCTTTACTTGGCTTTCCAGGATGATAGATCATTCCATATGGTTTTTAACAACTGGTCAGTGCTCTTTTCTGGTTCCAAGTCATGACTCTTCTCTGGTCGTGGATGATGCAGCTTTTGATACTCTGGAACTGTTAGTTGTTCTTAATGTGAGAGGATGAATGAGCAGCTAGAAATTATCCTCTGGTAATTTCCTTTTGGTGTCTGAAGTTCACCTTATGGTATCTGACTTCTGATGTTTACCTTCCAGAGTTCATCTTCTGATATTTATCTTCTGGTGTGTATTTTCTAGAATTCATCTTCTGATGTTTATCATGTGAAGTTCGTCTTCTGAATTTTATCTTCTGGTATTCATTTTTTGATGTTTATCATGTGAAGTTTGTCTTCTGAATTTCTGGTATTCATTTTCTGGTGTATTTCATGTGAAGTTCGTCTTTTTATCCTCTGATATGTTTCTGGTGTATTTCATTTTTTGAGTTTTATCCTTTGATGTTCATCTTTTTATCCTCTGATATGTTTCTTCTGAAATTCATCTTCAGATGTATATCTTTTGATATTCATTTATGATTTTCATCTTCTGATATCGGCCAATCTGGACTAGCAAACTGGTCTGCTGAGATCCTCTGATCTCGGCCAACACTGGACCATTTATTCTGTCCTTCTGGTTTCGACCAACACTGGGCCATTTATTCTGACCTTCTGATTTCGACCAACACTGGGCCATAGTCTGATCTTCTGATCTTGGCCAACACTGTATTGGGTCTGGATTAGTTCTGGACAAAGGATATTTCAGTCTGGACCTTTTAGCTTATCTTCTAATTAATCTAGGACTGTTTTTTCACTTCACTGTCAGGCCATCTTTTGGTCAGAAGAACTTGTTGAATAAGTCTGACTTATAATATCTTCTGGTCTGGATCCAGTCTTCCTCTGGCATGCTTCCTTCTGGTCTGGTCCATGTCTCCTTCTGACTTTGTTTCCTTCTGATATGGGCCAGCAAAGATATCCTCTGATGATTTCAGGATGCATCCTCTAGTATCTTCTGGATGCATTATCTGGTGTTTTCAACTCTCAGGTTTTCTGCTTCAGCTTCTTGTTTTCTGTTCCAGATGTTTTGCTTCTGGTTTCCCAGATATTCTGCTTCTGGTGTTTTCCAGATGTTCTGCTTCTGGTGTTTTAACTTCAGATTTTCTTTATGGATTAAACAGCTTTGTTTCCTGCATGCATTCAATCTTTTGGACAAGAGGTTGCGATCTTTGGATCCTGTTCCTTTCTTAGTACAAAACTTAAATGCACGCATTAGTGTAATCATAATCTTAAGATAATTTTGTTATCATTAAAAGAGATTTTTTCTCAACAGAGGTAACCAATCATAAAAAGAGAGAAAATGGTCCATAACAAAAGGAATAAATTAGTTCATTTGTGTGTTAGATTAGTTTATGTTTAGGTTTAAAGTGAAGGTGAGAGTAACAAAATCACTATGAATTACTATAATTTTACAAAATTTATTTTCTATATTTTGAAAATGATGAAGTATTCGTATTGAATATTTACTTGGTATTGATATTCTACCATATTTGTAGATATTCTATTTTTTTCATATTATTTTATCGCGAGTAAAATTAATAATTTTTATTTATTAATTAATATATTATTATTTATATAATTGAGTTAATTTATTATTAAAAATGAACACAGTTTATAATTTTTAAATTTTATTTTATTTTTAATTATAAATTGAACTATTTAATTCTTTTAGTTAAATTATATAAAAGAAATTCTTATTTCTTATTGATGTACTTGTTTCTTCGTTAAAAAAAAATGTTTGGGGTACCCGTATCAGTGCCGAGCACCGTACTCCTATCTCAATCTCATCATAGAAAAAAAGACATATGTAGTTTGGGCTCTGACAAACATTAAAAAGATTCAGATTGGTTCTTCATAATAGACAAGGAGCAATAGGAGAGTACACAAAATATGTATGTTTGCAATTATTGTCAATCCCCATATTATCCTTATAATTCAATAAGACATATATTCAATATGGGTAGTCTCTTAAGTCGGATGGATTAAAACGTGTTACGTGAGTCTTCTAATTTATTTTCTTAGATTACTAAACGAAAAACTGTGAGAGTAAATAACTAAGCTTCACTCATAGTAAAAATATCTTGCCATAAACAACAAATATTGGGCATTTACTAACAGGGGATCCAAGAATAAATAACTAAATTGAGCAACTCATATTAGAGCATTTTTATGGTAGAATTAATATGAAAACAAGAAACCTTTCAAACACAAAGTGGATGAAACTTCCTGCAACATATAAACAACAAAATAAACAAAAAAGTCAACTACTTAGCCAAAGCATTTGAAAATAAACAATTTGATTTGCCTCCAAAAAATGAGTACAGGTAAATTGATCTTCCAATATAGTAAACTCTTTAATGGCTCACACAACCTTGAACCCTCTACTTCAAGCCAATTTAACATTAGTAAAAAAGTTGTAGTGCTACGCGATAATAGCACTACAATAGGAGTGTGGGTGTTCGTACCATGACACCCCTTCCCCACCTAATTTAATTGTGCAAGTGTTGGCCACAGGGACAATAACAAAATTAAAAAAGGGAAAATGTAAAAAAGGGAAAATGGTTCCCAATTCGAATGGAATAGAGAAACTAAAATTAGACTGTGTCTTTATCGGTCTTTCCCCATCAAGGACATAAGCCCCATAAGGAGATTAAAGCTTAATGTATTTTTGATTGAAGGAGATGATGTCTTTATGAAAATGATGATTAAGAATTAACGACTATATATTCCCAAAACAAAAAACAAATTTGATTGATGTATTTAATCATATCTCACTATCACTATCTTACTAGTACAAGGCAAGTAAAATTTTAAGAACTAAAATTTAATGTAACATAGTTAAATATAATTAAACATATGTTCAAAATTTAGTTATTAAACTCTTTTCAATATCAGTTACTTATAAAGTTTGTATTAAAAATACAAAATCCTTACCACCTCTGCTACGCTGTTATCCAAAAAGGAAAAAAACCAAATTATTCAGTGCAATTATAGATCTTTTCTGATCTTCCATAGAGCAGGGGTAGTCTCTTAATGTAATAATGATGAAACAAATGAAAATACAAAAGAATAGTAATGAAACTATACAATTCTAACATCTACACCTAAGTTATAACAACAAATAGCTATATATATATATATATATATATATATATATATATATATATATATATATATATATATATATTATAAAGTGAGTTCTTCGGTGGACCAACACATCATATGGTCCACTATGGACCAATGCTTAAAAATCACCTAAAATTCTATCAATGACCGGAGACACTCCTTAAATGTAAAAGTCATGACCCTCCTCGGCCTTATGTCTAAGACAGTGGTTTAATTGGTTTCGGTTCAATGAAAGTAGTTTGAGGGACACATTCGTTTTTCCATGTTTTTATTGAACAAACATCAATCAAGCTACCTTCTCAGCCCTTAGACCGAGGAGAACCATAAACTTCTACTTCCATGAGACAACGTCTATTTTTGTTGGAGTTTTGAATAATTTTTATGCATTCGTCCACTTTAGAATTTGCCTATATTATAAACCATCCAAAAGTAATTGCTTCTTGCTCCATGTCTTGTGATGTAATAAGGAACTTACAGAAGCTCAAAAGAATGCAAAACATGCAACTTCACTTTTGTTCCTTATCTTGGAGATCACCATCTCTACATGTGTTGGTTCGTTTTGCCATTTAATTTATAATCAGTATTGTCACTCTTATCTGTATCAGAAGTCTCCTTCTGGCTTTCTACCTCATTGTTTCCCGCTTGACTCCTTCGCCGTCTTCGATCCTGAAATTTCGCCCACAATATTTGAGAAACATAACTTTCCAAATATACAAGTTAAAATAAATTAGAGGTTGTTTACTTCTGGTGTTTTTTGTTTCCATTTCCACTAATAAAATAATTAGAGAAGCCATTATGAAAATTTTTGAAAATGCATTTTCAAAAATCATTCGAGCTACCTAGATACAAATGTTGTAAAGAACCAAATGTATTTTCATAAAGCATAAATTTCCATACTAAATAGGAAAATATCAGGAGCAAATGTCAAACCTCTCGAGGTATAGGATATTCATCTGATTCAAGCATGCAAACAACTTGGCTCATCTTTGGTCTTTTCTCAGAATCCGGATCAACACACCTCAATGCAGTTAAAAGGGTTCGTTTTAGGGCACTTGTCGACGGCCTAGTCTCAATGTTGGGGTCCATCACCTCTTCTGAGCGCCTACACCCTACCATCATCTTGAGCCAGTCTACCAAATTAACCTGTAAGAAACAACAAAAGATTGTTATAAGAGATTTGATCTAATGGGTACTGTGTATACTAGAAAGTGTGACCTTGATTAATCTAATGGCTTATAATTGTTGTTGATAGTGGTCCACCGGTGAGGGATTTAGCTGAACTCTCACCCTAGAAGCCACCTTAAATAACATTTGCTTACGGATTTTCTTTTTTAATTGTAATAAAGACACGCCGGAAGCTAACCAGAGAAAATGCATTTTCATAAACAACGAAAAAAATTTCGAAATTTTTCTGAATTTTCAAAAACATTCATTCTAAAATGCATTTTCAAAAACTTCCATAATGCACTCTTTAATGTTTATTTTATCAATAGAAATGGAAACAAGAAATACCTAAAGTAAACGGACCCTAAAGTTGTCATATACACCTAGTGAGATTTTCAATGTGTTCCATTCTTCAAATTCATGATTCATTTTAAAACATAGAATAATAGTAAGAGGATGAATTATACATCAATCCAAGGAAATTGAGTTTTTATGATTTCTACGGAAAACCAATGACAGTGACAAACCTCGGCTGCTGGTCGGCTATAATCCACCGGATCTCTTCCTGTAATTGCTTCAAGAAGCAATACACCAAAGCTGTAAGCATCACTCTTCTCATTTAACAAACCAGAATTGGCATATTCCGGCGCTACATATCTGAAAAAATGCAGCACAATCATGTCTAATTAAATAAGCATTTATAAAGAAACTCATTCTTAAACAGAAACAATTTCTAAATTTGAAACATGAAAAGCTTACCCAAAAGTACCCATTACTCTAGTTGTAATGTGACTCTTTCCCGCACCTAGTAACTTAGCGAGACCAAAGTCAGATATTTTAGCATTAAAGCTATCGTCGATTAGAATATTGCTCGACTTAATATCTCGATGTACAACTTTTGGCTCGATTGCCTCGTGCAAGTAAGCCAGCCTACAAGATATAATAATCAATCAAATTAATCATAGATAAAAAGCAAACCCACTCAACAGAATAATCTCGGGACAACTAGTAGATTAATTTTTTTTTTCAAGAAGAAATGAGCATACGCTTTGGCCGTTCCAAGTAGAATTTTCATCCGAGCTTCCCAAGTAAGATAGCCATGCTGCCGCATGGTTCCGTGAAGCCACTGCTCTAAGTTGCCATTGTTAACATACTCATAAATCAATAACCTGAAATTAATAATCTAAAATGATGACGATGATGATGCAGACATTAACAACATTGTAAGCTTTTACAGTGGCAATCGAATGAACAAAATCAAGAAATAGAGATGGGGGCATTAAACAATTTGCTACCTGTGAGTGCCTTCAATGCAATAGCCCAAAAGTCGAACCAAGTTCTTATGTCGAACATGACCAATAGCCTCAACTTCCACTCTAAATTCCTTTTCAGCTTGTCCTCTGCATGATGAACATTAACAGTTAATCGATAAACAAGCCGAATCTACAAAGACAAATAAAACACAAAATCACACCATCATAAAAATCGAAACTATTAAGCAAATAACTTACAAATTATTGAGGAGCTTCTTAATGGCCACAGAATTCCCATTAATAAGTTGACCTCGATAGACAACTCCATATCCACCTTCACCAATAATATTGTCCTTCGAAAATCGGTTCGTTGCGAATTCCAGGTCCCTTAATGTAAACCAATGGCCCCATCCAAGGTGAGAGAATTCAGGCAGACCAGACAACGGTGATGGAGCAGATATAGGATGATGTGACGAAGACCTGTAAACAGAAACACTTCGAACACCGCTATCTTCGCCCGATTGAGATCCATTAGCATCTTTCTCTAAATTATTAAATGAGCCTGATTGACTACTATTATCACCATTCTTTGTTTGGATCAAACCTTTTCCAGAATCGTCGTCACTAAACTTGTCATGCAAGCTCATTAAACCGCCGTTGTGCGTATAACTATTCGAAGAAGCTTGATCGATACTAATTTCTTTGATCTCTTGTGAAATGGATAGAATATGACTAAGAGGAAACATGCCACTGCTTTTTCTGGATTTCTTTCTTAAAGTAAGACATATAGATAGCACAATCAGAATGATTATAATGAATAAACCAACCATTATTCCCATTAATACCCAAACTTTCAATCCGAAAACAAATGTTTTCTTCGATAACCCTGAATTTAGATCGGACGCCATTTTGCTACAGCCGAATAAATCTGCAGAAATAAGAGTTGAAATATTAGAAGGCACTTGGAGACATACAATACAACAAATCAAGTTGCAAAATAAAACACTCCATTATAATATGTTAATAATTTATGACACCAAACTCTTCAGAACTTCATTACCAGGAAAAAAAAGGGATAGAAAAATGGTTTGAACAAAAATAAATACTGCATTTAGGTAAGAAATTCACATCCCAACTTATCAAGCATAAATGAATTACACTAGTGAAAAGAAACGTTTAACAACCAAAGTTATTGGAAAATACAAAACCAGGAAGCTTAAAAACAAAGAAAATTGATTTTTCATGTAACAATTGAAACAAATAAGCAAGAAAGATTAGAACTTTGTTATTTGTAACATATGCAAAATACAAGCCTAGAGAAGCTTCAAAGTTAGCCAACACAAAAAAATAAATTGAGCCAACTTGCTAAACAAATCAAAAATCAAAAGGACCATTCTTGGTTTTTATCAGCAACAAAATTTGGGATGTTTGTATTGACGTTGAGGATGACAGAATCACGGTGAACAACAATGATTTTGACATAAACTACCCTCTGAAGCTTCAAAAAAATTACCGTGATTTTGTCAATCTCAGCATTCAATCCAAAAAATGCACATAGACATTTTATGTCACCAATAAAAACAAGAGGCAAAAATTCTATGCAACAAAAAAGGTTCAATGAATTGAATACCTTAATTTCCACAACCAAAAATCCTTCACAATTTTCTATTAACCTCCTTTACAAACTCTTAAACAACTACTTCAAAACTAGATCTCTTACACTCTAAAAAACCTCTTGTATATGAATCCCTTAGAAGTTAGAACACTCCAAGTTTAGACTCATCTTCAAAAACCATACCAATGTGAGATTATGCTTTCTGGGTTTTCTCAAATACTCAAAAGGGTACCTATATTCAACCTCAAAAATTGAACTTTTAACACACACCTCCAAAAAAGTTTCTATTTTTAGCTATATTGTGAATAGTTGGAGGGAAATGGAGAACACAAGAGGCACATGAAATTCTGAGAAGAAGAAAATGATGGTGTTGTGGGGTTAAGAAGAAGGCATTGAATTGTCAGTGGTAGGTAATGGGCAGTGACATTATTCACATTACAATTACAGTAAAAGAGAAGGCATCAAAACACAAACTTTTTTTATTTTTTATGTTTCTTCAAATCTCTTCTCTCTTTCATTGCATTACATAAACTGTTCTTTTGGTTAGTTTTTTCAATCTTTTTCTTCCTCTCTAATGTCTTTACCTTTTCTCTGTCCCCTTCTACTTCCTACTTGTACTTCTTATTTTTAATTCTTTCTTCTTTTTTTGGTACAACTTAATTCTTTCTTTTTATTATTCATAAGCACGCCCAAATATTTAAATAACTTTTTCTCTGAACAGAAATTTTAAAGAGAAAGTTTTAACTATATCAGTTGAATTATGTACAATTTTTAAAAAAATAGTTAATTATATTAATTTTAACAATAAGATGAATTTAATTTACTCAAATATTTTTATTAATTATACTTCATGAAAAAATTTGATTAATTGATATACAATAAATATAAACATATTAATAAAAAAATAAGTAATAGTATATTAATATTATAAAATAATAAATAATTTAAAAGAAAAAAAATTAGATAAAGGGGTTGCCTATTTAAAATAAAATTCTAAGTTCTTTAATTATTTTATTTGAATTTATCTATTAATTTAAACATTCCTGATACTGTCAAGGAAAGTTGACTAAATCAACTTGTTACATTTATTTTCACAAACCCTTTCTAATAACTTATGAAAATAATTTTTAATTTGTATGAAAATTGTTTAATTTTTAAACAAGCTGTTAAGCAGGTATTATCTGATCTAGTTTGCTATATAGCCAACGAAAAGGACCAAATGCAATCAATTTTCTCATAGTCTATAATACCCCTATTAAATATTTATGATTAAACTATGTCCTTTCTAGACAATAATCATATCTATGGATGATGGCCAAAACCTATACAACCAGCTGTGATCCAAACATTCAATTCTAGTTTCGCATTATAAAAAAAGACATTCAATTCTAGTATCACTTTTCAACCATCCTAAACCATCATAATTTTTTATTGGATATTTAATATATTAATGTTATACATGTTTAAACTATCAGAACATTTAGCAAAGTAGTTTTAAGTAAAAATATATTTCTAGTATTTAAGTGAAACTCAATTTTCATTTAGGTATTTCAATTTTTTTTATTCTGTTATTTTAAGTTGTTATTTTAAGTTATATTCGTTTGACAATTAATTTTTAAGTTATATTAATTTACGCGTGTAGTTTTTTAGATTCGAAAATTTTATCGAATTACTGTTATTAAATGTTAAGATATAATTGAAATATCAGAACACGTTGATTGATCAAGTTATTTGGGATGTAAAATAAGTTAAAGACATTAATTACATAGATAAAATTTTATCATCTTGTTTTTAATATATACGTGTTTAAATTGTGTCAGAGAAAATAAAATAAAAAAATATAGATCATTTATAAGATTTTATGAATGTTTTTTGAATGATTAGTATAAAAGACGTATTGTTGCGCATTTGGTAGTTTCAAATTATCAAAATCTTTCAATAGAATTCATTGTTATTGAAATTGAGATAAAAGACTAACGGCAAACAAAATATAACTTAAATGACCAAATAAGAGTAAAATAAATTTAGTAATAAAGTGATTGGATTTAAGTGGTTAATGAGTTTCACTTAATGACAAATTGTTCGAAAAACCGAGTTCGAATTTTGACAATAACAAATCTTAATCAAATTTTATTTACCTCCCAATCGAACTACATATTATAATGCATTATTTACCTACAAACCTGAGTTAAAAAAACAAAAACAAAATTCTTAAAAATAGTTGAAATGAATCAGAGGAAGTACCTTCCACTACCCTCCCACAACAATTTCAAACGCATCACCTTTGAAGTAACAAAACTATTGCTGAGGCATCACTTAACTAAATAGCCAATTAGGGATAATGAAGACCCTCCACAATTTGATATCACTAAGGGACATGTGAATAAGAGAAAGGGAAAGATTAGTAAAAGATAAAAGGGAAAGAAAGTCCCACATTTTGCAATCAAATAATTAAATGTGTGTCATCTCTAGACAATTTTAACAGAAGGCTATACTATACTATATGGAAGCAATGATTGGTTTGAAAAAGGGCTATATTTGCATACATTCATATATGACACACAAGGCATGGTTTTATGATTTGCTTCTATGGTCCCATATTACCCCTTCAAGTAAAGCTATTGTGGTCCAAGTTAAATGCTTTATCAAGCAGAACCCTTTTTTGGTTTTTACTACTCCATAAAGACATATTAGTGAGTCAGCAATTGGACGGTACCTAGAAATTCAATTGCAATTTTTGAAAGGCATAAAAGGGTGCATGTATATTGCTTCACGTATCAGCTACAAGGGGGTATTATTCTTTGGACTTAGTGATTATAAAGCTATATAACTATGTTTAAGAAGAATGTTAATTGACTTATATCCCTTCTTTTAAATGTGCAATAATTAATATTCTCATGACTTTTTTGGTTTCATCTATTTGTAACTCTAGCTCTTATTCGGTGTATTTATTATTTTTATAATTGTTTATATTAAAATATAAAAACTATTATAAGTTGTTAGTCGATAATGACAGACAACTGAATGAGATTTAGATGATGTCCATGTAGGCAAATGAAGGTCGGGTGAATTAAGTGCGCCTATAAGAGTTAGGTGAATATTTCTCAAGTTCAAGAAGCCTTAAGAGGATTGTGGGATTGTTAGAAACTATTAAAAACATATGGAAATTGATAATTCAGCTATAGGACTCATGAAAGTGTTGAAAAACAAAAGAAATGAATGTCTGAACTGTGCTAATTATTTTAAACTTTCAGTAATTAGATCTTTATCAAAAGCTTATATTCATTTTAATACACACTAGTTAAAAGAGTGTTTGAGGATAGACATAAAGAACTTAAAACATAAAATAAAGAGATAAGGGAAGAGAAGAATACAAAAGTATTTTTATACAAGTTCACAACAACTATTGTTATATCTAGTCATTCCCTTATAGAGAGTTTTTCTTCTTCATTCGAATGATTTAATCTACTATAGCCAAGTTGGTTAAGAAATGCGTATATTAACCACCTCTTCAAGTGTTTTGTATTATTTGTCAAAGTCTCATCAGACTACCTATATTATGTTGCCTCAACAAGCAACCAGAAGTACCATATCTAGATTCCTCAAGACTACTGCTTCCCTTGCATCTTAAGTTGAGTATTTTTTTTTTTTTTGCCTCTCCAGACTAAGTATTTATTTAAGTGGTTGTCACTATTGGGCAAAATTACAAAATATTTAGTGTGTGTCAAATATGAGCACAAAGTCAATATAGGATTTGATCTAACTCTCATAGAGAAAATATTACTATATAAGAGTTCATTTAGATCGTACTTCGTTGATTTACATCAAGTTCTTATAACTTCCGAGATAGAGGATATTTCTATTTCACTCAATTTTTTCAAATGCCTTCTTTTATTGAACATGCCTTTTCAATTTACTGTTTCTAAGATATATATTTATCTAGCATTAGTACTATAATTAATTGATATCGTTAGTTCGCTACAAGAAAATCTCCATTTTCCTACCAAAATTTTCGAGGAAACAAACGTCCTCCCAATAAAAATAATGTTTATGAGTAAAATGTTTCTAGGAAATTGATTGCTTAATTTTTTTTGTTAGTAAAGATATTATTGAGGAACCAAGTCCTCACAAACCTACCAAGTGTGCATTACTGAGGACATTTGTTCCTCGCAAACGCTGATAGAACAATAGCACCGACTAGCATCCTGAAAAGACATAGAAAAAGTTGTTTTGCTCTAACTAACATGCATGGGAACGCGCATAAATTTGAAAGTTTGTGAGGAACTAGTTCCTCGGAAATTATTGGACAATAAGAGCTACTTTGCTCTGACTGATTTGCGAGGAACAAAAGTCCTTGAAAATTATTGAACTTATCAAATTTGATCGTTGCAACAAAAGGATATATATATGCATCTTCATTTTCATTATCCTTACACTTTATTTTCTCACTCTGTTTTTTCTCACAATTTTTCATCTACTTAAATCTTTTTATTTAACTTTTTTTTCAATCTTCAACAAAAGTCATCTCTAGAGTATTTTTCTTCCACATTTAGCTGGTTAGTTTTTCAAATTTAGTTTAATTTAATCTTTATGTATTGTTAATTCAATTATTCATATAATATGCATGAATATGTGTTAGTGTAAAATGTGAAGGTGCTGAAAAACACAAGAAAGGGGGGTTTGAATTGTTTTTGCCGTTTTCAATACTATTTTACTTTTCTTGCAAAAGTTGTTATTTATCACAACATTCAACCTACTAGTAAAGAAGGTTTAGAAGAAGTAAGATTGAATCATAAAGAACTAAGATGTGAGAGTTAAAAGGAATAAAGGAAACACAAATGTTTTATACTAGTTCACAACAAACTATTGTTACCTCTAGTCATCCCCTTAAAGAGAGATTTTGCCTTAGTACATTCAAGGGTTTAATCCACTATTTCCATAAATAGCTGTACTGTTTCTTTAGACTTTGAGTATTTTTCTTTAGCCTCTCCAGGTTATCATTCCTAGAACCTTTCTTCAACATATTGGCATCCTATCGTTGAGGTTCATGAGGGTCTTTGTACCTTTTCAAGTACCTCTTTGAGGAAGGGCGGTTGTGCCACTATCGGGTTGATTTACATCAGTTCTAGTTTGTGTCTGATTTGACACAAGGTTTGTTTTAGTATTCTAACTCTCATTGAAATGATGTCACAAATTACATATTATATCAGTACACACTTTGACTGATTTACATCAACTCTAATAGCTCTCTGTGAAAGGATAAAACACTCATTCTACTGGTTTGATGTGTTCTTGGATTTTTTATACTTTCTTCTTTTAACAAATAACCTTTTTCATTTTCTTGCTCGCTCTTCCTCACTCAAGGTAAAGGACTGAGTGAGTTCTTCTTAAATACACAAAAGAAATGGTCCGTTGAGAATGTTATTGTTGGAGATCTTCAAACATTATTCAAGGCAGATCAAACTTTAATGAATATCCATATATATCTTCGTGAATGACTCTGCATATCTTGGTATTCAAGACATGGAATTAGAGAATATTGTGACCAAGTCAAACATTAAAGACTTTTAGACACATAGCAGATCAGAATGTTTGTTAGATGATGTGAAGTTGACTTTTTCAAAGCGTTGGCTTTTTTAGAGGATACATAAACGTCCAGAGTCAGACAATCAGACGCTTGATGTGATTATCAGATGCAAAGGTAATAACTTGTTTGTCACGTTTGTCAAAGGCAGAGGTAGTACCTTGCTTGTCACATTTGTCAAAGGCAGAGGCAGTAACTAGCTTGTCACGCTTATCAAAGGAAAAGGCAGATTAGTTCTTGTCACGCTTATTAGAGGCAAAATAATTTTTGTCACGCTTGTGTATCAGAGGCAGAGGAACATAATCCAAGTTGGGTTCATCATAGGAAACTGAGGTATTATGTTGCTCGCATCCCAAAGTCAACTAAAGCTTGTGACAATAACGGCGTGTGTCACCAGACTTACGTTGTAGCTGAATTGACATCTTGGTTTCTTTTGCCTTATTCTAGTCATCAGGGGACAAACCTTATATTACGACACATGCTTTGCTGCGCTTGATTATGTAGTATTTCTTTTGCTCCATTATATCTTGCTTTGACATAAGATTCTAAAATGCTTGTAATCGAGACTACTTTGAATAGTTATTAACATAACTTTTGCCTTTAATCTGCACACTCAACATATATAGTTAGGGGATAGTTGTTCATTATTTATTTGTATTTGTTATCATCAAAATATCAACCATATGATTGTATTTTAAAACATTTTTGCATGTAAACATGTCTGATGGTAGTAACCTCCTTTAATTAAAGGGAAGTTTGGAGAGAAAAATAAACACTTGGTTCCTCAACAACGCAAAAATGTTTCATTGTTAGGATTGTTGAGAAGATTAGATGGTCCCTACTAGTAGTCAATAGAGGTAGTTAGAACAATACTTGGAACCTAGATAGGTATTGTTCAAACTCAACTCAAGAGGCAAGGTCTGCTAGTATTCTTAGGAATCCAAATATTGCACTTCTAGTTATCTGTTGAGACATTACAATACAAGAAGTCTAGTGAGGTAGAGTAAAGAATACTAAACTCAAGAGGTGAGTGAAGCCATTCTTGAGAAATCTAGAGATTGTATTTTTGGTTTTCTGCTGAGGCATTATAAACAGGAAGTTTGGAGAGGCTAAGTTTATAATACTTAAATCTTGGAGAGGCTAAGTTAAAAATACATAGTGGATTAAGTCTCTGATTGTACTATGACAAATCTTTCTATAAGGGGAGTACTAGATGTAGCAACAGTTATTGCAAACTAATATAAAAATCATTGTGTGTTTTCTTCTCCCTTATCTATTTACTTTTGTTTTCTGGTTCTTTATGTCTTATCTTCCATCGTTTTTACGTTTTAACTAAAATATGGGTGTTGGATAAAGAATCTATTTTAAATTGACAAAGATTTTAAAAAGGATCAACACAATTCAAACCCTCATTTTTATTGTGTTTTCCAATACCTTCAGAAGAATAACACTAAGAAATGATTATAAATTATTGTCAAACTTTATAGATATGATCTATATGATAGTAACTTTCAACTCCCAACGGTTAATCTATATTGTAGTATCCTCTGATGTCATCATATTCTTTAATTTCTCTATGGTGTTTTTCCCAACATCCTCGACGAGAAAATTCATTGAAGCGCTTTATACTTTTATATATTTTGGGGCTTCAAATTTTGAAGTTCTTTTATGTTACTTTTCATGCCTCTTAGGCTCCTAGAATACATGAAGTCATTTGGTGTCCTCGTTCTTTTGGTTGGGTAAAGTGTAACACAAATGATGTTAGTAAAGACTCTTTTGTCGTGGTTGAAGTAACAATATCGATTTACAAGGAAGAGGGGTTTGAATTGTAAATCCGCCCTTTTAAAATTTCTGTTAAAAACTTAAGAAAATAACTCAAGATTGATATTGGTTGTGAAAACAGAAAACAGAGAACGTTCTTGGTTTTCACTAGAAAACAGAGAACGTACTTGGTTAGTTGAAATCAACAGTTCAGTTTATCTATCTAACTTGATAATTAACAGACTGAAAGTAAATAGGGATAAGGGAAGAGATATCACACACAGATATATCCTGGTTCACCCAACCCGGGCTACGTCCAATCCTCACCACTGTGAGATTTTCCACTAAGTGTTTAAAACAAGAACCTTCTTGGTTTTACACAGCACCTAGCTTAGATCAACCTTGATCTTTGTTTACAGAACTTAATCTAATTCCACCCAGAAAGAGATGAATCAAATCACCTATCAACCTTGATAGGATTTCTTACAATCTACCCCAAACTATACTTAACTCTTATAGTTTGAGTTTTACAATAATGAAGAGATTGTTTTGTTAGAATCTGAGATGTCTTAACTCTTGTTTGAGATTCGATTCTTTACAAAGAATTCAGTATAAATGGATCAGAGTAAAACGAATTTAATCAAACTGATTCTTGTAAGTGATTGGAGATTTTCAAGTATGTAGATGTATGTGAGTGATGTTTTTCTCTATACTTGAAGCTGTATTTCTTCCTGAGCTTTTGCCTTCCTTTTATAGGCGTGAAAGCATTTAAAAATAGAGTCGTTGGTAGTGCTCTTGTCAGGCTTGACCCAAGACATTATTTTTGAATAAAAATAATCAAACTTTTGACTATTTTTATCTTCTGTTCAGACTGAGCTGTGTGTTGCGTTTTGGATCAAATTTTCTTTAGTGATTACTGATCCTTTAATACTTCTGATAAGTGATAATGTTGTAGGCTTGAACTGGAGCTTTTGAATCACTTAAAACAGATTAAAAACGATCACAAAGCTTGTTGCAGAAAAACTGTAGTTGCTGGAGATTGATGATCAATCTGGAGCTTCAGCTTTTGGGTTTCCTGGAGATTGATAATCAATCTGGACTGATTTCTGAAGATACTGGAAACTGACTTGACTTCAAGATTGTGTCAACAGTCTTGACCATCATTTCCAGAACTGTCTGGACAGATTTGTTTGAGAGTCTTTTTCTTTTTCAATTTGAATGTCCTCTTTGATTTGAATAGATCCTATGTGTTTTTTGCCATGTAGTGATCATATCCATGTAAATTCCAGAGTCAATAACTTCAATTAAGTGATGGAGAAAGATTGGTCTTTATGCTGTCACAGTCTGGCGAACTTTCTCCGTTTTCCAGAATATATCAAGAATGTTCTCTGCCTTTGTTTATGCTGTTTGCTTTGATTCTTTTGAAACCTGTCTTTGAATTAACACACTCAAAAACACAGGTTAATTTAACAATACATTTAGAATCATAATTAACAATCTTTAAAGCTTCATATCTCATGATGATGTATTGGAAATCCGTTTAAGATAAACATGATTTTTCCTTGCATAAAAATCAGGTTCAAACAGTCTTGATGAAGTGAACAGAATCCTGGAGATTGTTTATCAATATGGAGATGGATATGTTAACATGCTGGAGATGGATTGTTAACATGCTGGACATTGATGATTATTTCTGGAGACTAATGATCATTCCTAGAGACTGATGATCATTCTTGATAGAAGATCATTCTGGAGACTGTTCTGATCAATCTGGACATTCTAATGTTCAAGAACAGACTTGGTTCTTCCTCTGAATGTATTTTCTGGAGATATCCTCTGATATCGTTTTCTGGAGATATCCTCTGGTATCCTCTGGTATCCTCTGGTATTCTTTGGTTGAGGTATCCTTTGATATTCTCTGGTTGAGGTATCCTCTGATATCCTCTGGTTGAGGTATCCTCTGATATCCTCTGGTTGAGGTATCCTCTGATATCCTCTGGTTGAGGTATCCTCTGATATCCTCTGGTTGACATATCCTCTGATATTCTCTGGTTGAGGTATCCACTGATGGCAGCTTGGTGAGGTATCCTCTGATGGCAGCTTGGTGAGGTATCCTCTGATGGTAGCTTCGTGAGGTATCCTCTGATGTCATTATCTTCTAGTGATGTCATCATCCTCTGATGATGTCATCCTCTGGTAATGACTTCATCCTTTGGTAATGACTTCATCCTCTGGTGACAGCTTCTGGTATCCTTTGGAGGCATCTTCTGGTGATGTTATCGAGTAACATCTTATGTTTTTCCAGATTGTGTCAAGAGTGTTCTTTATGCTGATTTCTTGGCTTTCCTTGAATCATTAACATGCTGTTAATTCTGGACATTCTGGAGACTGTTCAGTCTTGTTTTGGCAGCTTGATTCATGGCCTTTTTCTTAGTGATTCGAATGGCTTCTTGTAATTGATCACATTTGTGCATGAATGGTTTCTTGCTTTGTTCACTTATGAATTCATGTTCCTTAAACAAAACTTAAGTGAAATCATTAGTAGACCACCATTCACAAAACTTAATCATTTAATTTAAAAGGTTTGTTGTCATCAAAACATATATCAAAAAGGTTTTTTCCTCAACAATCTCCCCCTTTTTGATGATGACAAACCTTTTGAATAAATCATAAGTTTTATGGATGGATATAAATAAAATGCAAGAATGTTCTTAGATATGTAATTAAACTCCCCCTATGTAATTAAACTCCCCCTAAACACATGCAAGAGTTTAATTCTTGTCATTCTAATTAAACTCCCCCTAAACATATGCAAGAGGTTAATTCTTAACATTCTTTATTAACTTCTATCATCCTATATCCATCATATATTTCTCTCCCCCTTTTGACATCTATCAAAAAGGTTGGGAAATAGACATAGAAGAAAAAACAAAATGGAGTAATAACATGAGTGCACTACACATAGAATTCATGTGGTTGACTTGCATTCATATATCAAACTAGTCAAGTTTGCATTTAGCATTAAAGAACATAGCATGTATGATGATCATATCATTGTAGTCAATATTGCAATCAAGATATGGATAATGATATGACATAATTGTATGCAAGCATTTTAACTCACTTTGAAAAATAGTCAAAAATATTTATTCTTCTCATTTTTTAGAAGAAAAACAATGAGTAGACTTTAATTTTAAGAAGAATGATATTTTCTAAAAACTCCCCCTGAATATGATCAAGTTTATTGTTAGAAATAGATCCATTTATTCATTTTTAAAAACTAGAGAGAATAAGCGCATACAAGGAAGCGAAATAAGATGGATGTGATATAATTTCTCTCTTTACAAAACATTCTTATGCTAAAAATGTTTGTATTTTTCAAAAACTAATTTTTAAATGGATAATAAAAAATATGCCAAAGGATTTGCTCACATTAAAGAAATGTTTTTCACAAAGTTTTTTGCAAACACACAAATAAACAATAAGGCATATATTCAAGCATACTTTCAAATTCATAAGAAGGTGAATGATGTTAATTCATTTAACATGATAATTTGAAAGATGTTATTGTGCAAAGTGTAAAAAAAAGGTTTAATGAAGTATACTTGACAAAACAGCCCTTTGTCTAAGACACTAATTTATTTTACATGTCTTTATAACTAGAACAATAATTTTGAATGTCAAACTGGGTTTGCACACTTGTTTATCATAAAAAGTGTATGAACAAAGAGTGAAAACATGTTGAATTTAGAATAGAAAATAGGCATATGCACATACAAGTAATATAATCAATTTAAACTTTTAAAGTCATACTTGCATAAAAAAATAACATGCATTTTTAATTTTAAGAACACCCAATCAATCACATGATATAAAAAATATTCATTTTTATCATGATGCAAATAGCATAAGAATTTTGGATTGAGTGTACCTCCTTTAGTGGTCTAGTTCAACGATGAGAGATCTTTGAGTATTTATGGAGCTTCTCTTCATTCTCTTTTATTCATCTTGATTGATGGTTGAAATGAGACAATTGAAACAAAAAATCTGGGATAGTCAACTACTTTTGCGGTATATATCTAAGGAGTTACAGCCTTCTAATGACACATACCACTTTCTTCCAAACCACATTATCAACAAGCAACTGTAGACCTACTACTGCAACTTTTAGTCCAATAGTTGGGTGAAGGGTATATATTACATGTAGGTTTTGGTGTTTCTGTCCAAGTATTTGTTGTAATCTTTTCATCCAACCAAGATCTGGTTGCACTTGCAAAGATGCAGCAGAATGAAAGTATACAATAGTATAAGGCTTATGTATTATTGGCTCAAACTCCTTTACCACGTAAAGCATAAATCGCTCAAGATCTGAGCAAAAAGTGAGCCCCCGCAACAACCATGAAGGGACGACTCTTACTGTCCACACCTCCACGGTAAACAATCTTTATCTCTAGTTCACCAAATCCAAGCATATTAGCAAAATTTCAGCCTCAATGCGTTTGAACACTTTTTAATTGTAAATCCGCCCTTTTAAAATTTCTGTTAAAAACTTAAGAAAATAACTCAAGATTGATCTTGGTTGTGAAAACAGAAAACAGAGAACGTTCTTGGTTTTCACCAGAAAACAGAGAACGTTCTTGGTTTTCACCAGAAAACAGAGAACGTTCTTGGTTTTCACCAGAAAACAGAGAACGTTCTTGGTTAGTTGAAATCAACAGTTCAGTTTATCTATCTAACTTGATAATTAACAGACTGAAAGTAAATAGGGATAAGGGAAGAGATATCACACACAGATATATCCTGGTTCACCCAACCCGGGCTACGTCCAGTCCTCACCACTGTGAGATTTTCCACTAAGTGTTTAAAACAAGAACCTTCTTGGTTTTACAGCACCTAGCTTAGATCAACCTTGATCTTTGTTTACAGAACTTAATCTAATTCCACCCAGAAAGAGATGAATCAAATCACCTATCAACCTTGATAGGATTTCTTACAATCTACCCCAAACTATACTTAACTCTTATAGTTTGAGTTTTACAATAATGAAGAGATTGTTTTGTAAGAATATGAGATGTCTCAACTCTTGTTTGAGATTCGATTCTTTACAAAGAATTCAGTATAAATGTATCAGAGTAAAACGAATTTAATCAAACTGATTCTTGTAAGTGATTGGAGATTTTCAAGTATGTAGATGTATGTGAGTGATGTTTTTCTCTGTACTTGAAGCTGTATTTCTTCCTGAGCTTTTGCCTTCCTTTTATAGGCGTGAGAGCATTAAAAATAGAGCCATTGGTAGTGCTCTTGTCAGGCTTGACCCAAGACATTATTTTTGAATAAAAATAATCAAACTTTTGACTATTTTTATTTTCTGTTCAGAATGAGCTGTGTTGCGTTTTGGATCAAATTTTCTTTAGTGATTACTAATCCTTTAATACTTCTGATAAGTGATAATATTGTAGGCTTGAACTGGAGCTTTTGAATCACTTAAAACAGATTAAAAACGATCACAAAGCTTGTTGCAAAAAAAACTGTAGTTACTGGAGATTGATGATCAATCTGGAGCTTGAGCTTTTGGGTTTCCTGGAGATTGATAATCAATCTGGACTGATTTCTGAACATACTGGAAACAGACTTGACTTCAAGATTGTTTCAACAGTCTTGACAATCATTTCCAGAACTGTCTGGACAGACTTGTTTGAGAGTCTTTTTCTTTTTCAATTTGAATGTCCTCTTTGATTTGAATAGATCCTATGTGTTCTCTGCCATGTAGTGATCATATCCATGTAAATTCCAGAGTCAATAACTTCAATTAAGTGATGGAGAAAGATTGGTCTTTATGCTGTCACAGCCTGGCGAACTTTCTCCGTTTTCCAGAATATGTCAAGAATGTTCTCTGCCTTTGTTTATGCTGTTTGCTTTGATTCTTTTGAAACTTGTCTTTGAATTAACACACTCAAAAGCATAGGTTAATTTAACAATACATTTAGAATCATAATTAACAATCTTTAAAGCTTCATATCTCATTATGATGTATTGGAAATCCGTTTAAGATAAACATGATTTTTCCTTGCATAAAAATCAGGTTCAAACAGTCTTGATGAAGTGAACAGAATCCTGGAGATTGTTTATCAATATGGAGATTGATGATATGATGTTAAACATACTGGAGATTAATGTTAACATGCTGGAGATGGATTGTTAACATGCTGGACATTGATGATTATTTCTGGAGACTAATGATCATTCATAGAGACTGATGATCGTTCTTGATAGAAGTTCATTCTGGAGACTGTTCTAATCATTCTGGACATTCTGATGTTCAAGAACAGACTTGGTTCTTCCTCTGAATGTATTTTCTGGAGATATCCTCTGATATCGTTTTCTGGAGATATCCTCTGGTATCCTCTGGTATTCTTTGGTTGAGGTATCCTTTGATATTCTCAGGTTGAGGTATCCTCTGATATCCTCTGGTTGAGGTATCCTCTGATATCCTCTGGTTGAGGTATCCTCTGATATCCTCTGGTTGAGGTATCCTCTGATATCCTCTGGTTGAGATATCCTCTGATATTCTCTGGTTGAGGTATCCACTGATGGCAGCTTGGTGAGGTATCCTCTGATGGCAGCTTGGTGAGGTATTCTCTGATGGTAGCTTCGTGAGGTATCCTCTGATGTCATTATCTTCTGGTGACGTCATCATCCTCTGATGATGTCATCCTCTGGTAATGACTTCATCCTCTGGTGACAGCTTCTGGTATCCTCTGGAGGCATCTTCTGGTGATGTTATCGGGTAACATCTTATGTTTTTCCAGATTGTGTCAAGAGTGTTCTTTATGCTGATTTCGTGGCTTTCCTTGAATCATTAACATGCTGTTAATTCTGGACATTCTGGAGACTGTTCAGTCTTGTTTTGGCAGCTTGATTCATGGCCTTTTTCTTAGTGATTCGAATGGCTTCTTGTAATTGATCACATTTGTGCATGAATGGTTTCTTGCTTTGTTCACTTATGAGTTCATGTTCCTTAAACAAAACTTAAGTGAAATCATTAGTAGACCACCATTCATAAAACTTAATCATTTAATTTAAAAGGTTTGTTGTCATTAAAACATATATCAAAAAGGTTTTTTCCTCAACAGTGGTACTTTTAGGGACAATTATGCCTCTATCCCAGGATGCTTTGCTTTATGGTACGAGATCTTCTTGTTCTTCACAAACTAATTTGCAACAAGGATGCTTGCTATTAAGGTGGCTTTTACAAAAAGTTGGCTCAAATTATAGCTTAAACTTGTCATCCAGCCTTACTTCGTAGATGTTGTTTATAAAATCTTATATTTATAGGGAGGCTAATGTTCATGTATATAAATAGGTTGACTTTGGGGTTTCTACTTAAGGCTTCACTTGTTTGGATTCACTCCTTAGTTTTATCCAATGTGATTTAGCTCGAGATTTTTTGAATCTTCCTAGCTCTAAGTTTTTATCGGTTTGGTGTTGTCCCAAATAGGTGTATCACTTTTCTTCTTTATAATAAATATTGATATGTTAGAAATGATTGATAAATAATAAGTTGGCAACTATTTGGGATCTTCTCCTCTATAATTATGTGTTTAGATATTTTTTTTTCTTAATAAAATTACATATCCATTGTCAGAAGGGTGCAACTTGTTAAAATTGTAACTCATGATATGTTGATCTATAGTTTTTACATTTACTCTTGGCCAATATCTCTCCTTAAAAGAGGTCATAGATGGATTAAAAATTTCGTTTGGGTGGAAGATATTGAGAAGAGAAAATTTGTTATTGTTCATCGGAATAAAGTTTATACTCCAATAAAAAAAATGTAGTCTTGATATTAGATCACTAAGAAACATAAATGATACGCCCTAAGTCATCCTAATTTACTATCCTTAAGCATAACTCAATGAATTCAATTCTATTTAATATTAATTTTCTAAAAAAACCTCCTTACTAATTATCCTATTTTTTAAAGATAAATGCATAGTGCAAATACAAATTTAATGTAATAATTACTATAAAAGAATTATACTACTTAGTAAACAAGAAAAATTTACTTATGAATAAGGTTGAAGGAAATATTTATTCTTTGGGAAGTGACAAATAAGAATTTGGATCCTATTCACACATTTGTAATATAAATGATCATTCAACAATTTACAAATATAGATTTTAAATTCTTTTTAATAATTTAAAATGCAAAACTTAAATCTCGATTGTCTATTTTTTATTTTTTACAAGTGGATCATCCAATCATAATCTAGATTGTATTTTCATCCTTTTTTGTCTAATTTTTCTTTACAAGATCGTCCAAGCTTATTTATACTTGGTTGCATGACTTTGTGTTTTCATCTTCTTTTTTTTTTTTTTTTAAAATTATTGTGTTTGATCTTTAAGTTTTAGTTTCATTGTTAAATGTTGATATTGTTAGGTTGATTGAATCTCGAGATCTCGTTCTTGTATAAATTAATTATGATGGTATTTACGATCTCTTCTAAGACCAATTTTTTTTTATTTTTAAAATGTGATATTTGTAGAGACTAAAAGGTTAAAAAAAATTTATAAAAACTAAAAATAAAATACAATAATTTTATAGGGACTAAAAACTTATTTAACCTTGTAATGTTTTCATCCTTTATGGTATGGCAATTATATACAATCAAATGATTGGCAGCATAATTTGTTTTGCAGACTCAAATTATAATATATGAATACATATCCTAATAATTATTAGGGTTAAATATGAGTTTAATCCCTATAAAATTAAAACTTTTTAATTTTATTCTTGTAATATAAAAATACAACTTTTAGTCATTGCTAACACATAACATGTTTAATTGTTTTTCAATTTAAAATTTCTGAAAGATTTTTTACAAATATTTTTAGTATATTATAAAAAATTTAGAATTTTCTAACCTAGGATTAATTAAATATAAATATTTTAAATATACAAAACTCAAGATAAAATTAACAAAAATATGGACTTAGAACTTTTTATATTGAGGTAAACATGTATGTAAAAATTCGTTGAAAAATATTTGTTGAATTAACATTATGGACTAAAACTGCATGCATGATAATGTTGTATAGACTAAAAGTTGTATTTTTATTTTACATAGACTAAAATTAAAAAGTTGAAATTTTATAAGGAATAAAGACATATTTAAGTGCAAACGGTATAACTTTCTCTTTTATCATTTTAATTAATGCTTCTCTTAGGTTTGTTCTTGTTCATCATGATGTTGTTTACTTTGTTACATTGCAGTTTTTCATATATGGTTTTTAATAAGACAATGTTATTCATCCTTGTTTTTTTGGGTTTTGGCCTAGTCCCTAAATTTTTTATATTTTGATTTTTATTATGTTTATTAAGACATTACAAATGATATACGGTAGTTTTGATGTGTCAACATAGTTAAGATGTCATTTCTATCACGTGAATATTTTAGACTCTAATTTTTGTTTATAAAAAAATATTTATTCTTAATTATTATACCCATAGTCACCACCATCACAGATTAACGATGTTAAAGCTTATTTTTTTCAGAGAACTAAACTATTCGTGTATTCGTTTTGTGCTTGAAATATCGATATAAAACGTATTGATCGAGAATTTGAGTAAATCTAACTAACTCCTTCTTAATTCACTCTTCATTGATTGTGTATATAAGTCTTAGCACAGTTCATTGTAACTTGGTCTTTACGCTGAAATAATCAAAATTAATATTCAGTCACTGTGACTTCTTTCTTGTCATCATTACAAAACTTTACAACACATTTACTTGTTTTCTCGATTAAACTCTAATTTGTTCATTTATTTTTTAGAATAGATAATAAATATTATCATAAACTTACATGCACTTATTATATTTAAATTTGGAATAAGATATTAAATATAACAATATCGACATTTGTCAGTTAAATTAAGATTTAAGGATAATTTATTTATTTTTAAATACAATCAATTTTATTTTTCACTTTTTAATCGAATCAAATAAAAATATAATCAAATAGTACTATTTGATTCCAGTTGAAGCAAATTACAAGTTTATCAAAGAAACAAAATTAATTTAAACAAAATTTTTATTTTATTTTCTATAGCTTATATTGGGTGACCAACTGATCAAACAGGGAGGTAGTGGTCACCCACACATATCAAATTCTAAGAGATAAAATAAATGAATATTGAGCCTTTGTCTACTGCCGACAGTTTTAAGGTACATTTTTAAATAAGGAAGAAAAATGAGAGTCAACCTGCCAACCCCATTTGGCTTCTATGGTTAGATTTCATCATATGGTTCTAAAACTATGAGCTTTGTATTTGATGAACTAATAATAAAAAAGGGTGTATGAAAGATTCGTTCACTTCTTTAATATTACAAGGAATTCATTTTTACCCAAAGAGAAAAAATTGTACCCTTCAATTTATGTCTTTTGGCTTTTCTCGAGTACTTGACCCTCTTAAAAGAGAGGTCATTCATGTCTAAATTTTCATTCCACACGAGCTACTGGGACCCATTCCAAATTATATATATATATATATATATATATATATATATATATTAATAAGTGAAATGATATTTATAATGAGAGAGTGACAAGAATAAATCTTATATCTATTGATCAAATCATGAATAAATCTATATGCAGAAAGTTTAATTGTCATGTATTATCAGTGTAAATAGTTTTATACTATCAGCATATCACTATCATTCTAGACATGATTTTAGAAGTAATTATGGTAAAAATTAAACATTTTTTATGATTTAACATTTTTGATTGATTGCCTGATATAAAAACTCTTTATACTACCGATATATATATTTATCAAATCTCTCTCTCTATATATATATATGAGAGATCAAATTACCCACAAAAAATTACACAAAGAATTACGCTTATTGAATAACACTAATAGAAATTTCAGTTTTTCTTTGGATTTTTCAGTAGAAATATTTCGCACAAATTTTCTTAGAGTGTATTCGAATTGGATAATTGGAAATCCTAGGAAAATTAAAATTTTAGACAATTCAAATACTTCAATTGAATTCTTTTCATTTCTAAATTTTGTTGTTTGAATAAAAAAATTGTTCTTCAAAAGTTGAACTATTTTTATAAATTTCAAAAGTTTTATAAAGGACTACTTTGCAATTTTTAGGGTCCGATTTGTAAAATTCAAATTTTTAGGGATCAATTTGAAAAAAATATATGAACTAATATGCAAATTTTGAAACATATAGGTCAAAATTGTAAACTTGCAAAAATTATAGGACCATTTCATGATTTATATACTATAAAGTAAAGATAGAATTTGAAATTGTTAGGTTTTAGATGCACTACACGAAAATATAGATTTCATAGCGCACCTTTAACAACGCTTTTAAATAAAAGCGTTGTTGTATTATATTTTAAAAATATACGGAGGCTAAGAAAACGCTTTTTTGAAAAGCGTTGTCATAGGTACTAATAGTGATATATAATAACAAAGCCTTTGACAACGATTTTTTATAAAAGCGTTGTCATAGGGTCAAAATATTTACAACGTTTTTTCTATAAGCGCTGTTATAGGGTCATATAGCGTTTTCACATGGTCTTTTAAAGCGCTTTTATAAAAAGCGCTGTCATAGGGTCTCATAGAATTATGGTCTTTTAAAGTGTTGTCATATAGTCTTTCTAATTTTTTAACTATATGCATACATAACTGTTTTTCTTCACTTTGTGCGTTTGTTCACTCTCTATGTGAACTCTCTGCACGAACCTTCTCTGTGTTTCTTCAACCTAGTAACTGGTTTTCTTCACCAAACCTTAATTTCACCGTCGCATCTATTGAATTCCCAAATCTTTCGCCGTCAAATCTCATCTCCGACCACGTAACCCGTATCTCATCTTCGACGCAACCCTTCTCTGTGCGACCAGGTCTCGGACACAACTTCGCCATCACATCTCAACATCTTTGCCATCGTAAGTGTCGCTTTGGTAGGGTTTCATTTGCAAAATTTTAGGTTCTATTTCAACATTTGGTACCTTGCTAGTTATTGCTAGTGTTCTTGATTTTTAGGGTTCTGTTTCAACCTAATGCTAAAATAGTCCTCGCTTAAATTCGAGAACCCTTCAAATATAAACCCTCGCCCCTTCTTTGCCATTCCTTTTCCTAAATTGTCCTTTTTCTCTCTGCGTCACTTCAAAGCGACTACTCTATTCTGTGGTAAGTTTTTCTTCACCGTCTTTTCAACTTGATTCTAGAACTCGATCCAAATTAATTTTTTGTTTCCTTCTGCTGCGGGTGTTGCCCAATCAGCAAAACGTTGATTACCCTAGTTTTAAGCTTGTTATCGTTGGTGACGGTGACACGGGTTCATTTTTCTTCATTTTCTTTTATTGTTTCTTTCTTTTCTTTTTTAGATATGTTTTGTAACCTAAAAGCAAAGATTCTTTAGGATCTGATTTGTAGATTTGGATATGATATTTGTTGTAATGTAGGAAATACTACATCCGTGAAGAGGCCTCTTACTGGTGAATTTGAGAAGAAATATGAAGATAAGATTAATTCAGTTATAATTTCGTTTAGAGATTTAATACTCAATTATATGTTTAAGTGATTTATTATTTGCTGCTTTGATTTGATGGTAAACAACAACTATTGGTGTGGAAGTTCATCCATTGGATTTCTTCACAAACTGTAGAAAGATTCGTTTCTACTGTTGGGATATTGCTGGACAAGAGAAGTTTTGTGGCCTCCGAGATGGATATTAGTGAGTCTTCTCATTTCTTTGATGAATATAGGAATCTATATACTTGGCTCCTATTTTTGTGTGATATTTCGGTAATTTATTTAATCAATTTCAACAGTGGTTTCAAAAACTAAAATAGTGGTTACCCCTTTGATAAAGGAATCCATAGAATAACAGTTGTCACAATGCGTAATAATGAAGTATCCCAATTATCTCCTCCATTGGTGATGGACTTGGTACACACCCTCACAAGTCACAACATGGTTATTTGTTTCTTTCTGTGTGATCGCCATTGGTTTTCTTAGCAGATACTGACGCACACTCTTCCAAAACTGTTAATAAAGTTCAATTTTTATTTCCCTTCTGTCGTAGAAAGTGTCATCTCTGAAAAGAAATGTGGAAATGCTATCAATTCCTGTAGCCAAGAAAGTTGATATCAAGATCAAAATAGCTTTACTTCAGGTATTATATAAATGTGGACTAAGTTCACATTGCAGGCTTATACCTTTTCCCCTGTTCCACTATTGTCTGTTTTTAACTGTAGTGCTTTCATTGCTATGTGCCCATGCATGAAATCCTATGTATAGTTATTATAATACTATAATTCTTGTAGGATCAAGTGAGAAAAACTCAAAAGCGTGTTACTGAAGAAAACAAACGGAAAGTTGCAATGCTAACAATGGAGAAGGTTGAGTTAGCTGTTTCATATGGGAAATCTTTTTGCATATCTCACGTTGATGTTGGCCTAGACGTCGCAGCAGTTCGCGAGGCTGTTACAAAGGTCATTGATTAGAAGGTATTTGCTGATTCTGAATTTATTAAGAATCTTGCTGGGACTCCAACATTGTATTGGCCTTGTGATGTGTTGATTTTAATGCATAAAATATGCTTTTGTAGCTCATATTTAGTTGGTGCATCGTATGTCCTAATATGCTCCTTGAATTTGTCGTATATGTCATTGGCAATTAAATGTTCTGTTAATTTCAAACAGTAACTAGAAGCAATGTTTGCTTATTAACAGGGGTTATCAGTGATGATTTTTAGCATTGATGAGTCTACAAACACCGCTATAGTTTGTGCTGGGGTGCCGAAGAATAGAGATAAAGTTAAGCTGGATGTATTAAAGTGGCTGAGTAATGCTTTGGGGCCATTGAAAGGAATATGTGGTAAAGATAAATGAGGTCTTTCAATGGGACATGTTAGTATCTATCCAATGACTCTAATTGTCACTTAGAAATAATCTCTCTATTTCACATTATGTCATTTTAACGTGATGCAAATTTGTACAAAAAAATTAACTGTATTGATTTTGATTTATAAAATAACTTATATTTGATTAAAATGCCTTTTGTTGTAGTAGGGTTATATGAAAGATGAATTAATGTATTGTACCGGTAGATTACCAATTAAAAAGAGTATTATTAGGGGGAAAAATACTTAATGCTTTGTTGATATTCTATCGCAGCATAATTTAAGACAAGTCAAAATAATGAAAAGTGAGATTAATTTATTAATTTTGTTTGTGTAGCTGTATTTGGTTGCAATATCATAATGATTTGTGTATGCACCACCTCTTTTTAGGGTACAGATGCTTCACATGTAAATGAGGTTGTGGATCTTGCAGTAAAATTTGCATCCATCAAATTGACTTAATGCTATTCTTTCAAGTAATTTATTAATTTGAATGAGTTGAACAAAATTTTAATCTTTAATGCCTGAATTTTTAGGGTTTAATATTATAGAGTCTGCTTTGATGGAAAATGATTTTTTTCTCGTCTTTGTCTATAAGATCACAAAATGTTTTAGTGTAATTGCAATTGTATTGGTTTAAGGAAGCAAAAGATTATACATATATTCTGAATTTTATTGCATTGATTGATTCCGAAGGGAAGATCACTTTGGAGTAATTTATTTATTAATCTGGATGAATTGAACAGAATTCTAATCTTGTGCTTAAATGATGGTTTTGGTTGATACAATAATGTGCTGTGATGGCAAATAATTTTTGTCGCGTGACGTCTTCATAAAAGGATCTCAAGGGAGCAGAATATTGTCAAAGGGGAAACCACTATTTTAGTTTTTGAAAAAAGCGCTATTAAAGACCTACGACAATACTTTTTAGAAAAAGCGCTATTAAATACCTACAACGCTTTTTAGAAGAAAAAAAGTGCTTTAAGATACCTACCACTTACGACAGTGCTTTTTAGAAAAGCGTTGTAAAATGAGATACCTACAACAACACTTTTATCCAAAAAGCGTTATAAATTTATACTTACGACAGCGCTTTTCAAAAAAGCGTTGTTAAATATTACCTACAACAACGCTTTACCACCTACGACAGTGCTTTTTAGAAAAGCGTTGTAAAATGAGATACCTACAACAACACTTTTATCCAAAAAGCACTATAAATTTATACTTACAAGAGCGCTTTTCAAAAAAAGCGCTGTTAAATATTACCTACGATAATGCTTTTTACATTTTAAAAAGCGTTGTGGTATTTTTTAACACTACATTCTACAACGCTTAAAAGCACTGTTAAATGCATAAAAAAATGTTGTTAAAGCCTATTTTTGATGTAGTGGTAGTATTTGAAATTCTCTAATTTAGTTTTGACAAAATATCTCATGAAATCTCTTCATTTTAAAAATTCTCTTAATTTATTATCCAAACAAAATAATTTAGTTAAAGAATTTAAATTTTTCTAAAAAAATTATAATACTTTAAAAAATTCTCTTTATTCCTACGCACTCCTCAAACTCCTGAGATATTTATACAGATTTACTTTACAGGAGACAATTTTCATTGCACACCAGCTATTGGGACCCATTATAATATATAAAATGGTTAATAAAGTTGCCTTAGTATGTGTGAAAAAGGAATCAGACTTAAGTATTTATAAGTCGGTTCTTTAGTTTTTAGGGCCAGTGCAAGGGTCGTAAGTCTCTGAATTTTTAGTCAATAAAAAATAAAAAATGTAATTTAATTATGAATATATAATATGATAAATTAATTATTCTAGATATTCACTTAGATGTTTCCCGACCTAGATTTGAAGTTAGTTGCAACAGAATAATATTATTATTTAAAGAAAAACTTAGCTGTCAGAGAAGAATTTATTGTGTCTGTAATGAGACAAATTAATGATTACTACTAAATGATAGTTGATATTATATCTATAGTATGACCCAAAAAAATAAAAAGCTTAATAATAATAATAATAACTAAAAAAAAAAGGGAAAGTCTCCAGCATTACATTATAGTTGGTCCCAAAATTAAGTTCCTTTAATAGTCAAATCCAACAAAACAAAGTTGAAAATAAGTAAAATATTGTAGAAAGAACAAGAATAATTGGATTGCATGGTCTACCAACAAAGATTTTATACCAATTAAAAATTCCCCATATTAGGACTTATCAGAAGATTTGTTCTTATGGCATGGACAAGAATCTAATGGGGTTGGAATTGAGGCTCAAAAGAAAAATTCATATATATAGAAATAGCTATCTATCTTAGTTCTATTACTAGAGATTCTTTAATCATCTGAAATCATATATTAGGCTGGAATTTTTAGACGGTAGGATATCATAATCCGAATGTTAGCTTCACAATTTTATTGACACTTGCATATTTTATTATATATGTGTAACAACATTCTGGGAATTGTCCATTTGTGGTGATAGTTGTTGAAATTGCTTTGTCTATTGAGGTGATATTCACTTACTCAGATAAGGTGGTAGTTAGCTTGGTACCATCAAAGGTACCTTTCATTCATTCATTTTTTATGTGTGAAATGTGTGCGGAATTCTTTGCGGAGAAATGTAAGATCCTAAAATCGTACTACTTTTATATAGAAGTCAATAGATTAAATTATGGATATTAAAAAAAGTTAATTATAAAATTAAATTTATTGATTATTGATGTTGTTTTATATATTTATTATTTAATTGAGATAATTAGTTTATGTTTTTATTTTAATATTTATTGCATAAAGAGATAAAATATAATTAAAAATACAACGTTGATAAAAAAATAATTAATGTAATTGATAGTTTGAAATTAATCTTATAAAAAAAGGGATTTCAAGAGTGCCTTATACACATAGACCGAGGTAATATAAGAGTCCATATTAATTATTAATTGTTTATATAATAACACTGCCAACTTACTTTAGGAAAATTATGTAGTAAATTTAATGTTCTATTTTATTTTATTTGTGGATGTTTCTAAAATATCGTTTTGCACATGTATTTAAGTTTGATTTTTCATTTTTTAAGATAAATTCTATTCTTTTTGTCAAAATAATTATTTTATTTAATAATTTTAAATTAAAAAATATATAAATGAAAGAGAATAATATGTTTATTAATCTAACCTCCTTAAGTATCGGTGTATCTATCATTACTATTAAGTACAAAAAATATATTAAATTGAAAGTGATATATGTATTGTTAATTAATTAAATGTTACAATTAAAAAAATAATTTATATCACTTTAAAAATTAAAAATATTAATTATTTTAAAATAATATCTTTTTTAAAATAGATTAATTATCATGGGACAAATTGAGTAGTATTGGTAAGAGGTAGTTAAGTTTTAAAAAAAGTGATAAATAAATATAAGCAATTCGAAAAGAGGCTTTTTTGTTTATAATAAAATTTAAAATAAATGGATGATGTTGCACTTTAAGGTAAGAAAAACTTTACAATTTACTGAACATTTATAAAATAATTTATATTTATCTTATTCTAATAACATTAATAAATATCAAACGTATAATTACTATACTAAAAAAATCATTTAAAGCGTTTTTTTAAATTCTTTTACAGTGCTTTTAAGCGTTGTAGTATCTAGTACTGTAAAAAGATACAACAACGCTATTGAAAATAAAAAAACGCTGTAATATGTATATATATATATATATATAGCGCTTCTTATAATAGTTTTAAAGTGTTTTTTTCAAAAAAAAGAGCTATAATAGGTCGATATATAAAGCGCGCTTCTTATACTATGTTTTACAGAGCTTTTTCAGAAAAGCGTCGTAATAGGTCCATATATAAAGCACGTTTCTTATATTATGTTTACAACGCTTTTTCAAAAAAGTGATGTAATAGGTCCATATATAAAGCGCACTTCTTATACTAGTTTTAAAGCGCTTTTTTAAAAAAGCGTTGTAAAAGACTTAGAAAAGCGTTGTAAAACGTTTAAAAAAGCTCTGTAAAAAGATTTTTTTATGACATTTTTTAAAAAAGCGCTGTCTTTTTTATGGCATTATAATCAACATCAAATATCATATTCAAATTCTTCTTTTCAACATTAAAATTCACATTCATAATATCAAAATTCATATTCACATTCAACAATATTAATTACAAGTGTATCACAGCAACAAATTACAATAAATTACAATTTTATATTCATATTCAATAATATCAATTACAAGTGTTTCGCAGCAACATATTCATAGCAACAAATTACATCATGATAGTAGCAACATATTCACAGAACAAATTACATCATGACAGTAGCAACAAATTACAAATTATATAACTTTCAGTTCGAGGACAAACTGACACCACTCTTTCTTTGAGATCACTTTCAGAGTATGTCGGGTTGAAGTTGTCAAAATACTATGCGATAGAATCAAATATATATATATATATATAGCTTATATATGAAAATCAAAATATAATGAAAATAACGTACCAATTCTGGAATTATATGTTGATTCAGATCAACAATCTCCTTCATGAACCTTATTATATAGTATTTGTAGTCTATATTGTTAGTTTGACGCAGACACTATAAAATAAAACATGTACGCCAATCAATATTTATGCATTGATTGTAAATGAAAATTTAAAGGCATATAATTAAGTTCTACAACAAAAATTTCAAACCTTTATTGGAAGCCATGTGATGTTGTTTGACTTATTCTTCGACACTGAAGCACCCATTTGAGCGCGGAAAACTTGCAAAGCACTATCAAATGAATATGATTATTATTCAATGACTAAACAAGTTATTTATATATGTAAGAAATAAATGAATATACTTACGTGTCGAAGATGTTCTTCATATCAAGGTGATTGTTGAAATAACCGTGCAATGGGTCTAAATAATATATAATTTCAGAAGTCGCATTGATGGCAAACAACACCCAATGTTGGCTACAACAACGAAAATTTGGTTGGCAAATTTGTTTACACAACTCATAAAGTATCATTATAAATTAAAAAAGATATAGATAAAGTATCTAATTATTTACCTTGAATTGTATGGTGCCAGAAACAGCTTATCCTTCTCTTTATTTTCTATAAGTATATCAACTACATATTTTTTTTACATTAACTGGATCGAGCTTAAACATGGATAGTTTATGCGAAGATAAGAATGCAAATCTACTTGTCAATTCTCGCGTGCACACCAACTTCTCATACAAAAACCTTCAATGAAAATATAAAATTAGATTAATTATCAATAAATTAATGTGGCAGTGATGCAATTAAAAGGTAATTTTTATCTTAAATAAAATATTTATATTACGTGATGTATATGCTGATGACAGTAGCACTCAGCTCTTTATAATGGAGAAGTTCATATATTTGCTCTTTGCCAAGTATTTCTACATACTCTTATCCGAATATACCTTTTTTCATGTTTATGATACGTGTATCATTATTGCTCTCCATATTCATCTTTGTTGTTATGTCAAGACACGACCCAAATAGAGAAAGGCGTGGTTGACTTATTTTAAGAGCAGCAACTGATTTTCCTCGATCCATTTTTTGCATTTTGGAAGATTTATTTTTACCACGGACCTGCACCTGCGGTGCAGCGGGTTTATTTTTTGGTTAAATCTAAAAAAAATGTGGTTGATCAGTTTGTTAGTTATTATAGTAAGCTAGTCATTTCGTATACATGAATTGATGTATATGTCAAACCTTTTCTTCCTTTTCTAGTGAAGTGACAGATGAAGGCGCAAACACGAGAAGGGGGGTTGAACTGTGTTTGACTTAACTTGAATCTTTTCCTGTTTTAATACTTTCAAAACAAAACTTGATGTATAATTAAAACAGAGTTAGCAGCGGATAAAAATAAAAATAAAAACTCACAGATTTTATACTGGTTCACCGTTAACGAGGCTACGTCCAGTCCCTTCGCCTTGAAGGATTTCACTAATTCAATCTTGAATTAAAACCTTGCTACTGACCCTCCAAGTCAATCTTCTCAAATAGTCTAACAATCCTAGACTTCTTTGAGAAAAAACAACTCCTGTTCTTCAGCCAATCTGACACCCCAGATTGTAGAAGAAATCACAACACGATGAATCTAATTGCCAAGTAACCTGCTACCTCTACTGACTCCCACAGCTTGTAGACTCTACTTCAACAACTTAGATTTGACACAGTGGAACGAAAACAACAAGAGTACTTGCTTTAAAAACTGAGACTCAACAATTGACTTATATGAAAATTTGAGAGTGTTTGCTTTTGAAGTGTATGACCATTTTGTAATTTTCGATACTGAGCATTCTGCCTTGAGCCTCCTTTTATAGATGAAAATTAGGGTTTCTTCCATGATCAAATTCGAGCTGAATCTTGCTGGATTCTCTTCCAAAAATAACTTGACCAATTGGGCTTTATTTAAATAAAATACATATCTTTAGATTTTCTTTCAAAATAACTGGCCAATCAAATCCTTTCATTGCTTCCCGCCACAGCTCCTGTATTCCATGTTACTCCACTTTATTTTTATAACCAATCTTTTTAATACTTTAATTAAAATAACTTGCAATCTCCATCGTTGATCAATTCTGGACCATCAGAATTTTGAGCGCTAGTCCACATCTGGTCCAAGCTAAATGATATGCTGTGATCCTCTGAATTCGGCCATTCCTGGACCACACATCCTAACCCTCTGATCTTCTGATTTCGGCCTTCCCTGGACGCGCACCTGATATGCTAAAATCCTCTAAATTCGGCCTTTGCTGGATTGCACAGTCTGTCCCTCTGATTTCGGCCACCATTGGGCCATAGTTTGATTTTCTGATCTGGACCATCACTGGACTCAAAAAATTATTTTTGAACCATTGATCTGGATATTTTTACTCTGATCTGGACAGATTTTGGAATTTGGTCTGGAACAAACTGAAATAAACTTGATCAAAAAATATTTCAGTCTGGACATTTTACCTTTGATTTTGGACCAAGTCTGGGTTGATTATGGAACTCATTTCTTTTGTTATGGACTTAGTTCCATGCCCTGAATCATGCCATCTTATGGTCTGGGCCAAATCTGGATTGATCCTCTTGTTCTGGACTCATAAACATACCTTCTGGTCAAGTCTGGAACAAGTCTGGGCTGTGTAATTTTTCACTGCCAGGCCATCTTCTGGTCAGAATAACTTCTGGAATAAAATTGATATTTGATTCCTGTTTGTCTTGATCAACTCTCCTTCTGGCATGCTTTCCAATGATATGATCCATGTTTCCTTCTGATATAGGCCTTCAAAGATATCTTCTGGTCATGTTTTGACATTCCTGGAGTATCTTCTGGTCATTCCAGAATTCATTTTTCTGGAATCCTTTGATCTCTGCTTCTGTTTCCTTCAGTTTATGGGGCATTTAACTTAATAATTCAAAGTACAAAATAAGTTTACATTGAGTACATTTGTAAGCATCAAAATCCTAAGTACTTAGAACCAACTTGGTTGCAACAATCTCCCCCTTTTTGATGATGACAAAACCTTAACTTATTTTGCTAACTTATAATTCGAAAACTTGAATTACTCCCCCTCAGACCAATCTCTTCCCCTAAGTCTGATACTCTCCTTTTCAACTCATTCTTTATTCTCTCTTTCTTTTTCTCTCTTCACGCTTCCTCTCCTTTTCAACTCCTTCTTTATTCTCTCTTTCTTTTTCTCTCTTCACGCTTCCTCTCCTTTTCAACTCCTTCTCTTTTTCACTCTTTCTTTTTAACTCCTTCTTTCTTTTTAACTCTCCTTTTCTACTTATTTCTTCTTTTTCTCTCTCTTTTTCTCCCCCTTTTTGTCATCATCCAAAAAGTGGTCCTGCTATTTTTGTATTTTTTTTGATTTTTTTTTACAGATTACAGAAAGTAAAAGCTGAAAATAAAAGACATAAAATAAAATTGCAGAAATTTAAAAACTCCTAAGATGACTACTTGAGCTAGTTAGATATGGAGGTCATGCTGAGATGCTTCTTAATGAACTCGAACCTATCTTCTGGTAATGCCTTGGTGAAGATATCAGCCCATTGATGATCAGTGTCCACAAACTGGATGCTTAAGGTTCCTTTCTGAACATGGTCCCTAATGAAATGGTGTTTTATTTCAATGTGTTTGGCTCTAGAGTGTAAGATAGGGTTCTTGGTTAGGTTTATGGCTGAAGTGTTATCACAGAACAAAGTGCAGTTGCCACTTATACTTTTCCTTTCCAGCTCTGCATGTTTTTTGGTCTGCCTTTTGGCTGGTTTCATCTTTCTCAAGTGAGCAGGTTGGGTGCATGGGGGTGGCCATTGGCTTATAGTCACTCATCTTGAACTTTTTGAGAAGCTCTTTAGTATATTTGATTGGTGAATGAGTATACCTGATTTGCCTTGATGAATCTGAATTGCCAGGAAGAACTTAAGTTCTCCCATCATGCTCATTTGGAACTCCTTTTGCATTAGGTCAGAAAACTCTTTCTGTTGACTGTATCCTTGAGCTACAACTTCACCCTTTTCATTGAACTTGTTTCTGAATACCTACTTGGTTCCAATAATGCTTCTGTTTGGTCTGGATACCAGATCCCAAACATCATGCCTTTGAATTTCATTCAGCTCTTCTTGCATTGCAAGTATCCAACCTTCCTCTGCCAAAACTTCATCAGCAATGCTTGGTTCGCATCAGCTTCTGGTTCTGTAACAGCTTCTGATTCTGATGAATCAACTTCTGGTTCTGGTTAATCTGTAACAGCTTTTGATTCTGATAAATCAGCTTCTGGTTCTAGTGAATCTGTAACAGCTTCAGATTCTGGTAAATATCCAGATTTCTCTTATGACTTATCTTGGCTGTTTCTGACTTGATCAGATTTATCTTTTGAAGATTTGTCATGTGTTGCTGACTTGCTTTTATCCTTTAAGTTTCCAGGTACTTCTGTTTCTTGTGCTTCTGCTCCATGCACTATTTTTATCTTGCTTTGATTTGTTAAGATCAAGCAGTTTGTCATTTTACATAATGCAAATCAAATAAGTTAGAATTTAACTCAATACAGCCAAACCATTCGTTCTGCTTCTGCTTCTGCTCTCTTTGGTTCTGATGAACCTGTACTATCTTTATCTTGCTTTGATTTGTCAAGCAGTTTTTCATATACCATAATATAAATCAATTAATTTAAAAATGAACTTAGTACAGCCAAACCATTAATTCTGCTTCTGGTGGTTCCTGTTTGTTTTTGAAACCACAGGACTAGTGTTTCTGCTGAAGTATTCAATTCGTGTGATTCACCTGGTTCTTCTGACAGTTTGAAAACCTACAAAATACTTATCTAGCTTTCATTTGTTAAGATCAAGCTTCTAGTTATCACAGTAAGCATAAATATAAAATAATAATAGTATATACCGCAAGATGTAGCCTCAGTTCTGAAAATCCTCTTGCTTCTGATTTTCAGATTCCTAATCTATATGTTGTGAGATTACATGGTTTGGATGAGGGAATTTGAATTCCCTTCCAGGTTTGTAGTTTTGATGAATCTCACTGGAGTGTTTGAAGAACTCTCCTGATTCTGATTCATCTATTTTGGCTGATACACCATGTTCCTCTGGTGATTCTGGAACTTATGGTGATTCTGGTAATTATACTGATTGTGATAATTAAAGTAGTTCTGATGATCATACCTCAACCTTTGATACTAATACCTGTTCAGGTTTTGGTTTTGGTATTGATTCTGATTCTGATTCTGGTTCCAGTTCGTGTACATCTGATACTGGTTCCAGTTTTGGTTCTGGTTCCAATTTCTGTGCTTTTGGTACTGGTTCCAGTTCTGATTCTGGTTCCAGTTCCTGTTCTGATTCGTGTTATATCTTTGATATTTCCTATTCCTCCTATGATTCTGGTTTTGGTTCTGATTGTGTTGACCAGTTCTTCTTCTACCAGAGTCACTTGGCTTCTGTTTGGTAGATGGTCGAACATAAACCTTCTTCTGCTTGTGCGTTGCCAACATCCATTGTCCAGGCACCATTGTTGGTGTCTCCTTCTGGTTGCTCAGAATATCTGCAACATAGACAATTTGATCTTTTGGTACCCAGAACTGATTGGGTCCAGGTTTGTTAGTCTTAACAGCTCTCTGATCTTGTTCAGATTTTACCATTGGACAAGATAATTCAGAGTGACCTTTCTTAGCACAGACAATACATAGAACATCAGAATAAGCAGTTTTATTTTCAGTACTTGTTTATGTAAAACCAAGACCTCTCTTTCCAGAGTTGCTGTTTCCAAAAATCATAGATGCATACTTACTTCTTTCCATTCCATTTGAAATAAAGTTTTGAAAAAATTGCTCATGCATATCAGATTTACAAACAGTCTCAGAATTGGAACAATTATTATTTTTCAGAGTTTGGTTTTCAGACTTGAGTCTTGCAACTTCAGTTTTCAAATCTTTGATTTCAGTTGCATACTCAGAAATTCGATTCTTTGAAACTTGGACCTCTTTGGTTAGATTTTTCTTATCTTCCCTAAGAGTTTTTAGTTTTAAAGATATCTTATTATTTGCATTTAACAGGTCCTTTAAAGTATCAATTAATTCAGGTTTAGAAAGATAAAAAAATACCTCACTGTCTTCATCTTCTGATTCTGTTTTAGAGCAGTATTCAGAACCTGAATTTGTATGAGCCATCAGAGACAAAATTGTTTCCTCTGATGTGCTTCCAGACTTGCATGAGTGATTGCTTCTATCAGTCTTCCTTCTGCCTGTTTTCCCTCTGGAATTCATGCTTTTATGAAGACCAGAAGCAGACCTGATGTGAGCCATCTTTGCTGTTTCTGCCTCCTCTTCATCAGAAGATTCTTCCTCTGATTCTGATACATCCCAGGCAGCTATCAGACCTTTCTTTCTGTATCTGGAACTTTTCTTGTGCTGTTTTCCTTTTTCCAGATTCGGACATTCTGACTTGATATGTCCAGGTTTATTGCATCCATAACAGACAATATTCTTCTTGTCAGATTCTTCCTTATCCTTGCTGTTATGTTTCTTTCTGAAGTTTCTTTTCTTCCTGTTTTCCCAGATCTTAACGATCTTTTTGGTTAAGTATGCCATATCATCACAATCACTGTCACTATCCTCTGATTCTGATTATGCCTTTGTAGCTTTCTTCTGTTTCGATTTCAGAGCCAGATTCTTTTTCTTCTTAGGTTCCTCTTCTTCCAGTTCTATTTCATGAGACCTGAGTGAGCTGATCAGATCTTCCAGCCTCAAGGTACTCAGATCCTTAGCTTCCTAAATTGCAGTAACCTTTGGTCTCCACCTTTTTGGTAGACTTCTCAGAATTTTCAGGACATGATCTTCAGTGGTATAGCTTTTGTTTAATACTTTCAGTCCTGATACCAAAGTCTGGAATCTGCAGAACATTGTGTCAATGTCTTCATCCTCTTCCATCTTGAACAACTCATACTTTCTGACCAATATGTTAGCCTTTGTTTGTTGAACCTGCTTGGTTCCTTCATAGATCAGAACCAGAGTATCAAATATACTCTTTGCTGTTTCTTTATTTGTGCATCTATCAAATTCCTTGAATGTGATTGCACTAACCATGATGGTTCTGGACTTGTGATGAAGTTTGTGTAATCTGCTCTGATCTCGTGTCATATCATCCAAGTCTAATTCTTTAGTTGGATCTTCTGGATCAGTTGGTGCAGTGTATCCTTTAACTATCATCTTCCATAGTTCAGGATCTTGAGATATGACAAAGCTTCTCATTCTGTCCTTCCAATACTCAAACCTTTCTCCATCAAACAGTGGTGGTCTATTGATGTTGTTTCCTAATTCTTCTGACATATTGAACCCCTTGGACCTTTCCTCAAACACTGTTAAGTGCTCAGCCTTGACACCGAGCTCTGATGCCAATTGAAGGTGCAAACACGAGAAGGGGGGTTGAATTGTGTTTGACTTAACTTGAATCTTTTCCTGTTTTAATACTTTCAAAACAAAACTTGATGTATAATTAAAACAGAGTTAGCAGCGGATAAAATAAAAATAAAAACTCACAGATTTTATACTGGTTCACCGTTAACGAGGCTACTGTTGGAACCAAGTTGGTTCTAAGTACTTAGGATTTTGATGCTTACAAATGTACTCAATGTAAACTTATTTTGTACTTTGAATTATTAAGTTAAATGCCCCAGAAACTGAAGGAAACAGAAGCAGAGATCAAAGGAAAATGAATTCTAGAATTTCCAGAAGATATGTTTGGTGGCCCAGAACAGAAGGAAGAAAAATCATAATGAAACATGGATCATACCATTGGAAAGCCTGCCAGAAGGAGAGTTGTTCCAGACAAACAGGAGTCAAATATCAATTTTATTCCAGAAGTTATTCTGACCAGAAGATGGCCTGGCAGTGAAAAATTACACAGTCCAGACTTGTTCCAGACTTGACTAGAAGGTATGTTTATGAGTCCAGAACAAGAGGATCAATTCAGATTTGGCCCAGATCATAAGACAGCATGATTCAGGGCATGAAACTAAGTCCAGATCAAAAGAAATGAATATCAAATATGCCCCCACCTACAAACTCATAGGTTTTTGTGATTCCGACTATGCTGGAGACAAACTGGAAAGGAAAAGTACAAGTGGCAATTGCACTTTCTTTGGTGATAACCTGATCTCTTGGTCAAGCAAAAGACAAAGCACCATTGCCATGTCAACAGCAGAAGCTGAGTATATATCAGCAGTAGGATGCAGTTCACAGTTACCCTGGATGAAACACCAACCTGAAGATTACAACATCTTTGAAAACAATATCCCTTTGTTCTGTGATAACACTTCAGCCATAAACCTAACCAAGAACCCTATCTTACACTCTTTAGCCAAACACATTGAAATAAAACACCATTTCATTAGGGGCCATGTTCAAAAAGGGACTTTGAGCATCCAGTTTGTGGATACTAATCATCAATGGGCTGATATCTTCACCAAGGCATTACCAGAAGATAGGTTCGAGTTTATTAAGAAGCATCTCAGCATGACCTCCATATCTGACTAGCTCAAGTAGTCATCTTAGGAGTTTTTAAAATTTCTTGCAATTTTATTTTATTCAGTTTTTACTTTTTGTAATTTGTAAAGAGAAAAACAAAAAATACAAAAATAGTAGGACCACTTTTTGGCTGATGACAAAAAGGGGGAGAAAGAGAGAGAGAGAAAGAAAGAAAGGAGAAATAAGTAGAAAAGGAGAGATAAAAAGAAAGAAGGAGAGAAAAAGAAAGAGAGAAAATAGAAGGAGTTGAAAAGGAGAGGAAACAGGGAGAGAGAAAAACAAAGAAAGAAAAAGAAAGAGTGAAAACAGAAGGAGTTGAAAAGGAGAGGAATCAGGGAGAGAGAAAAAGAAAAAGTGAAAAGAGAAGGAGTTGAAAAGGAGAGGAGAAGAGAAGAAAAGAAAGAGAGAACAAAGAAGGAGTTGAAAATGAGAGTAACAGACTTAGGGGGAGAGATTGGTCTGAGGGGGAGTAATTCAAAGTTTTCGAGTCATAAGTTAGCAAAATAAGTTAAGGTTTTGTCATCATCAAAAAGGGGGAGATTATTGGAACCAAGTTGGTTCTAAGTACTTAGGATTTTGATGCTTACAAATGTACTCAATGTAAACTTATTTTGTACTTTGAATTATTAATTTAAATGCCCCAGAAACTGAAGGAAACAGAAGCAGAGATCAAAGGAAAATGAATTCTGGAATTTCCAGAAGATGTTCCAGGATGTCAAAACATCACCAGAGGATATGTTTGGTGGCCCAGAACAGAAGGAAGAAAAATCATAATGAAACATGGATCATACCATTGGAAAGCCTGCCAGAAGGAGAGTTGTTCCAGACAAACAGGAGTCAAATATCAATTTATTCCAGAAGTTATTCTGACCACAAGATGGCCTGGCAATGAAAAATTATACAGTCCAGACTTGTTCCAGAATTGACCAGAAGGTATGTTTATGAGTCCAGAACAAGAGGATCAATTCAGATTTGGCCCAGATCATAAGACAGCATGATTCAGGGCATGAAACTAAGTCCAGACCAAAAGAAATGAGTTCCAGAATCAATCCAGACCTGGTCCAAAATTAAAGGTAAAATGTCCATATTGAAATATTTTTTGTTCAAGTTAATTTCAGTTTATTCCAGAATTTGTCCAGATTAGAGTAAAAATTTCCAGATCAATGGTTCAGAAATAATTATTTGGTCCAGTGATGGTCCAGATCAGAAAATCAGACCATGGCCCAGTGGTGGCCGAAATTAGAGGGTTGGAAGTGTGGTCCAGGAATGGCCGAAATCAGAGGATCAAAGAATATCAAATAGGCTGGTTCAGATGTGGACTATCACATTAAGATCCAATGGTGCAGATTTGATCATGAGGATTAAAGCATCTGAGAAAAATGCTCAAAACAGAAGCGCAGCAAAATGCTCAAAACAGATCAGTGAGCAAAAGGCTCAAAACAGAATCTGAGAAAAATACTCCAGAATATTTTCAAAACAGATTAATCTAAATATACTGCAGAAGTAAAGCATCAGTGAAGTTCTAAAGTTCAACTATAAATAGAGACTTAATGCTGAAGAATAAAGTATCAAAAATCACAAAAGAGTCATACACTTCCAAAGCAACCACTCTCAAATTTTCATATAAGTCAATTGTGAGTTTCAGCTTTGAAGAAGCAAGTACTCGGTTATTTTCTTTCCACTGTGGCAAATCTAAGTTGTTGAAGTAGAGTCTACAATCTGAGGGACTCAGTAGAGGTAGCAGGGTACTTGGCAATTAGATAGGGTTGTATCTAAGTTGTTGAAGTAGAGTCTACAAACTGAGGGAATCAGAAAGGGTAGCAAGGTACTTAGCAATTAGATTCATAGTGTTGTGATTTCTTCTACAATCTGGGGTTGTCAGATTGGCTGAAGACAAGGTTGTTTTCCTCAAGAAGTCTAGGATTGTTAGACTATTGAGAAGACTGACTTGGAGGGTCAGTAGCAAGGTTGTAATTCAAGATTGAATTAGTGAAATCCTTCAAGGCGAAGGGACTGGACGTAGCCTCGTTAACGGTGAACCAGTATAAAATCTGTGAGTTTTTATTTTTATTTTTATCCGCTGCTAACTCTGTTTTAATTATACATCAAGTTTTGTTTTGAAAGTATCAAAACAGGAAAAGTAATCAAGTTAAGTCAAACACAATTCAACCCCCCTTTCTCGTGTTTGCACCTTCAGCTACGTCCAGTCCCTTCGCCTTGAAGGATTTCACTAATTCAATCTTGAATTACAACCTTGCTACTAACCTCCAAGTCAGTTTTCTCAAATAGTCTAACAATCCTAGACTTCTTTGAGGAAAAACAACTCCTGTTCTTCAGCCAATCTGACACCCCAGATTGTAGAAGAAATCACAACACTATGAATCTAATTGCCAAGTAACCTGCTACCTCTACTGACTCCCACAGCTTGTAGACCCTACTTCAACAACTTAGATTTGACACAGTGGAACGAAAACAACAAGAGTACTTGCTTTAAAAACTGAGACTCAACAATTGACTTATATGAAAATTTGAGAGTGTTTGCTTTTGAAGTGTATGACCCTTTTGTAATTTTCGATACTGAGCATTATGCCTTGAGCCTCCTTTTATAGATGAAAATTAGGGTTTCTTCTATGATCAAATTCGAGCTGAATCTTGCTGGATTCTCTTCCAAAAATAACTTGACCAATTGGGCTTTATTTAAATAAAAAACATATCTTCAGATTTTCTTTCAAAATAACTGGCCGATCAAATCCTTTCATTGCTTCCCACCACAGCTCCTGAATTCCATGCTACTCCACTTTATTTTTATAACCAATCTTTTTAACACTTTAATTAAAATAACTTGCAATCTCCATCGTTGATCAATTCTGGACCATCAGAATGAGCGCTAGTCCACATCTGGTCCAAGCTAAATGATATGCTGTGATCCTCTGAATTCGGCCATTCCTGGACCACACATCCTAACCCTCTAATCTTCTGATTTCGGCCTTCCCTAGACGCGCACCTGATATGCTAAAATCCTCTGAATTCGGCCTTTGCTGGACTGCACAGTCTGTCCCTCTGATTTCGGCCACCACTGGGCCATGGTCTGATTTTCTGATCTGGACCATCACTGGACTCAAAAAATTATTTCTGAACCATTGATCTGGATATTTTTACTCTGATCTGGATAGATTCTAGAATTTGGTCTGGAACAAACTGAAATAAACTTGATCAAAAAATTTTTCAGTCTGGACATTTTACCTTTGATTTTGAACCAGGTCTGGGTTGATTCTGGAACTCATTTCTTTTGTTCTGGACTTAGTTCCATGCCCTGAATCATGCCATCTTATGGTCTGGGCCAAATCTGGATTGATCCTCTTGTTCTGGACTCATAAACATACTTTCTGGTCAAGTCTGGAACAAGTCTGGGCTGTGTAATTTTTCACTGCCAGGCCATCTTCTGGTCAGAATAACTTCTGGAATAAAATTGATATTTGATTCCTGTTTGTCTTGATCAACTCTCCTTCTGGCATGCTTTCCAATTATATGATCCATGTTTCCTTCTGATTTTTCCTCCTTCTGATATAGGCCTTCAAAGATATCTTCTGGTCATGTTTTGACATTCCTGGAGTATCTTCTGGTCATTCCAGAATTCATTTTTCTGGAATCCTTGATCTCTGCTTCTGTTTCCTTCAGTTTCTGGGGCATTTAACTTAATAATTCAAAGTACAAAATAAGGTTACATTGAGTACATTTGTAAGCATCAAAATCCTAAGTACTTAGAACCAACTTGGTTCCAACAACATACTCGTTGTGAGGGATCTTCTTATCATTCCCTTTATTAAGAATCTAATTAAATGTGAAATTAAAAGCGGAAAATCAGCAATTAAACATAATCAATCATAATCATACAACTAAACATACATAGAAATTAAAACATACATCCTCAGTGCCAACGAGATGTTTCGGCCATGCCACATAGCTACCTATAGCTTCTCCAAAAAAATTCATATCTCCGTTGTTGTCGGGGATAGGCAACGGTGCAAGTGGTTCTAAAGCTATCACAGGTGACACTTTAACATGGCCGATAGAGACGGGATTGATGTGCAATACTTCTCCCAATGTATTGTACAATGTTCTTTTCCCAACCATGCAATGGGTAGGGGAACACAAGTATAGCAAGCAACGTGAAATACCTTAAATCAATGGTTAATATATAAGTATGTGAAACAATTATGTTGAATGAATTTCTTATTTCGTTAAGTAATTAATTACCTTCGGGAGACTTTTATGACCAATGTTGCAACTTCCATCTTCACTATCTATTTGCATTTCACGTTGAAGTTGCTTTTCCTTATCCTTTTTAACCAAGTATGCAACTTGCTCCGATAGGGTTTTCAGCACTTCTAATACTTGATTATTCGAGGGATTTGTGCGCTTCTCATGTGAAAAATTACTTTTGGAAGTCATGCCAATTTCGTTACCCTTCACACGACTAGAATATTCAGGAACATTGAATACCTTGCCAAGAATGTCTCTGCAGCTAACTTCTTTATTCTCATCTTGATTTTCAAGACATTGTTCCAAATTTTCCTAAAATACATGTAGTTTTAAAAAGATAAGTTCAATATCATTTTTAAAAGACAATATTAAAAAATATTAAAGTGATAGTATACTTACACATTGTTGGACAACTTGTTGAACATTTTCGTTATCCACTATTCTATCTTTATTAACGCGAACCTCCTTCCACAAGAAATGACGACCCAATGGTCGATCAAATTTCGTCTCTTGCAGCTGTTCGTTAAGACATAAACAAAATATTAGTTAGAAACTATAGTTTATAATCTACCACAATGTATAAAAGTGATGTTTACTTACAATTTTTTGCTCTAAATGTGCATACCTCATACGCGATCTTTTGTATGGATGCATTGGGTTCTTTGCACGCTCCCAATTTGCTGTACTTATATTCTATATATAAATAACAAATAATAACGATCGTGTAAAAAAATAAGATATGAATATGAATAAAACACACATGCTAATAAAATAAATATTACCACAAATGCGGGGTCTGAACGTTTAGCTACAAAAGAGGTCCACTCTTCAGTTGATATGTAGTGTTTGTAAATGTTTGGAGCTTCAATATTCAAATTTCCACATTTGTCTCTTAAGTAACAATTCGACAGATGAGATCTAAATCCTCTATGAATTTTAGCCACTCTAAGCACGTCATTTTTCTACATATCTTCAATGTTAAAAGCGCTCTGCAAACCAAATAAATAAAGAGTTTGAATAAAAGTATTTCAATGGAAAAAATTATAAGTAACAAAAAAGTGGAGTAAAAAAGTTACTTGTACATCACTCCACAATATGTCTTTAGCATCTTTCAAAGTTTTGTCTCTCCAATCATCAATTGTTATAGGGATATTGTGACGAACAACAACACTGATGTAACTTACCATCATTGAACTATTGGGCTCAATTAGCTGGCCACTTTCATTTCATCCCACCTAATAAACTCATAGAGTGTAAGTGCTTGCTTTCAAAAAAGAAAAAAAAATCTAAACAAAAGTATAGTATATATACCTCAAATTTTATTCCAGTACTTCTTGCTTTGATGACTTTTTGCATTATAGTTGCCCTACGTTTCACTCCGTTTTCATAGCCTTTAATGTTGACAACTTCAGTGTTTACAACGTCAGTGTACACAACTTCATCGTTTTGACGACCTAAATCGTTATTGGAATCCATTTATCTACACATTTCACACAATATAACTTCAACATGTAGTTTAGTGACAACAACAGATAGAATAAATACAACATGCACTATAAGTTTAGTGACAACAACATGCTAATAACAATACATGTAGTTTAGGGTTACAACGTCGCAGAAATACAAGTAGAAATGTCTTGTGCAGCGAGAAGATAACACTAGGGTTCCACATAGCGCTTTAAAAAACTGAATAAAAAGCACCTTAAAAACCTTTATGGTTCGTAGAGATAGTACGTAGTGAAAATGGAGAATAATGAAAATAGAGAGTACGTAATGAATATGGACAATAGAGTTTGCACTAGGGAGAAGAGGGTCGGGTTCATATAGAGAGTAATGAAGATGAAGAGTACGTGATGAAGAAGGGTTTCACACTGCCAAGTTCGTAGGGATGAGAATACGTAATGAAGAAGAAAATGAAGAGGCGGTTTCTTATTATCAGTTTACATAATATTTTAAAAAACCCTTTTACAGCGCTTTTCCAAAAAGCGCTTTAAAAGACCTAACCTATTACAACACTCTTCCAAAAGTGCTTTAAAAGACTATATAAAAAGTGCCTTAAATAGTCTTTTACAACGCTTATAGATACACTATATAAAAGACGCTATATGAGCATTTTACAACACTTTTGCCCATAAGCGCTGTAAATGTTTTGTCTCTTGTAATATAATTTTAAAGCCCTTTACAGCGCTTATGGGCAAAAGCGCTGTAAATGTTTTGTTTTGTAATTGTAATTTATTTTTTAAGAGTCTTCTACAACGCTTATTGACCAAAGCGCCGTAAATGTTTTGAAAATGAATTTTTAAAAGCCTTAGAATATGTATATCGATCATTTTATAATGTGAGATAATATTATCCATACTCATGGATACCAATTGTCATCTCTAAAATGATTTTTGTCAAATTGTTCATATCAACTTATATGATGAGTTCACATTATAATTAAAATATTTATCAAATTGTCATCTCTAAAATAATTAAATAATATAATTAAAAAAATTATATCATGAGTTCAAGTTCTGGCAGAAAATCAGTATATCAATGCCTGTATATCAATGCTAAATTACATGATTAGTTCAAGTTATGCCAGAAAATCAGTATAAACATAAAATCAAATACAATTCAAGCTAAATGCTAAATACTCCTCAGTTCTGGCAGGTCAAGTTACATGAAATTAGTATAAATTACACGATGAGTATAGATCATTACATGACTTATATAAAACAAATAAACACGTTAAGATGCCTTCTTCTTTTCCTGGTGGGATTCACATTTGTTTGTCCCTTAACGATATGAAACGATGGATTAATCCAAATTCCCTCATCATGATCATCTCTAAGATATAAACCATCATTAATTGAATCCATTTCACGTGGTTGTGATGTCGCAAAGAAAATATCATTACCAACATCTTCAACGTTGTTGTTATCATCACTTATTTTATTGGTCGATAGGACAACAAACCATTTGTCATCAGCAGGATCATTGACATAAAACACTTGTTGAGCTTGCGACGCTAAAATAAAAGGCTCATCTTTGTATTCCACCCTACTAAAATCGACAAGCAAGAACCATGACTCATCAATCTGAACACCATTATTATTATCAACTCACTTGCAACCAAAGATGGGAACACGAAACATTAAGTAATCATACTCCCATATGTGCTCGATAACCCCAAAATATGATAGATTTGCATATATTAGGTTTTTGTCTTTTGCACTTGTGATATGCATCGCTTCAGCTACTAGAGTGACGCCGCTATTTTGCCTAGTGGTTTGATCTTGTGATATAAAATGTATAGTCGTTAATTACGTAACCGGTGTAAGAAAAGACATGTAAACTCGGGCCATTTTCTAGCTACCTCAATCTCTCTGAAATTGAAGCGGGGTCTATATCAAACTTTGAGTTAATGTGATTTTTTAGCCATGTTATAAAACTTAGATTGTGTTATCCAATTTTTATTCCTGTTCACGTTCAAACTAGATAACTGATCCATGTGTATTGTAACATACGGTTGAACCTCATCATCATTGTGCAGAACATACAATTGTGCCTGCTCCCATTATGTCCTTGATATAGTCATTACTCTCTTTCCAATTATCCTTTCTCATGTTATTCTTCCCAAATGGCGAGACATAGAAAGTCCTATGGATTCAACATTGGATAGATATTCAGTACAAAATTCAGCAGCTTCTTCGACAATGTACCGTTCAGCAATACAACCTTCTGGTCGACTTCTACTTTTTACGTACCCTTTTAATATTTTCATATATCGTTCTATCGGATACCTCCATCTCATATAAGCTGGCCCACAAAGTTGTGTCTCCTTAACAAGATGAACAGTAAGGTGAACCATTATATCAAAAAACGAGGGTGGGAAATACATTTCAAGCTCACACAAAGTAACAACAATTTCCCTCTGCAATGTCTGTAATTTCTGAGGATCGATCACTTTACTACAAATTTCCCTGAAGAAGAAACATAATTTAGTTATGGCTCGTCGAACTTTTTCAGGTAAAATGGAACGTATACCTATTGGTAGCAAATGCTCCATTAGAACATGACAATCATGAGTCTTCAAACCTTTTAACTTGAGGTCTTTCATACAAACTAAATTTTTAATGTTTGAACTGTATCCTTCTGGAACTTTAACTTCGTGTAGAAATTTACATAAATTTTTTCCTTTCTAGATAGAGTATGAGCGGCTGGAGGTAGATATGTGCGATTTCCTTTCTTTACGGAACCCAATTCATTTCTTATTCCCATATCGACCAAATCCAATCTTACATTGATGTCATCCTTAGACTTTCCTGGAACAATGAGTAACGTACCAATAACACTATCAAATACATTTTTTTCAATATGCATCACATCGAGAAAATGTCTTATATACAATGACTTGCAATATGGCAATTCAAAGAAAATTGACTTTTTCTTCCACCCAGTTTTGACAAGCTCTCCCGCAAATGGTTTGCCAAATTTATTGGTCAAACCTTGTACTTTTTCCAATATTTGATATCCAGTCAGTGCTTTTGGAGCAGTACCTTCCTCTGATTTTCCATTGAATGCAATTATCTACCCATGATAATGATGACTAAAAGGTAAAAATATACGATGTCTAAGAAAGACGTTTTCTTACAATGTTTGCATCCAATCTGTACTCTCTTCACATATAGGACATGCACACTGACCTTTAATCCTATATCCTCATAAATTACCATATGCTGAAAAATCATTACCCATCATAAACTTCCACACCTGTCTCCCACATATTTTTTAAATCTTCAATTAAAGGAGCCAAGTATACGTCGATATCATTCCCTGGTTGCTTGGGTCGAGAAATTAACAGAGACAACATCATAAACTTACGCTTCATACATAACCATGGAGGTAGGTTATAAATCAAAAAAATCACAGGCCACATGTTGTGTGATATGTTTTGAAGACCATGTGGATTCATTCCATCAGTAGAAAGTGAAAGTCGTAGATTTCTTGACTCTCTACCGAAATCAGGATACTCGTGATCAATTTTTGCCCATTGTGGAGAATCTGCAGGGTGTCGTAACTTTCCATCTCTAATTCTTTCATCTGCATGCCATGTCAAGTGTTTTGAATCTTCTTCACTGTGATAGTTGCGCCTAAATCTTGGTATTATAGGAAAATACTTGTGAATTTAGTACAACCATTATATAATGGTTTCTTTGCATCACTCAACAAACTCTCAAACATTTTAGGACAATCCCGAAGATCTTCTTCAACTGCTTTTGCAATCTCCTCAACTTGGTCCCGCTCATATGTATCTGTGTCGAAATCATTTGAATCATATGTCGCATCATTCTCAAAATAAGTGTTCCCCTTTTTTTTTCCTCACCATGTCTTATCCAACATGTATAGCTTTGATCAATTCTATGCCATACTAAATGTCCTTCCAATTCATCTGCTCTAACGCGTTTTCCAAAATTATATTTTAAACAAGGACAAATGATTCGATTTGGGTCTTTTGCATTCTTCACTACAAATTCAACAAACTTCTTCACTCCATTTTCATACTCTTTTGACAATCGATTAGCAGACATCCATTTTCGGTCCATTTTATATGACCTATATGAATGCATTGTTACACAAATTTATCAATCTATAACATTATACCAATCTATAATATATATGCATACAAGTCTAATTTCAAGTCTAGTTTCAAAGTATGTAAATTAAAAACAACAAAAATCTACATGCAGTAATATATATATATATATATATATATATATATATATATATATATATATATTTAAATATTTACTGAAACTATTGTTATTTTGATTCATAAGCATTAATTTATATATCCTCCAGCTTAATCAACTCAGAAGTCTTTGGTATAAATTTAACTCTAAAACTGAAGGACTATTAAAATTCTTGAGATAGATCAGCTTTACCACTCATTGTTCCCCTACATGAGCAACAAATTAGTTTTGTAGTTACACACGAAGAATAATCAATTCTTTTAGAAAAAGTTCATAAGTATATATTACCATAAAAAATAATCAATTCTTTTAAAAAAAGTTCATAAATATATATTAAGAAACTTGTCTGAAGATGCGTTTGTAATATTGATAATAAAATCAATTGCAAATTTATGCATTTTGTAATAAAATATATTTATTGAAACTTAATTACTAAGTATTGTATGAATTGAAAAACTAAATAATTAAGTTTTATATAAGAAACTAAGATTGTTTATAAGGAGGAGATTTCACATATGGAGTACCCAATTTTGTGAAGGGACATAATACACCCAAACCAATCACCACACCGTTGCCGGCTAGCTTGAACTAAATAGTGTATTATTTTTTAGTATCCTAAAAAAGAGAGAAAAAAAATTAATACTTATTTTTAATGCATACATTTTTCTTTCTCCATAATTTTTTACACGCGCTTTTTTGAGTGGTTGTAACCGTCATATTTAGATGGTCTAATTTTAGAAAGATTAAATATATGACTGGTCCTTGTAATTATGTATTTGTTTGTATTAGTCCCCGTGAATTTTTTTATTTGATTTTGGTCCTTGAAAATATATTTATTGTTTATTTTTTGTCCTTGCTATTTAGTTTTACTCCTTGTAAAATTAGTTTTTATTAGAATGAGCCCTTACAATATAAATAATATTTGATTTTAGTCTATCAATTATTAGATATATAAGAAATTGTAGAGACCGCAATACAAATTAATTATGTAGGGACTAAACCAAAGGAACAAGGACACAAAACAAAACAAAAATATTTACAAGGATAAAAATCAAACAAAAATTTACAAGGACAAAAATCAATTGTGTTGACCGAGTTATAAATCCTCAGGAAATTATTACCCACAAAGGTATTACGTGGAGAAATTATTTCGCAGATAATGTGTTTTCTAAAGATTTTTAACTCAAATCAGTAGGTAAAAATCTAAATTCTAGTAATGTTAGTGATTAATTGGCAAAAATACTTCAACAACATTGTAGGGGTTTGAAACACTGCCTATATGGCCATGAGAAACACTCTAAAGTAGTAGTACCAGAATCAACATATAATTAACTATGATTGATATCATATGATTGTTATCATGGTTGGATACAATGGTTTACCTTGATTCTGACAAATTCACTGTGATACTAAACATGTGATTTTGATAGACATGATGATAGCAAAAGTAATGATTCGGATGAAGTGGCAAGAATATCACTAGAAGGGGGGTTGAATAGAGATATTCGAGGTTTTAAAAATTCTGTTTTAGTTTTAAACCACTGTCCTCTTTTAGAAGATGATTATCAGACGTTGAAATGAAGAGAGAAAATAAAGACACACGAATTTTTATACTGGTTCACCTAATGAAGGCTACGTCCAGTCCTCACACACTTGTGAGTTTTTACTAAGTATCAAAAGCTATCAGTCTCTTACTGAGGTTGATTACAAATCGTGTATTCTATAGCTTCACCAAGCTTACACTTCTTTCTTTCTGATTTCTCTCAAGTGTTACTCACTTGAAGTTCTAAAGATGATATGAAGTAGTTTGATAGGAATTACTTTCTACAAAGATAAATCAAAGATCTAGTGTATGATTATAGAAAGCTTGAAGGGAGATTGATAATGCTCTTGATAGCCTCTTGATATTTTCCTTTTGCTCGTGTAGTTGTGTGTCAATCTGAAGAAGAGCAGCCTTCCTTTTATAGAGAGAAGGAAACTTTCTCTTCAAGAAAATTTTCCTTTCTGACCGTTTTCCCAAGTTGTAATGATCCTGAGTTTTGTTTTGAATTTACAGCCTGGCACTTGGGAGGTTACTTCTTTACATAGCTTTCCAGGAGGTTAGATCATTCCATACATTTTTAACAACTGGCAAGTGCTCTTTTCTGGTTACAAGACATGACCCTTCTCTGTTCGCGAATGATGCAACTTTTGATACTTTGGAACTGTTAGTTGTTTTGTAGGAGGATGAAGAAGTAGCTAGAGTTCATCCTCTGGTGATCTTTTTATGGTATTCATCTTCTGATATTTACCTTTAGGTGTTTCATCTTCAGATGCTTACTTTCTGGTGTTCATCTTCTGATGTTTACCTTCTGGTGTTCATCTTCTGATGTTTATCTTCTGGTGTTCATCTTCTGATGTTTACCTTCTGGTGTTCATCTTCTGATGTTTATCTTCTGGTGTTCATCTTCTGATGTTTACCTTCTGGTGTTCATCTTCTGATGTTTATTTTCTGATGTTCATCTTCTGATTTATATCTTCTGATGTTCATTTCTTATCCTTTGATGTTCATCTTTTGATATATATTTTCTGATGTATATCTTCTGATGTTCATCTTCTAATGTATATCTTCTGATGTTCATCTTCTGAAGTATATCTTCTGAAGTTCTGCTTCTGGTGTTCAACTTTTGCTTCTGGTGTTCGATTTCAGGCTTTTATATTTCTAGATTTCTACTTCTGGTTTTCTACTTCTGGATTTTTGCTTCTGGTGTTCTGTGTAACACCACGAGTTTAAAACACAGCGCAGGTGCATTTTTTTGTTTTGTTTTTTTTTATCAATAATAAAATAATTTTCCAGATTTAATTAAAATAAAGTCTTTCGTAAAATAGTACGCCGTGGATTAATCGATGAACGTAACAAAATAAATTCATCGTAATCTCAATAAATACTTAATTCTGGAAATTTAATAATAAACAATAAAACATTTTTGAAAGATAATAATGTCATAGCATTCCCAAAAGACAATATCAGAGTGCGGAATAAGTAGTACAATTATTTCCAAAATAAACAAAATACATTTCCAACTCAAATCCTATACATCAAGTCTAACTGATCATGCGCTAAAGCTACAGTAGCACGGATTTCCTCCGCATCCCAAGTAAGTCTCCTCCGAATATGCCGCTCGCCTCGACGTGACCTCCTCCTCCTCCTCATCATACAGAGAGGGGTCGGTCTCCTCAGAAGTCAGATCAATACATAGTCTCGGTCGCTTCGGCAGAGCCGGAATCTCATAACAATCGTCGGAGATCCTAGACGGACCCGGAATCTCAGCTGCTACTGGCTTCGGCTCATCATTCTTCCCTTCTGCCTCGGACTCATGTACAACTCCTCTAATCACCGGGTTGGGAGTCACCACTCCTACGGTGGCCTCCGTCTCAACCCATCTAACTGACTCCTCGACATCATCCAAAATTCTGTGCGCCTCCAATACCAGACGGGACGGCACAGGAAAATCTATACTCGTATGAGTGCGTTCCACGAAATCCTCTACGCCGTCGGTCCTGCTCGTCCTCTCCAACCACCCCGTGTAAGTCGCCCTGCTTGAGATGGGGTCAAATACCCAAGCAGTGCGCGAATAACGATCAAGGAAGTCTAACGACGTTTCCGTCGTTCGGGTACCCACGGGTGGCATGGGTTTGGGGGACATCTGAGGGCAAAGCCCAATTTCCACAATATAATAGCAAAGGTCACCGACCGAAATTAACAAATAATCACATAACATATATTTCACAGCAACGATTATATCCATGGTATAACATATGATGATGAGGAAAATAATAATGCTCATTTGAAATTTAATGACATATATGCCTTTTCAAAAACAGCAGCCAAATTATTATGAAGTATGTGGTAAGTACAAACAACACCTCAGCAAATCACAATCATTAAATCAGAAATTCAGATTTTGTACAGTACTCACATACATCAATTTCCAACCATTCATCATATAATCAAACGTGACCCACCGGTCAATCCCTCAATGCAATATGTATATGCTTATGTATACAATTTTCTTGGAATCACCAAGGTGTAGTCGCTCAACAGACCATCACAATATGTTTGACTTTAACGGCCCTCAAGACCAAGGTGCAATCGCTCAACAGATCAGCACCTAGTGCAGTCGCTCAACAGACCAGCACTCGTGCAGTCGCTCAACAGACCAACACGTTTGACATATACCAAGGTACAATCGCTCAACAGATCAGTACCTAGTGCAGTCGCTCAACAGACCAGCACTCGTGCAATCGCTCAACAGATCAGCACGTGGCTGCGCATTTCAGGGTACAGACGCTCAACAGTCCAGTACCAGTGCAGTCGCTCAACAGACCAGCACCTATATACCAAAGTACAATCGCTCAACAGATCAGTACTTAGATCAGTCGCTCAACAGACCAGCACTCGTGCAACCGCTCAACATATCAGCACGTGGTTGCGCATTACTCTGTGGCCCATCGCAGGTACCACTTGACTATGCAATGCATGAATATGCAGTGTTTCACTTCTCTGGAAACAGTATGCAAAATCAGAAAATTCATGCCTTTCCATCATGTTTAAAATATCACAGCACAATCAGGATTATCATCATCACAAACATGACTAAACAGCCAAGTATTCATTAACATTTTGAAATGTTTTCCCAAACTCTTAAAAATTCAAATGCAGTGTTTAAATTTGGGATTTCTGGAATTTTACGAATCTGTATTCGAATACAGCTTCTCTGTATTCGAATACAGCTTCTCTGTATTGGAATTTCTGGAAACTCGAATCTGTATTTGATTACAGACCCCTTGTATTCGAATACAGAAGCATGAAACTGCAATTTTAACATTCTGTATTCGAATACAGCAAGCCTGTAGTCGAATAAAGAAGACAAAACCTTGAAAAATTCAACATTTTCTCCCAGATCATTAAAGGTTTTCAATACTTCATCTTCTCCTCTTCAAAATATTTCAAGAACTCCATTTGAAATCACTTTAACCCTTCTCAAGGTTTCTCAATCCTTTAAAATGCATATCACAGTGTTTAAAATTTGATTTTCTGGAAAACACGAATCTGTATTCGAATACAGCTTCCTTGTATTCGAATAAAGAAGCTAAAAACTGAGCTTCTGGAAAAACACGAATCTGTATTCGAATACAGACCCATTGTATTCGAATACAGAAGCTGAAACTAGTGAAAATTTGCATTCTGTATTCGAATACAGCATGCCTGTAGTCGAATACAGATGCGAATACAGTGTTAAAATCCCACTTCTGTATTCGAATACGACATGGTCGTAGTCGAATAGAGATGCTAAGTCAGAAGCAAAAATCCTTCCTCTGTATTCGAATACAGGGGCTCGTATTCGAATACAAGTTTGAAAACTTAAGTAATACAGAAACTTGACAGGTTGTAGTTGAATACACACATGTTGTATTCGAATACACATCAGAATAACATGCAAGCATTACAGAGCAGCAAAACACCAACAGAATGCATTTTTTTGCATTTCAAAACCATTTTCAAAACAGTTTTATGAACAAGCATTTTAATCATGTTTAAAATAACATACAAGACATTTTTCCACTTTCTCATATAAAAAACACAACTTTTAGTGCATTCAGCCCAAACAGCAATCATCACAGAGCTTTTAAAACATCAAAGAAATGCATTTTTTCATTTCTTTCAAGCAACAGGCAAACCAGTTTCAAAACAGTAATGAAAACACTAGTAATGCCATAAAAGTTATGCACTTACAACCCTAATGCAACTAGAAAGTGGAAGGTTCCGTTACCCTTGTTGCGTGTTCTGCTGTTTCTCTCGTTTCTGCTGTCGTTCCCGTTTTTGCGCCAAAAACCGGTGAAACTGTAGTCTGCGTTTGCTGCTACGAAACTGGGTTCTTTAGCTCCGTAATGGTATGGGGAATAACTTTTGTACTGGGGTTTTGGTGTTTCAGTGCTTGGATGTCCAAGTAATGGCACTTTGAGGAGTTCCCTCTTTTTTTCTTTGTAATCGTGACTGGAAATGGGGAAGGCAGAAAACAGCAAACAGAATCGGAGAGAAGAGTGTTGTTACATGCAGCACTGTTACATGCAGTATGGGCAGTGAGGAAGGAGGGATGGTGTTCTGATTTCACCATCCTTCTCACTCCTATTTATAGGCTTTTGTGGTGCCACCTCACCCAAAAATAATGTTAAAATAATGCTGGATCCTTTAGCACTTAATTGTCTTGCAATTAGCCACTAATCCTCAATTAACTGCCCGATTAATTTAATTACTTGTAATTAAATTAATTTAATCTTCATCCAATAATTTTTATTCATCCTCCAAAATAAATAAATATATATATATATATATATATTTACTCAAAACATACATATATTAAATATTTTACAAATATCTCCAAATACACTTAAAATTAATTCCATAATTTTTATTAAAATTTAAGGGTCATACATTACTACCCCCCTTAAATTAGTTTCATCCTCGAAACTACATATCAGTAAACAACTGAGGATATTGTTCCCTCATCTTACTCTCCAGTTCCCAAGTCGCGTCTCCAGTAGTCGGATTCCAAATCACTTTGACTAGTGGGACTTCCTTATTCCTTAACTGTTTAATCTTCCTGTCTTCAATCCTTACAGGCAATACTTCAAAAGACAGGTTGTCCCTCAGCTGAATTGTATCTGGCTCGATCACATGTGACGGGTCTGCAATGTATTTCCTTAACTGCGACACATGAAATACGTCGTGAATATTGGACAGTATGGGAGGTAAAGCAATCCGATAGGCCAACGGTCCAATACGTGCAGTAATCTGGTATGGTCCAATAAATTTCGGAGTCAACTTTCTTGACTTAATAGCTCTGCCAACACCAGTTGTAGGTGTGATCCTTAGAAATACATGATCACCCTGCTCGAATTCCAAAGGTCTGCGACGCTTGTCCGCATAACTCTTCTGACGATCTTGCGAAACCTTCATTTTCTCTTGTATCTTCTTGATTTTCTCCGTGGTCTGTTCCAGCATCTCCGGTCCAACAATCATGCTCTCTCCGTCCTTATACCAGCATAAAGGCGTCTGACACTTGCGTCCATATAAAGCCTCATAGGGTGCCATCCCAATACTTGCGTGAAAACTGTTGTTGTAAGTGAATTCAATCAATGGAAACACCTCATCCCAGTTTCCTCTGTCATCCAACACACATGCTCTCAATAGATCTTCCAAGGACTGATTTATTCTCTCAGTTTGTCCGTCTGTTTGTGGATGGTAGGCTGAACTCAATTTCAGTTTCGTTCCCAAAGCTTCATGCAGTGATCCCCAAAAATGAGATGTGAACTTTGGGTCACGGTCTGATACTATACTCGATGGAACGGCGTGTAACCTCACAATCTCAGCGATGTAGATCTCTGTCAGCTTATCTACTTTATAAGTGGTCCTTACCGGTAGGAAATGAGCGGACTTTGTCAAACGATCCACTATTACCCAAATTGAATCATTCTTTTTCCTTGTCTTGGGCAGTCCTGTTATGAAATCCATGGAAATGCTGTCCCACTTCCATTCCGGTATGTCCAAAGGTTGCAGCATTCCAGCAAGTCGTTGATGTTCCACTTTCGCTTTCTGACAAGTCAAACAAGTTGATACATATTCTGCCACATCCCTCTTTATTCCTGGCCACCAGAAATTCTGTCTTAAGTCCTGGTACATCTTGGTCGCTCCAGGATGAATACTCAACTTACTCTTATGAGCTTCTTCCAAAATCACTCTTCTCATCTCTGCAACTTCCGATACACAAAATTCTTCCATTACATCTCAGAATATCATCTGTGCCGACGCTGAACTCAGTTGTCTGTCCTTGCGCTATCAGATTCCTCTTTTCTTGGATCAATGCATCATCTTGCAAGTTTGCGATCTCTTCTAGTAATCCACTCGAAATTGTTATCATTCCACACTTTAACATTCCTGGTGCAACTTTACGTCCAAATGTAGATCTCTAAATGCTTCCCACAACTCCTGTTGTCTGGCCATTATCATTGAAGATACTGACACGCTCTTCCGGTACAACTTGACTATGCAATGCATGAATATGCAGTGTTTCACTTCTCTGGAAACAGTATGCAAAATCAGAAAATTCATGCCTTTCCATCATGTTTAAAATATCACAGCACAATCAGGATTATCATCATCACAAACATGACTAAACAGCCAAGTATTCATTAACATTTTGATTTCACCATCCTTCTCACTCCTATTTATAGGCTTTTGTGGTGCCACCTCACCCAAAAATAATGTTAAAATAATGCTGGATCCTTCAGCACTTAATTGTCTTGCAATTAGCCACTAATCCTCAATTAACTGCCCGATTAATTTAATTACTCGTAATTAAATTAATTTAATCTTCATCCAATAATTTTTATTCATCCTCCAAAATAAATATTTATATATATATATATATACTCAAAACATACATATATTAAATATTTTACAAATATCTCCAAATACACTTAAAATTAATTCCATAATTTTTATTAAAATTTAAGGGTCTTACATTCTGCTTCTGGTTTTCTACTTCTGGTTTTTTCTTCTGATTTTAGTATTCTAGTGTTTTGCTTCTGGTTTTCTGTTTCAGATGTTTTGTTTCTGGTTTTCTGTTTCTGATGTTCTGCTTCTGGTGTTCAACTTTTAGGTTTTCTGCTTCTGGTTTTGTGTTCTAGATGTTTTGCTTCTGGTTTTCTGTTCCAGATGTTCTGGTTCTGGTTTTCTATTTTAGATGTTTTGCTTCTATTTTGCTATTCCAGATGTTCTGCTTCTGGTGTTTTAACTTCAGATTTTATGCTTCAGAAATTAACGACTTTGTTTCCTGCATACGTTCATTCTTCTGGACAGGAGGTTGCGATCTTTGGATCATGTTCCTTTCTTAGTACAATACTTAAATGCACGCATTAGTGTAATCATAATCTTAAGATAATTTTGTTATCATTAAAAGAGATTTTTTCTCAACATCGGATTGTGTGCATTGTGACTACACAGTCATCCACATATCTTGATCGTTGATAATAATGGACATACAAGATTTGATTTTATTTGACAACACACCAGAAATCTCCAACCGCACCCAAAAACTCAATTCAAGTAGGTTATGTGTACGTGAATTCAATTCATGTAGGTTATTTTTGGTATGGTTTGAGATTTTAGGTCTAAATCACAAATTTCAATGCAAGTTTTAATTTTTTTTAAATCTAAAATATCAATCTTAAAATTTAGACCATCCTATTTTTGCTTAACGATCAAGATGTAATAGAATTCATGCAATCAATCTAGATGACAAAAGTAGTGGCAGTCCCATCTTTGATTTCTTGTCATAATCAATAGTGAGATGGTCCATGAGAAGAGACCTAGTGCCGGTACCAACATCATAAAAAAGATAAAAATCAAAAAGTTTTGGAAGTTAGTTCAGTTATCAAAAATTTTCATGATCATAACAATCTCAAAATAAAAAAGATTGTCTTCCTTTCAACATGGTGAATAAGAGTGTTCAAATAAAAACTAAAAGGTATGTTTATCGACAAACTTTTTTCGCAAGAAAAAATGCATATTATATGCCAATGAACAATTATTTAATTAGTAATATGTTGACTCATATCCCATAAGGATATGGATTCAACTCCCGCTATCAACGTGATGATCTCTTTAATGGGTGATCTATAAATATTCATGTCTGCACTCTTTGAGTCTTGGAGTCTCTTTATAGTATGCTGATTCATTAAAACCCAACTCATCTATTTATTTAAAAAAATACATATCAGATCAAATTTTACAAAATTGGAGGGAAGATGCGTGAATGGAGATATATTACATACTTTTGATTCGAATGAATTATGTCACTAGATTCGAATGAATTATGTCACTCATATTTGGTGTCTCAACATAACACATAGTAAACTCTCCTATCTTCTCTAACTTCCCTGTCTTACCTGCCCTCCCTGAAGATAAGGTTGCCAAATTGGTACGAAAATAATCAAAAGAATCACATGAAAATGAACTAATGTTGGTCTCATCAACTACAAGCCCCAAACACACCTTATTTTGTCCTTCAATTATTGTTCTCCCTTTCTCCCAAATTATAAATGTAGTGTCTATGTTGTTTTGAGCTGCAGGAACAATATCTTTGAGAAAAATAATCTTTATGCAAGAACAAGTACTTTTTTTATTCGTAGAAATAGAACCCAATACTACGTACTGTATCACTGACACACACACACTAACCAATTGTACAAATGCACTAGACCCCGGTGGTATTACACATAACATATAACATTGTTGTAACATATTTGTTCTAGATAGTTAACTGTATTTTTTGTGAAAATTTACTGATTTTATAATTAAATAAGATAATTTTCAACATGTAAATTTTTAAAATCAATAAAGAAAAGTAAATCAATGCAAAAAATTAGAACATATTTATAAAGGAATAAAACAAAGAAGAAAAAAAATACTCTCAGGAGCTCATTTGATTTGTTATGAAATCACCCTTTATTTACGGTCTTCTCATGAGCTTGCTTGTTATAGTTTTTTTCTACAAGAATAATTTTTTAAAACAAAAATAATAACTTTTGAAAATTTTAGTTTGTTTGTTAAAGTTTAAAAAAAATCAAAATCTGCTAAATAATGTAAAAATCACTTCAAATGATAAATTGTTTTTAGTAGCCTTTCTAAAAAATCAGTTTTTATAACTCATTTTTATTCAGAAAAAAAAAAGTTATTTTCATTCTTACAAACAAACACAAAACAACTTAAAAATTTCTAAGGGTGTATTTAGTTGCCAGAAGTTGAGAAGAGATAAATAAGTGAGAAAGAGGTGAGAAACACAATAGATTTGATGTATTGTATAATTTGAAAGAAAGAGAAGAGAAATAGAAAAGAAAGAAGTGGAGTTATGTTTTGAAAAGACAAAAATATCCTTTCCTTAAACATTAATTTATTTTGACTTAGTTGTAGTTTTGATCTCTCTATTCTTACCAATTCACGAAATTGGTCTATCTATTTTAAAAGTCGATAGTTTTGGTCTCTCTCTCTCTCTCTCTCAGGTTTTTGAACTAAAAAATGACAATTTGATATATTTTAAATAATGCGAGATACAGTTTCATGATATAGAACCATCTAGATGCATTAAGTTTTCATATGTAATTAATTAAATTACAAATATAAAAAATTTCTAAAGTTGAAAGTTAAGTTTTTACAGTGTTTTATTTCGATTTTATGAGCGTTAATTATTCTACATCATCGTATCATATGTCATGTTATTTAAAATATGTCAGTCTCTATTTTTTAGTTAAAAAATCAAAAGAAGAGACCAAAATTGTTGACTTTTAAAATAGATAGACCAATTTTATGAATCAGTAAAAATAAGGAGACTAAAAATACATTTGAATATAGCTTAATTATCAATTAAATTTTTATTTTAGTAATTAATTAATTAAAATATACAAGTATACTCACAAAAAAAAATACAAATAACAATTATTTTTTTGACACAAGATAATCATTAAATATTAATATAATATAGTTATTATTAGCTTCTTTTTACAAGATAGTTATTATTAGGTTATTTGTTGTTACTACTTCTATTTGGCAAAAATAACAGATAAACTAATTTATAATGGATAATTTTATAACGGATAGTTGATTTAATTTAAAATATTTGGTAAAATTCGAGGTTGAACAAGCTAATTTTGTCCAAATGCAATGATCAATGCTTCATTCATCTTCTTTTCTTTTTACTGTATTATGTTTGCTGTATAAACCTTTTTATTGATAATAAAACCAATGTCTTCTTTTTCTTTACAAGTCAAATTAGACCTATATTATGTTTGTTGTATAAACCTCTGTTATGTTTGTTGTATTAAGTCTGATCTGCTTGGTTAAATTTTGGGTTTGTATTTAAGATTTTATCTCTAATCCTAGTTAGCATAATTTGTAAGCTCACCTATTATCGATTCCAGAATCCCGGTGCGGTGGACAGACTTACTGTGACGCTGTCGGCTGTGGAAAAGACTCTGACTGGTGTGACACTCGCGGCTGCCCTCTGTTTTGCCAGAGGATTTTATCGCTAATCCTGTAAGTCTGTTTTGCCCACTGTTTTGTCCCTAATATGATTACCCCATTACTTGAAATTATTTTTCTATTTTTTAGTTTGTGTGATTTTTTATGTTCTGATTATTTAAGTTTGTGTGATTTTGATGTCTTTTCAAAAAAAGATGAATGAGCAATGGACTATAGTTCAATGACAGATGATATGAATATGACTGGAAATTTTCATTTCTTTATTACTGCATATTTATCTGATCTGCTAGATCTTGTGGGACAATTCTTCTTACTGCTGTTAAGCGCCATGTTATCAAAGAATGAAAGATTGCTGAAGATAGAGGCAAAAAGGCTTACTCTTCTACTAGAAAATGTGTCTTTTCAACTAATTCCATTCCTCTCGTTGCCTCTGGTGAGAAATGTCCCGCCCAAAAACTTGTTCTACAACCACACCCCCTACTCCCCTATTCTTCCCATGTCACCCTTAGCTTCCAAGGATGTTTGTGTAGTCATTGAGGAGGTTCACTGGTGGTGCTTTGTTTTGGCCCTGGGGAAAGAGAAATGAAGCATTCTCCATTCTGCATGGGATGAGAGATTCCCTTTTTGTGAAATAGTTGGTTAAATTCCTTGCACGGGTGATGAGAAAAAAGTGCATAGCTTGGGTTGTTACCAATTTCTTGGAGTTGTGGAGGCATATAGGTTGTTATCTGCTAGCCTTGTCCATGAAACCATGAAAATGTTGATACACAATGAAGAAAATAATCAAGATTCTAAGGACACAGTGAAGCTTTGAAGATGAAGTTGATATCATAGGAGATCCAACACGGAGACCGCTAAAATGGAGGCCATTCGGGCCCGTGTTTCCTTGCAAACTAAGTGGGTTGCCTACAAGGTTTGTACCTAGTTATTGAAGGGAGGAAACGTGGAACAGTTTGACACCGCGATTGCCATGGCTGTTAAAAAAGTCAAAATCTTGCATCCAAATTTGGATCTAAGTGGTACGAGCCTAACTGGGTGGTTCAGAATGGTCGAATCTTGAATTCTATTCTTGAACCGGCCAAATATGAGGACAAGTGTTCAGACGAGGAGATGGGTGGATGATTGAGTGAAGATTTGTAAGATGGTTCTTTACAAATGGATTTAGATGGGTGGTTATAGATGATGGTTGATAATGGGTGTATTGTTAACTTGTATGTTTGTTGAACTATCAGCTTTTTGAAATATTTTCTTCATGTTTTGTGGCATGCGTGCCTCTTATCTTTATGACTTGTGTGCTTCGTTTTTCTTTTAAAGTATGTGTGCTTCTTATCGTTATGGTTGGCATGCCTCTTCCTCTGTTGTGGTCTATGAGCTTTGTTAACTTGTTTTTTTTTAACTTGTATGTTGTATGTTTTCTATTTGTCGATCTTTATATCTTCCTTTATTGTGGCCTATAAGCCATATGTCAACTTGTTTTTTTTAACCTTGCGCATTATCTATTTTATCTTGTATGTTGTATATTTGTGATCTTTAATTGTTAATCTGTTCGGTATATATCTTTATATTTTAGTCATTCTTATCGGACGTCAAGGAAGTCTTCTCAATGGAGCTTCCCTAAAATGTAGTCTTGAAGTTATGACTCTTTCAGTCATCCTTATCGGATGTCAAGGAGTCACTTTCAATGGGAGCTTCTCTATAGCGTAGTCTTGAATGTGTGACCCTTTCGATCATCTGTATCGAACGTCAAAGAAGGACTCTCGATGGGAGCTTCCCTATAACGTAGTCATGAATGTGTGATTCTTCCAGTCATCCTTATCAGATGTCAAGGAAACTGTAACACCCCGAGTTTTAAACAGCGCGAGTGTATTTTTTTTCAACCAAAATCAAATAAATAAAATAATTTTCCAATTAATTCAAAAATAATTAAAATAAATTTAAATTAAATCGTTCGAAAATAGTATTGCATCGTGATCCAAAATACAAAAGTAATTAAACAATTACATCATAATTATAGCCAAGTAATTTAATTTTGGGAATTAATACTTTTAATATATCAAAAGGTAGTACATCAACAAAAGTCACTGTCATAATACCTCAAAAATTCAGATTGCGGGCCCACTAAAACATTATCAAAGTGCGGAAAAGATATACAATTATCCCAAAAAAAATAAATACATCCACCAAGCACTAGGCCCTATACAACAAGACTAACTGATCATGCACTAAAGCTACAGTAGCAAGGGTTTCCACCGCATTCTCTACAAGTCTCGTCTGACTCAGCTGCTCGCCTCGATGTGACGTCCTCCTCCTCATCATATAGGGAAGGATCAGTCACCACACCTACCGTGGCCTCCGTCTCAACCCCAACAGTTGGACCCTCCACGTCCGCAAAAACTCCGTTCGCCTCCAATATTAGTCTAGAAGGTACCGGAAAATCAATCCTCGCATGGGTGTACTCTACGTAAGCCACTGCCCCGTCGATCCTGCACGTCCTCACCAATCTCCCCGTGTAAGTAGCCCTACTTGAGTCAGGGATATACACCCAAGCAGTAGGTAAGTGACGATAAAGGAAATCTGGCGACGTTTCTGTCGTCAGTGTAACCGTCGCTGGTACAAGTTTGGGTATCATATGAGGGTAAAGCCCAATTTTCCACAATAATTGTAAAGGGTCACCAACTAAAATTAACAATTACCACATAACAGTTATGTCAAAGATAACAATATACATACATGGCATGTTCTGATGCTTCTGACAGCAGAAATAAATAAGTATGCTCACTTATTAAAATGTATAACAGTGGCAAAATCAGCATTTCTGTATTTGAATACGACAAGGTCGTAGCTGAATACAGATGCTAATTCAGTAGCAAAAATCACGTATATGTATTCGAATACAGAGTGTCGTATTCGAATATGAGGTTCAAAATTTGAATAAAATTGAAATTTTACAGAAGTGTATTCGAATACGCCAGTGTCGTATCCGAATACATATTCGAACACAGTTAGATTTTGCAGAAAACTTCAACATAATTTCAAACTATGTTCTTTGAAAACCAACACAAAAACGCCAAAACATAATCACCACTTCGTGAACCATAAAACTCTAAATATCATTAATCCCACATAAATGATTTCTTTGACCACAACAGAACAACAAACACATCATCCACTCAACAACAAGTGAACACAACAGCAAGAACATTACCCTCGACAACAGCCACAAAACAGTACAACCATAACTTAGTACATGCATTTTGATCATTCACAAACCACATGCAAGGCAGTTTTCAGTATCAACACAACAACAAAACATCATCAATACATCCACCACGGCAGCAACAAAACAGAAACCACATGCAATTTACTCATTCATAACAACATGCAAGGGCAGTTCATGGTCAGAACCTAACATCACATAACAATCATCCATCGACATGCATTTATAGCGCTATATGCAATCTAGAAAGTTGGAAGGTGCCCCTTGCCTTAGTTACGTTTTCTTGCTCGTTTACGTTACCGCGACAAAAGCCGGCGAAACTCCCGCTCGCGTCGTCGCTACCAAAACTTTCCTTCTTGACACTTTCTGTTTCGACGCTTTCCTTCTTGACATCGTAACGATGATAGGAACAACTTTCCTTCTTGACACTTTCTGTTTCGACGCTTGGATTTCCAAGTAATTTGAGTTTTGAGTATCCCTTTTTTTTTGTTCACCCACACAAACAGAATGCAAAGAAGAAGAAGGAAAAGAAGGGTACACGGCTGGTGAGGGAGAGGAAATGAAACTGCTTCTGATTTTTTGTTTTTGTTTCCTTCTCACACATAACATATATATAAGCATACTCCTTGCCACCTAACATATATATATAATTTAATAATTAAACTTGACCCTCAAGTAACTAAATGCTCCCGTCGCAATTCCGTTGACATATAAAATCTTGATCAACTGCCGATATTTAATTACTCGTAATTAAATTAAATAATCCTTCGTCCAGTAATTTAAGTCAATCTCAAAAATATTTATATATATATATATAAAAATATACATATATTAAATATTTTACAAATATTCTAGAATACACTTGATATTAAATCCATAATTTAATTTAAAATTTAAGGGTCTTACACAAACACTCTTAATGGGAGCTTCCTTATAACATAGTCTTAAAGGTATGACTCTTTCGGTCATCCTTATCGGATGTCAAGGAAACACTCTCAATAGGAGCTTCCCTATAACGTAGTTTTAAAGGTATGACTCTTTCAGTCATCCTTATCGAATGTCAAGGAAACACTCTCAATAGGAGTTTCCCTATAATGTAGTCTTGAAGGTGTGACTCTTTTGGTCATCCTTATCGGATGTTAAGGAAGCACTCTCAATGGGAACTTCTCTATAACGCAGTCTCAAAGATATGACTCTTTAAACAATTTCTTCTAAGTAATAATTTTTCATTACAACTTCCATTTCATTGATCATTCTAAAATGTTATAACCGTGTCTTCCACTTACACAGAAACACATAAGAAAATCACAGTAAAGAAAATGACACTACTGGCCTTCTTAAAAATTGACGTTCCCCCATAACTGGAGTAATAACGTAAATTGGTTGCATTCCATGTCATTGGTACCTTCCTCCCGTCGAGATTTTCCATCATGTATGCTCCCTTCCAAACATCCTCTAGAACCTGAAATGACCCTCCTATCTATGTTGTAAATTTCCTTGCAGCTCTCCTCTCGGACGCCTCCATTGAACCAGATCTCCCTGTTGAATTCTTCTTGCCTTCACCTTCGAGTCATACCTCCTTACTACTCTTATTCTACATGTTTCCTCCTTAATGTGTGATGTATCTCGCTCTTTATGCATGAAGTCCAGACTCATCCTCGTGTTGTCTTATTTCTTCCGTCTTTGACTAACAACACCTTTGCACTTGGTTCGACCAAAACAATGGGTATCATAGCATCTGACCAATAAACCATCTGGAAAAAGGTCTTTTGGGTCGAAGAGTGCAGTGTGGTATGATAGGACCATAGAACCATAGGGAGCTCTTCCACCCATATCTCATTAGCTCCCTCTCTTATTCAATCCTCCGATCACCATCGTGTTTGTTGATTTTGCTTGGCCATTTGATTGCAGGTGTTCTATGAAGGTGAAGATATGTTTGACCCTTCAGTTTTCATAGAGTGCCTATACATTTGTGGTAGAAAATTGTGTCCCATTGTCCGATACAATGACTCTTTGTACTCCAAATCTACATGTTATCTTTTTCTAGTAAATGTTTTTTATCATTTCAATTGTTATGGTGGCAACAGGCTCCACTTCCACCCACTTGATGAAGTAATCTAAATCTACAATGAGAATTTTTATGTGTTCAAGAGCAAGTGGAAACGGTCCCAAGATATCCACTCCCCATTGGCAGAATGGCCATGGTGATGTGACTTAGTGCAACACCTGGAATGCAGCTTGATGAAAATTTGAAAATATCTGACACTTGGCACATTTTTTACATACATCTGTTGAGGAAAAAAGCTTTTTGATATATGTTTTAATGACAACAAACCTTTTAAATTAAATGATTAAGTTTTATGAATGGTGGTCTACTAATGATTTCACTTAAGTTTGTTTAAGGAACATAAATGCATAAGTGAACAAAGCAAGAATCGAAGAAAACAGCAGCAAAGAACATTCTTGACATATTCTGGAAAACGGAGAATGTTCGCAAGTCAGTGATAGCATAAAGACCAAACTTTCTCCACCACTTAATTAAAGTTATTGCATCTGGAATTTACATAAGTACTGAGAGTACATGACAAGGAACAGATGTGATCAATTAGAATCAAAAGGAACCATTCTAATCACAAAGAAAAAAGGCCATGAATCAAGCTGCCAAACCAAGACTGAACAGTCTCCAGAATGTTCAGAATTAACAGCATGTTAATGATTCAAGGAGAGCCAAGAAATCAGCATAAAGAACACTCTTGACACAATCTGGAAAAACATAAGATGTTACCCGATAACATCACCAGAAGATACCTCCAGAGGATACCAGAAGATGCCTCCGGAGGATACCAGAAGATGCCTCTAGAGGATACCAGAAGATGCCTCAAGAGGGTACCAGAAGCTGTCACCAGAGAATGAAGTCATTACCGGAGGATGACATCATCAGAGGATGATGACGCCACTAGAGGATGATTACGTCACCAGAAGATAACATTACCAGAGGATGACATCACCAGATGATGATGTCACCAAAGGATACCTCAACCAGAGGATATCAGAGGATACCTCACGAAGCTGTCATTAGAGGATACCTCACCAAGCTGCCATCAGTGGATACCTCAACCAGAGGATATAAGAGAATACCTCAACCAGAAGACATCAGTGGATACCTCAACCAGAGGATATCAGAGGATACCTCAACCAGAGAAAACCAGAGGATACCTCAACCAAAGGATACCAGAGGATATCTCCAGAAAACGATATCAGAGGATATCTCCAGAAAATACATTCCGAGGAAGACATCCAAAATGATCAAAACTGAACCTCCAGATTGATTATCAATCTCCAGAATTTTCATTAACATTCTGCATAAGTTCATCATCATTCTCCAAGTTGTTTTGACATAATCAAAACTCCAGTTCTGCTGTCAAGATTGATAAACAATCTTAACAATATACAATGCATCAAGACAGCTTCCAGTATGTTCAGAAATCAGTCTAGATTGATTATCAATCTCCAGGAAACCCAAAAGCTAAAGCTCCAGATTGATCATCAATCTCCAGCAACTACAGTTTTTCTGCTACAAGCTTTGTGATCGTTTTTAATCTGTTTTAAGTGATTCAAAAGCTCCAGTTCAAGCCTACAATATTATCACTTATCAGAAGTGTTAAAGGATCAGTAATCACTCAAGTAAATTTGATCCAAAACGCAACACACAGCTCAGTCTGAACAGAAAATAAAAATAGTCAAAAGTTTGATTATTTTTATTCAGAAATAATGCCTTTGGTCAAGCCTGACAAGAGCACTACCAACGGCTCTATTTGAACATCATTATATGCTCTCACACCTATAAAAGGAAGGCAAAAGCTCAGGAAGAAAAACAGCTTCAAGTACAGAGAAAAACATCACTCACATACATCTTCATACTTGAAATCTTCTCAATCATAAACAAAAGATTCAGTTCTGTTTTTCCTCTTCATATCAGAATCATCTACTGAATTCTTTTGTCAAGAATCTAATCTCAAACATGAGTTGAGCATACTCAGATTCTGTCCAAAAATCAAAGACATTCAAGTGCCAAGATATATCATCAATCACTCACATACATACTTGAAAATCTCTCATCACTTACAAGAATCAGTTTGATTAAATTCTTTTTACTCTGATACATTTATACTGAATTCTTTGTAAAGAATCGAATCTCAAACAAGAGTTGAAACATCTCAGATTGTAAACAATCTCATCATTATTGTAAAACTCAAACTATAAGAGTTAAGTATAGTTTGGGGTAGATTGTAAGCAATCACTATCAAGGTTGGTAGGTGATTTCATTAATCTCTTTCTGGGTGGAATTAGATGAAAGTCTGTAACAAAGATCAAGGTTGATCTAATCTAGGTGTTGTAAAACCAAGAAGGTTCTTGTTTTAAGCACTTAGTGGAAAATCTCACCGTGGTGAGGACTGGACGTAGCCCGAGTTGGGTGAACCAGGATATATCTGTGTGATATCTCTTCCCTTATCTCTATTTACTTTCAGTCTATTAATTATCAAGGTAAATAGATAAACTGAACTGTTGATTTTAACTAACCAAGAACGTTCTCTGTTTTCTGGTGAAAACCAAGAACGTTCTCTGTTTTCTGTTTTCACAACCAAGATCAATCTTTAGTTATTTTCTTAAGTTTTTAACAGGAATTTTAAAAGGGCGAATTTACAATTCAAACCCCCTTTCTTGTAAATCGATATTGCTACTTCAATTGGCATCAGAGCTTGGTCTCTAAAGATTAAGCACCTAACAAGTGTTAGAGGAAAAGATTCAGGAAGAAGAAGTAATGTCAGAAACCAACATGTGCTTAAAGGAAAACTTAGAAAATAATGAGGTAACCATCTCTGAACTCTGTCCTTTATGTGAAGAAATGGAAAAAGAATTTGATAATCTTTTATATGATTCAAATCTTCTTGCTCAAAAATATGGTTTATTAAAAGAACAACTCCGTAAAGAAAAAGAAGAAAAAGAGAAAGCCCAAGCTATGAATGACGAACTCAGAAAGGTCATTCAAAGTTTGCAGCAAACTCATTTAAAAACGGTTGAGCAACAAAAAGCTCTCAATGAGATAACCATAAAAAATCATTTTCCAAAATGTTCTGAAACTAAAGAAGAAAGTACCTCTTTAAAAATAAAAGTTCATGAATTGAAAAATGATTTAACCAACTTGGTAACAACCACTGAAATATTTCAAAAAAATATGATATCTGAAGAAAGGATATTTGACAAAAATGATTTATGTTTCAAAACTTCTCAAAAAGAAAAGATTTATGAAAACCTTTTTGTTCCTAAAAGAAAAGAGGAGAAATGCAAAACCAAATGTTCATATTGCAGTAAATTTGGACATCTGGAATTTGTATGTTATTTTAAGAAAATAGATGAAAAAATCAAGAACAAAAGGATCTTTAAAAAGGAAGAACGTTCTGGAACAAAAACAAGACTTTCTCCAGGAAACTTGAAAAAGGGAGAACGTTCTCTAGGTAGCCTTAAAAAGGGAGAACGTTCTGGAACACAAACAGAACTTTCTTCAGAAAGTTTGAAAAAAGGAGAACGTTCTGGAATTTCATCAAAATCAATTTCAAAGACGTTTAAAACTCAGATTTTCAAACCTTCTTCAAAACCAACAACAAAGTGTTCCTCTTATTCCAAGAATGACCACTACGAGTCAACTTGCTATTTTAAAAAGAGATCAAGTTTTAAAAAAATCTTCTAAAAGAAGATATACTAACCATCAAGGACCCAAACAAATATGGGTACCAAAGTCATTACTAACTTGTGATGCAGGAACACCATCCAACAATCAAGAAAGAACATTGATACATGAACAAGGCTTGCTCAATACACATGAATGGAAAAGTATGGTGCTGCCTTTCATTACAAAAATTTGGAGCGTCTATAACCTTTGGAAACATTAACAAATCAAAGGTACATGTATCATTTGTTGAAATAATTTTGCGTAGATTAAGGATGTTTGATATGTGAAAGATAACTTTGTAAATTTTTTTTTAAAGTTATTTTTTAAACCCCATATGGCTGAAGTAAAACAAACATCCTCATGTTTCATTTTAAAGAAAAATCCTTATGTTTTACACTTAGATGAATTTTCAACCAAATCATGCTTTTAAGACTTTTGAAAAAGAATTGTCATTTCTATAAGAAATGATCAAAGGAAATTTGAAATATTATTCTTCAAATAAATCTTTGATGAAAATGATATTTCACATGATTTGTTTGTCAAAGAACTTTCAAACAATATGAAGTTACAAGAAATTAGTTACAAGAAATGGATAGAACAATTTTAAATAAATCAAGTGGTGAAAAATAATTTTGGAGAGAAGCCACAAAAATTGTTTATCATGTTCTTAATCTTGGCTTTAGTAGAAAATATCTTTGACGTGCCTTCATATAATTTTTTTAGAAAGCAAAACATATCATACTTTAAATGTCATTACTATGTTTCACATAATAAAGAAAGTATGAGCAATTTGTTTTAAAATGCCATCAAAGTATATATTCTAAATGCTCTACATTCTATAAATATTATAGAATCTCAAGGCCCAAATGAAATTATGCATATTATGGTTGATGAATATGTTGATTTTTATGATGAAAGATAGGATGGTGAAGATAAATAATTACAATGTTATATTTGGATAAATCACAAAGTTGATAATGTTCAAATATCATTCATGCAAACTCCAAAGTCTGATCATGGCAAAACAAAAAGGATATAAGAAAAAGATCAAATTAAGCAAGAAGGTATACACCAGAACATTCTCCACAAAGAGCAGAATGTTCTCCACAAGAGCAGAATGTTCTTGACAGTAAATATATTTCATCCAATCAAAACTAATGTTGCACATCATGATGTTATGGTTGAAGAACATCAACAATGAGCTTGAACCAGTTGCTCCTATACCTACCTCACTATTAACCTTTCCTCCAAAACATCTCCTCATGATCAAATTATTAGAAGAACTAATTGGGAGGAATTTGTTACTGGTACCAAAGTTGTTGCTGCTGCTGGAGATGCAACTACAGTAGTTAACATGCCTCTGATCAACAGAAATGATATTCAAGCTATACTAAAGAATAAGTATAATGACACTTTCAAAACATCCAAACGTCTCTTAGGCTGAAATGAGTGGCTCTGCCATCAAGCATTCCAAGCTTTAAAAGTCAAGCAGCAAAATGTTGTATACGGCATAGACTTGATTATGGAGCAATCATCCTATTGGATGAACGCTTGTGCGAATAAAGGATTAAAGCATTAATTTCAAAATGGTTAAAGATACTCTTGAGAGTGTATGACAGTTTTGATTCATCATTGGAAGAACTCTCTCAACAACAAAAGATAAATTGTCCCACTTTGACCATCAATCAAGATGAATAAAAGAGAATGAAGAGAAGCTCCAAAATATTCAAAGATCTCTTGTCGTTGAACTAGACAACTAAAGGAGGTACACTCAATCCAAAATTCTTATGCTATTTGCATCATGATAAAAATGAATATTTTTTTATATCATGTGATTGATTGGGTGTTCTTAAAATTAAAAATGCATGTTATTTTTTATGCAAGTATGACTTTAAAAGTTTATATTGATTACATTACTTGTATGTGCATATGCCTATTTTCTATTCTAAATTCAACATGTTTTCACTCTTTGTTCATACACTTTTTATGATAAACAAGTGTGCAAACCCAGTTTGACATTCAAAATTATTGTTCTAGTTATAAAGACATTTAAAATAAATTAATGTCTTTAATAATTAGACAAAGGGCTGTTTTGTCAAGTATACTTCATTGAACCTTTTTACACTTTGCACAATAACATCTTTCAAATTATCATGTTAAATGAATTAACATCATTCACCTTCTTATGAATTTGAAAGTATTCCTTATCATGTTCTCTCCAATTATTTTGAATATACTGAATAGCCTATACATTGCTTGTTGTCTAAGTATAATTTCTTGAATATGGCTTTTCAAAAAACCAAAAAATTAAGTTTATAATATGGCTTTTGAAAAAGATCCTTCTTCAACATATTTTAAATTTATATCCTTGTTTAGGATTCATTTTTGTAGTAATCCAAGAAGATTATGCCATGAAAGTCAAAAATTGATATGTGAACATTTTGAAGCATATTAATAGATGTCTTTAAAAATGAGTCTTATTTGTTGCTTACTTCTTTTGTGAAAATTGATTTCAAGTGCTTAAATTTATTTTAAGCATGATAGATAAAAATAGCAACAATCAAAAAGCCTCATGAAAGTATGCTTGAATATATGCCTTATTGTTTATTTGTGTGTTTGCAAAAAACTTTGTGAAAAACATTTCTTTTAAAAAAAAATTAGTTTTTGAAAAAATACAAACATTCTTAGAATAAGAATGTTTTGTAAAGAGAGAAATTATATTTGATTCATCTTATTTCGCTTCCTTGTATGCGCTCATTCTCTCTAGTTTTAAAAATGAATAAATGAATCTATTTATAACAATAAAGCTTGATCATATTCAAATTGAAAGGTGATTTCTTGTGAAAGAGGACAAAGAGCAAAGTGACATTTTCCTTGTTTTATGGAACTTTGAATTATTTAAAAAATTAATTCAGGGGGAGTTTTTAGAAAATATTATTCTTCTTGAAACTGAAGTTTACTCATTGTTTTCTTTCTTAAAAATGAGAAGAATATATATTCATTGACTATTTTTCAAAGTGTGTTAAAATGCTTGCACACAATTATGTCATATTGTTGTTGTTATCATTATCCATATCTTGATTTCAATATTGACTACAATGATATGATCATCATATATGCTATGTTCTTTAATGCTAAATACAAACTTGACTAGTTTGATATATGAATGCATTGGTCAACCACATGATTTCTATGTGTAGTACATTCATGCTATTACTCCATTTTTTTTTCTTCTATGTCTATTCCCCAACCTTTTTGATAGATGTCAAAAGGGGGAGAGAAATATATGATGGAAATAAAATGATAGAAGTTAATGAAGAATGTTAAGAATTAACCTCTTGCATATGTTTAGGGGGAGTTTAATTAGAATGATAAGAATTAAACTCTTGCATGTGTTTAGGGGGAGTTTACTTACATATTTAAGAACATTCTTGCATTTTATTTATATCCATCCATAAAACTTATGATTTATTCAAAAGGTTTGTCATCATCAAAAAGGGGGAGATTGTTGAGGAAAAAACATTTTTGATATATGTTTTAATGACAACAAACCTTTTAAATTAAATGATTAAGTTTTATGAATGGTGGTCTACTAATGATTTCACTTAAGTTTGTTTAAGGAACATAAATGCATAAGTGAACAAAGCAAGAATCGAAGAAAACAGCAGCAGAGAACATTCTTGACATATTCTGGAAAATGGAGAATGTTCGCAAGTCTGTGATAGCATAAAGACTAAACTTTCTCCACCACTTAATTAAAGTTATTGCATCTGGAATTTACATCAGTACTGAGAGTACATGACAAGGAACAGATGTGATCAATTAGAATCAAAAGGAACCACTCTAATCACAAAGAAAAAAGGCCATGAATCAAGCTGCCAAAGCAAGACTGAACAGTCTCCAGAATGTTCAGAATTAACAGCATGTTAATGATTCAAGGAGAAACAAGAAATCAGCATAAAGAACACTCTTGACACAATCTCGAAAAACATAAGATGTTACCCGATAACATCACCAGAAGATACCTCTAGAGGATACCAGAAGATGCCTTCAGAGGATACCAGAAGATGCCTCTAGAGGATACCAGAAGATGCCTCAAGAGGGTACCAGAAGCTGTCACCAGAGAATGAAGTCATTACCGGAGGATGACATCATCAGAGGGTGATGACGCCACCAGAGGATGATGACGTCACCAGAAGTTAACATTACCACATGATGACATCACCAGATGATGATGTCACCAGAGGATACCTCAACCAGAGGATATCAGAGGATACCTCACGAAGCTGTCATCAGAGGATACCTCACCAAGCTGCCATCAGTGGATACTTCAACCAGAGGATATCAGAGGATACCTCAACCAGAAGACATCGGTGGATACCTTAACCAGAGGATATCAGAGGATACCTCAACCAGAGGATATCAGAGGATACCTCAACCAGAGAAAACCAGAGGATACCTCAACCAAAGGATACCAGAGGATATCTCCAAAAAACGATATCAGAGGATATCTCCAAAAAATACATTCCGAGGAAGACATCCAGAATGATCAAAACTGAACCTCCAGATTGATTATCAATCTCCATAAAGTTCAAATATTAGGACACCAGATTGATTATCAATCTCCAGAATTTTCATTAACATTCTGCATAAGTTCATCATCATTTTCCAAGCTGTTTTGACATTATCAAAACTCAAGTTCTGCTGTCAAGATTGATAAACAATCTTAACAATATACAATGCATCAAGACAGCTTCCAGTATGTTCAGAAATCAGTCTAGATTGATTATCAATCTCCAGGAAACCCAAAAGCTAAAGCTCCAGATTGATCATCAATCTCCAGCAACTACAGTTTTTCTGCAACAAGCTTTGTGATCGTTTTTAATATGTTTTAAGTGATTCAAAAGCTCCAATTGAAGCCTACAATATTATCACTTATAAGAAGTGTTAAAGGATCAGTAATCACTCAAGTAAATTTGATCCAAAACGCAACACACAGCCCAGTCTGAACAGAAAATAAAAATAGTCAAAAGTTTGATTATTTTTATTTAGAAATAATGCCTTTGGTCAAGCCTGACAAGAGCACTACCAACGGCTCTATTTGACCATCATTATATGCTCTCACGCCTATAAAAGGAAGGCAAAAGCTCAGGAAGAAAAACAGCTTCAAGTATAGAGAAAAACATCACTCACATACATCTTCATACTTGAAAGCTTCTCAATAATAAATAAAAGATTCAGTTTTGTTTTTCCTCTTCATATCAGAATCATCTACTGAATTCTTTTGTCAAGAATCTAATCTCAAACACGAGTTGAGCAGACTCAGATTATGTCCAAAAATCAAAGACATTCAAGTGCCAAGATATATCATCAATCACTCACATACATACTTGAAAATCTCTCATCACTTACAAGAATCAGTTTGATTAAATTCTTTTTACTCTGATACATTGATACTGAATTCTTTGTAAAGAATCGAATCTCAAACAAGAGTTGAGACATCTCAGATTCTAAACAATCTCATCATTATTGTAAAACTCAAACTATAAGAGTTAAGTATAGTTTGGGGTAGATTGTAAGAAATCACTATCAAGGTTGGTAGGTGATTTCATTAATCTCTTTCTGGGTGGAATTAGATGAAAGTTTGTAACAAAGATCAAGGTTGATCTAAGCTAGGTGCTGTAAAACCAAGAAGGTTCTTGTTTTAAACACTTAGTGGAAAATCTCACCGTGGTGAGGACTGGACGTAGCCCGAGTTGGGTGAACCAGGATATATCTGTGTGTGATATCTCTTCCCTTATCTCTATTTACTTTCAGTCTGTTAATTATCAAGTTAAATAGATAAACTGAACTGTTGATTTTAACTAACCAAGAACGTTCTCTGTTTTCTGTTTTCACAACCAAGATCAATCTTGAGTTATTTTCTTAAGTTTTAAACAGGAATTTTAAAAGGGCGAATCTACAATTCAAACCCCCCTTTCTTGTAAATCGATATTGCTACTTCAACATCAAGCAATCTTCCTTCATCATAAGCCAAAATTATACTGCTCTTAGCACCTTTACTTCTAAGGCTCACCCTCCTATGTGCGTCTTGCAAACTACTTTGTGTACTTCAGCCATTACATAATCTTCTTGGCTCCTGGTCAAACACCTCAAGAGAGGATTGGGAAATCCCTTTTTGAAGAGTTGATCTGCTTTGACCATATAGTTAACTGAGCGCTTCCTAATTTTATGTGCTTCAACTTCGTTGTTTGGCAGGACATTCTGAGTTAGGTAGCGAATAATTCCTCTCATCCAAGATTCAAGTTCCTCTTCCACAAAAAACATTTTCACTTGATATATGCTCGACTGAGCTAAAGTCTCCTGTATAATTGGGCGATATTACCATGCTTTTCAATGTTGGCTAACTTTGCTAGCATGTCATCCTGCATGTTCTACTCCACTAGAAAGGTGTCAATTTGAAGGAATCCAACATTTTTCTTAGATAAATCACTTTCACAAGGTACTTTATTAGCTAAGGATCATTAGTTTGGAAACTCCCTATAACTTGTCTTGCTACAAATTGTGAATCACTCTTAACCTCAAATCCTTTACTTCCAATTCAATTGCCAATTTGATTCCAGCTACTTAAGCTTCATATTCAACTTGATTTGTAATCGAACCTTAGCAATTGCTCAAACAAAACTCCATTAGGCCATTTTATATTTATGCTCAAACAACTTCCCTTTAAATTTGAAGATTCATCGAGTGACAACACCCACGACAAAATTTGGGACTCCTCAACCTCGTTCATCATTTCCACTAAGAAGTCCGCCCTTACTTGGGCTTAGATTGCTCCACAAGGCTCAAATTTTACATCAAATTCTTATAATTCAACCGACCAAGCAACATCCTCCTAACAGATCTGGTTTTTGGAGGACTTGCCTAATAGGTTGGTTCGTTCTTACTATGATGGTATGACTTTGAAAGTAGTGTTTGAGTTTTGTAGTGGATGAAATGAGGGCCAATGCCAATTTTTCAATCTTTCTATAATGCAGCTTTGCCTCGTGAAATACTTTACTTGTGAGTATACGAGTATTTGATCTTAATCCTCCTCTTGGACCAAAACTGAGTTGCAACCTTTTTCGAAAATGACCAAATACAACATTAGCGGAGAACCTATCTTTGGTTTAATCAAGATAGAGGCGTCACCAAAAACTCTTTAAGTTTTTTGAAAGTCTCCCTGCATTGTTTGGTCCAAGTGAAACACTTATTTTTCCTAAGTAGTTGAAAGAAAAAGAGGTTCTTTTCTGTGGAACATGACAAGAACCTTGTTAGAGAAGCAATCCTTCCTGTTAGTTTTGAATGGTCCTCTTCAAATTTATTTGAATGGTCCTCTTCCCTATCTAACTTAACCACCATATCATATATGTTTACTTAGATCGTATTTCCAATTTCGTCTTTAAAAACTTTGTCCATTTGACGTTGATACGTAGCTCCTGCATTCTTCAAACTAAAAGATATTTGTGTAGCATCCAGAACACCTTATCGAATCTATTTGAATGGTCTTATTCCCTATCTAATTTAACCATCATATCATCTATGTTTACTTTGATCGTCTTTTCAATTTCGTCCATTAGACGTTGATATGTAGCTCCTGCATTCTTCAAACTAAAAGACATGACCTTATAAAATTAATTTTCCCCATCAGCCGTGAATGTTGGTCTCTCTTCATCTTCTGGGTGCATGAATATTTTATTATATCCCGAGTATGCATCCATGAAGCTCAACAAACCATACCTTGAGGCATTACCTACTTAGGACAATGCCTATTCAAATTAGTGTAAGTTGTACACATCATCCATTTTCTAAAGGCCTTTTTTACCATCACCAACCAAGTCGGGTACTTAACTTCTCAAATAATTCCTACCCTTTCTAACTCATTGGTTTCTTCCTTCACCGCTCTATTCTTTTCCATCCCAATATTGCATTTCTTTTTTTGAACAACCTCTTTGGATCAACAACCAAGCAATGAAATATCAAATTTCGATCAATGCTCGTCATGTCTTTAGCTATCTATGCAAACAAATCAAAATTATTTTTTAACATGGAGATGAGTTTTTCTTCCAGTGATTCAATCAAAGAAACCCTTATTTTCGTTTTCTGACCCAACTCACATCTAATTTGGATCTCTTTAACTTCCTCTGTTGGCGAGGGTCTCTTTTCTAACATGCACTTAATGAAATCTCTAGGATCAAGATCAAGGAAATTGCAACGCAACTCATCTGACTCTCTCTTGTTACCTATACGAGGTGCGCGTAAACTATCTTCATAGCATCTTTGTCGAGAAATTGATTGGGCTTGACTAATCCTACACGTCCTTCCTCCAGTGGATACTTTATGCTTAAGTTCTTGGTGGACACCAATGCTCCTAGTACATTTAGTGTTGGTCTCCTTAAGATGACGTTGTAGGAAGATTGCACCTTAACCACCATGTACCTTTCCAGAATAGTCTTTTCATTTCTCCCATCACCAAAGATGGTTCATAAGTTATAGTGTCCTCAGATTTCTATCGATTCCCCTGAAAATCCAAGGAAAGACCCCCGATGTTGCCTTCTAATTTCAGTGGATAAGTCCAATCTCTCGAACGCTTCCAAGAATAACACATTGGTTGAGCTCCTACTGTCTATTATTACTCTTTTGACTTTGAAACCCTTGACAACCATGGAGATGACTATCGGATCATCCTCATGAGGGTATATTCCTTCAAAGTCCTTGAAGGCAAAATTGATTGTAGGATGCTCCTTAAATGCATACACCCTACAATGTTGCAAGTCAACATAGATTGCATGTATCTTTTACGCGATGAGGTGGTTTGGTCTTTTCTAGGGAATCCACCTAATATATTGTTAACCATTCCTCTATTATCCTTTACACGTCCACCCTCATCCCATCGTCCGCCCTTGTCCCCCTTACTCCTCTTTGTGAACCCATCGTGAGAATTATTACGAGTTGATCCTTAGTGAGTTGCTTGTCTTTCTCTCCCGTGAACATACTTGTTTAAGTGTCCCTCTTGCACTAAATTTTCTATGGGTGCCTTCAAATTTTGACAATCTTCTGTTGTATGACCTTGGGTTCTGTGGTATTCGCACCACTGCTTAGAATATTCCCCCATTGGTTGGGGATTGAGGGGGCGACCTCTCGATCAGTTGGGTGTGAAGGACATCCTTAAGTATATGGGTGCGCCCTCTGTTCAGGGGGGTAATGACTTTGCCTCATCGCCTTCAACTGAACCTAATTTCATTGCCCTCATTGCCTCATTGACTTGGGAGTTCTTCCCTATAAGGTTGGTTGAATATTTTGTTCCCCTCCTTAGCCACCCTCATTTCTCCCCTTTTAGGGTCCTCCACGTTGTTGGACATCCTTGTTCAGGTAAAAACATTTTTTATATATGTTTTAATGACAACAAACCTTATGAAATAAATGATTAAGTTTATCGATGACGATCTACCAATGATTTCACTTGAGTTTTATTTAAGGAACTTGAATTGCATAAGTGGACAAGCAAGAAGTCATTCACATCAACAAGTGCATAAATATCTACTCAATAATAAAAGAATCTCAAAAGGAATATATCATATATCAATCATTCAAGATAATGATTATTGTATCATCAAGATAACATCTTCATGAAGAAAGTGTTCAATACATCCATACCTATACTAAAGTATATCGGGGATACTTGATGGACAAGATACAACATGTGTAACATCAAGAGAAATTGTAGGAAGTATTGCTTCAACAAAATATTTCTCCTCTCATATAGAAGACAACATTCTCAATATTTATGAAATAACGTTTTCATGATGAACAAGTTTATTGCACTTATAAATATTCATATCAGTTCAACAAAGTGACAAGAATCAACTTTAAAGACGAAATCATTTCATGATTAAGTCATTTATTAAGTCATTTGTTTAAAGAACGATGGAAGAAAATTCACCAGAATGTTCTGGTTGTTCTATTAAAGAATAATTGACAATAAGGATCTTTTTGGAAGGGCAACAAGCAGTAAATTAGTTTGCATTTCATACATGGACTTTCCAACATTAATGAGCAATTAAAAGTCAAGATTGGAAGGCCTATTTGCAAAAACAAACTTGTAGACTGTTCTGCATAATGATACTCAGATTGATCTCTAGATTGATGACAGAATAATTGCATAACATTTTGGTTCGTTCTGGTTGTCTTAAGTAAAAGACAAGAGACAAATGAATGAGTTTTGGGATCACTAAAAGCCTATTCTAGATTGATATAATTCGCACATGGGCGACCCCAAAAGTAATAAAAGCCCAGAACTCGAGTTGAATATCCAAAGAAGGAAAACAACCTCCAGATTGATGACAAAATTCATCTCTAGATTGATGAGCTATAAGCAAGGAAGACAAGGATGCAAGTACACTGTACTTACATTATTCTACAGAAAGCTCTGCAAAATTCTGATTTGGAACAATATCATCTGCTTTTTCATAAGTTATGATGTAGTGTTCTTGACTTTAGAATAACATAACTTGAGTTATATAGATCAATTTCGAGTGAAACTAATTGTGTTTGAAAGCTTAAATATTAAAACCTTTTCCCAGAACTTCGATGCTAATACATGGTTTATATATTCATATGATTCCTATGTTAAGCACATGTTTAGTTGTGTGAATGAAGTAAATGATTACTCGTATGTTATGATTATTATTATTATTATTATATGGTTCATTCTAGTTAAATGAACTCCCCTTCTATATACGACGGGAGCGAGAGGTAAGCGAGGGTAAGTGGGGCACCACTTACGGTTCTAATTATTTTCAATCTTAACAAAAGAGGTTACTCAAGTAGAGGACATTGTGTAAAACCAATATAGTCTTTCTGACTTACTTGCTAGGTAGAGTTTAAGTCATTAGATTACTCAAGTCTAGTGGCTTAAATTGTTAAAACAAATCAGGATAGAGGAAGAAAATGTATTTGAGTATAGCTTAAAGAGAAATAATATTTTATTAAATTTAAAGTATAGTTTGTCGAGAGAATTTTTCATGCTTAGCACACCAGCATGGCTAGGAAACATTCATAATTGTTTTTATTAAATCTATGTTATTGAGCTTTATGCTCACTATGTTGACTGTAATGTTTTTCAAGAAACAAGTAAACATTGAAAGTCTGACGAGTATCTGGATTGCTCACCAGTCCTTTAGTGCAATGAATCAAAGTCTGATCACATATTGAGTCTATATTAGAGTTTATAGTTTAATTAACTCTCATTTGAAGGTTTTTTTAAATTTATAAATATTTTAGTATTTAAATTTATTTCAAAAGTTTACAAAGAATTCCTATTTATTATATGCATTGACATAGTAGAAAAATTGAAAATTTTAGTTTTCATCCGCATTATTTACAAAAAAAAAATCTCGCTAGATTCATAGTTAAATTTTATGCTTACATTCATGGCTTTGACTTGGAGCTCTCCTAGACTATACTTCTTTCTTTCTATTCTTGAAATACACTTTCAAGTTCTCTTCTAGTGCAGTTTCTACTACAGTGGCTTCTTTAGTTTTTAGTTCAATTTCTATTTCAGTTTTTTCTGGTTTAGGTGTAGGCTATGTTATTTTTGCAGTTTGGGCATATTCAAGTAGCTCAAATCCAAATAGTTGGGGTTCTACAACTATGGTTGGATAGATTTAGTCCCCTTCAATGAAAAATGGTCACATCCATGGTATGGTAAAATTTTCTAGTTTGAGGTGAATAACATATGTATCCCTTTTGGTGAGAAGAATAGTTGGGGGAAGATGCATTTTATGGCTTTTGGGTCAAGTATGATGTAATGAGGATTTAGGTTGTGTGCAAAGGCTAAACATCCAAATATTTTCAAAGGCATGGATGTAAGGATACAACTGGTTGGGTATAAGGTTTGAAGAGTGGAGTGAAGGGTGTTAAAGTTGAGGACCCAATAAGGCATTCTGTTTAGGAGGTAGGTTAAAAAGAATATGGCTTCTCCCCAAAATTGGTTGGGTACATTTTGTAGCTATGATGAGGGATCATTTTACTTCTAGGAGATGTTTATCATTTCTTTTTGCAATCTCATTTTATGTTGGTTGATCCATACACAAGCTCTGGTGGGTGACTCTGCATTTCTAAAGGTAGGAGTTTAGTGCATAATAATAGTACTCTCGACCATTATCACTCCTAAACATTTTGATTTTACTTTGAAATTGTGTTTGCACCATGGTATGAAAAAATTCAAATATCCTACCAACGTCAGATTTTTCCTTCATTAGATAAACCCAATTGATTCATGTGATTATCTATGAAGGTGATAAACCATCTTGATCCAGTAACATTGTTGACCAGTGGTGATCTCCAAACATCACTTTGAGTTAAGGAGAATGGTTGAGAAAGTTTATAGGGTTGCGTGTATGTTTGGATAGTTGACAAGTTCCATATTGAAACAACTTAAAATACATTCGGGCGGAGAAGGGTTGAGAAAGTTTGTAGGAAACTTTTTTTTCTTTCAAATACATAAAATTTGGAAGGCCTAGTTTATAGTGCCATAACATTGTAGAATTTTCACTATTCATAGGAACTATTGCACAAGAGTTGGCATTGATTTCTGTTTTCGACTTTTCAACTTGGAGTATATTAATTCCAACATTTTCTTTAGCATTTTCAACTGTCCTCCCTAACTCCAAAATCTAAAATTCACACAAGTTAGAGAAGAATTTCGTAACACATTTCAAATATTTTGTAAGTTTGTTGATGGACAACAAGCTACAATCCAGTTTAGGTACATAAAGTATTGAATTTAGGGTAATATCAGCTATTCGAACTGTACATTTATTTTGACATGGAGAATGTAAGACCCTTAATTTTAAATTCTAATTTAGGTAATTTTAGGTATTTTGTGCTAAAACTACTTGGAATTTTAGCCAATTTTAAATTATTTTATGGATTAAGTACCAAAAGTGTATTTTGAGATGTTTGTAATATGTTTAATACATGTATATATTTATATGTATATTTTGAGACCCGACTAAAATTAATTGTCGAAGAATAATTTAATTATATTACGGAGAATTTAATACCGGACAGTTTATCAAAAAAAATTATCTGTCAATAGAGTTGCGACGAGAGTAGATATTTTATCAAAATAGTTTGAGATGTGAGTGAAGTGATGTGTGTAAGGGTATTTAAATATTTGAGGATTAGTTTTAATTATAATGTATATATATATAGTTGGTGGAAGTAAGTATTTTATATATATATCTATATATATATATATATATGTGTGTGTGTGTGTGTGAAAGGGAAGGCAAGAGAAACAGAGAGGAAAAGATCTTTCCCCCTTTCCGCGAACTCTTTCTTCTTCTTCTTCCCCTGTTTTCCATAAACATAGAGTGTTGGTAGAAAGAAAAACAAAACACTAATCCTAATTTACTTCCTAGATCTAAGCTCTCATTCGAGAAGTGTCAAGAGGGAAAGTTACTCCTCTCCACACTACGATGCTCGTGAGCTAACTTTGATGGCGTCGACGCGAGCGAGAGTTCGCCGTATTTAATCGCGGTAGCGGAAAACGGTTGAGAAAGCGTTAACGAAGGTAAGGGGCTCCTTCCAAATTTTTAGTTTGCATATAGGAACTCTATATGTGTATTTGATGGATGATTAATGTGTGATTTCATGATAATAAACTTCGATGTGAAAATATATACATTTGGAGTTCTTAACCGACTTATTGTTGTTGTTGAAGATGTTATTGTTGTGTTGTTGTTGTTGAAGATGTTATTGTTGTGTTGTTGTCTTTATCGACGTTGTTAGTAATGGTTGGATTTAAGAGATTGATTGTTGTTGTGTTCTAGTTATGTAATGAGTTATTCTCAAATAAAAGAGTTTGAGCTGAAGTTGAAATTTTACAAGAAAAATTAGAGTTCTTAAAGTTGTGAAAAAGTTTAAATTTTAAGTAAGTTAAAGAGTTTGAGCAAAGAGTTAAAGTGTGAAATTAATATGTTTAGAGTTTGTATTTGTATTTGCACAATATCTAAATAATCAGCGTACATACCTTTTTCTGAATTTTGCATTTGTTTAGAGTTTAAAAACTAAGTGTAGCATTCTGATTATAATTAGTTAATTACGTTGATTGTTTTGGTTATCCATAGGTTATTGACCGAAGTGAAAGTGAGATGAAAAATCTAAAATTTTCTCTGCTGTGATTTGAACCTTAGCCGACTAATAAAATTAATGTGTGATTGCGTGATAATAAATTTTGATGTGAATATATATACGTTTTGAGTGAAAATACGGTTTGTTACCTATTATGAATTTTGTTAATGCTTACTACAAATGTTCATATTTTGGGTCATTGATTGACTTAATAGGTTAAGTTTGGTTTGGGATTATTTTGAGATATGATTATGTTTTTTTTTCAGCGAGAAAAGTTGCAAAAGTGTGATTGATGAAAGTTTTTATTTTATTTTTTTATTAATGGTTTTTAACAGCTACAATAGACGTGTTGCTTGAAAGATATCAAAATAATATTTCGTTTATTTTTTGGTACAAACAAAATCATCTTTCTACTTGACTATCAGTTGCAACTTTGGTATATAATTCTAACATTTTGATTTAAAATATTTTACTGATACCTTATACATATGCCAAATTAATGACGGTTTATTTTTACCTCAATGATACCATATTATAGATATTACCTTCTTTGCAGCTTCTTTTAAATTTCCTTGTTTTTTTTTTAGAACCTTAAATTATGATGGTCTACTGAGCATTCTTGATGACTTGATTAATCAAGTGATCTAACAATGTTAGATTTAAAAATGTTGTCCTGCATTTGTAGATCTTTGTTGGGTGATTAATTGAATGTCATACGGAAAAAATGTCGTAAAATCTAAGATAGATATAGTTGCTCCATTTTGTTTGAGAATGGGTTATACTTAACTTGAGAGGTCCAGTTGGCCATATCATTTTATTTTTATACCATGCATTGACTTGACGGGGCGATAAAGAGGGATGTCAAAGTAAGATGGTTGAAATGGAGCAATGTTTCAGGTTGAATTAGTGATATGATAAAAAATATTTCAAGCTTAAAGAAAAGTTAAACCATTATGTTGATTGAAGTATTGAACTGAATGTTGGGAAGTAAAAAGCTACTAGAAAATGAAATCAATGTTACAGAAATGAGTATGCTACTATTTTGTTTAATGCTCCTATGTCTTATATAAAACATCAAGCGGATGATTTCCAATTGGAACATTAATTGAGATTATTCCGAACATCAAAACAAAATACTACAATAAAATTATAAATGGCAATGTTTGACTGAGAAGATATATTCTTTTACTGTTAAGTTAACATTGTATAGTATGAATTTGTGGAGATTAAGTTGATGTGATTTATGTGTGATTGAGGAATGGAATTGTGGAAATTGAATTTGATGTGATTATGTATTCATAACTCATAATATGTGCATTATGAATTTTATCGAGAAAAAAAAATGTTTTGAGTATGCTCTGTGATAAGTTTGAAAAATCATTAGTGTTATATAAGTATTAAAAATGAAGAATCTTTTAATAGCTGCATTTACTTAATGATTGTGGTGAAAAGAGTCAGAGTACGCTCATGCGTTTCATAGCTTGTGGTGACCGTGATGGGCCACAGAGTTAAGCGGTGATCGTGATGGGCCGTAAAGTTAAGTAGTGACCGTGATGGGCTACGGGGTGGTTCCATGTGATAAGTTGATTCAACTTATCCTTACGAGGATTTAACTGATGTGTAATGCCTGTGATAGGCTACACTCTAAGTAAATTGTGCTAGTCTATGAGCGATTGCACCACGGTAATTAGTATTAAGGCCTGTGATAGGCGGTACAATTATGATTTATGCCCCTCGAGGAGGGTTTTGTCATGGAAATTCCGGGTTCATGTGCACTGGCATATAAGCATTGCATTAGGGTGCTCGGCATACGAGACATATTTATTGTGATCTGTTATATGAAAATGATATGTGCAAGTACCTTAAATTCTAAGTTTTCTAATAGTTGTTTTGAGTGTTGATTATACTTTGAGCTAGCAACTTGACTTACATTCTTAGTCTTTTGTTTTCATCAAAAACTTAGACCTTATACATTGCAATATGTGTGTATACTTATTCGGTCACCGTTGTTTATCTTGTTGGAGCTGCTATGTATGTATTGGTTGTCGTTTGACATGATTGTTTATTGTTAACTGTTAATTTTCGGTTGGTGACCCTTAACATTATTGTGGAAAATTGGACTTTTCCCTCAGATGATAACCGAGATCGTCCCACCGACGGTTACCCTGACGACGGAGACGTCGTTAGACTTCCCTGATCGACATTCACCGACTGCTTGGGTATACAACCCCATCTCAAGCAGGGCTACATGTACGGGGAGGGTGATGAGAACAAGTAGGAGCGTGGGGGTAGTGTCATATGTGGAATATACTCACGGGCGAGTCGACTTTCCTGTACCTTCAGGATTGGTACTCAAGGCGAATGGGGTATATACAGATGCAGAGAGTCCTGTAGTTAGAGGTGAGACGGAGGCCACCGTAGGTGTGGTGACTCCTACTGTAGTAGCAGGGGATGTGGTGCTTGAACCAGGAACGGGTGAGAAGGGTAAGGGGCCGATGCTAGCGGGGGATGACATTCCAGGTCTGTCAAGGATGGTAAGGGACCAGGGTTTTGTTGATGAACCATCGGTGCCTTGGTTGGTGCCACCGCAGATTGAGTCTGAACTTCCATTATCGGTGAACGATCTCCTACCGATTGTCACTGGAGTAGAGGACTATTTTGAGATTCCAGCGCCGCCAAAGCCACCTATATCGTGGGTGGATCTGACTTCTGAGGAGACTGATCCTTCCATGGCTGATGAGGAGGAGGAAATTACTTTGAGGAGGGATAGTGCGTTGGACGAGACTTGTGCAGAGTGTGGAGGTCACCCTTGTTACTGTAGTTGTTAATGGATGATTAAATTAGTTTTTTGATGTATAGGGTCTTAGTGTCTTTTGTGGTTGTACTTATTTTGTTTTGAGATGACTGTACCTATGACAATCTTGACAGTTGACTTTTGTTAGTGGGTCCATGTTCTATTTTTTTTTACGTGACCATGGGGGTATAGCATTCTTGGAGCAGTACTTCTGTGCAGGTGTCTACCGAGAATACCCCAGGGGTATGAGCGATGTCTGATAGGTCTCATTGCCCCGATGTATTTTCTATTTGTATATTTAGGATTATTGTCCCAAAAACTATTTTATCTTGTTTGTATATATGATGTAATTATTTATTACTCTTGTCGTTTTGTGTTACGGCGTATTATTTTAGTAAGTGGTTTTTTTAAAAGAAAATACACTCGCGATGTTAAAAAAATCGGGGTGTTAGAGAGAATGACTATTAAACATTGTTAAATATCTAGACATGTGGTTAGATGCTCCCGAGTCAATAATCCATAAGTTTGTTTTTTCCTTGATAATGTATAGAGCATGCAATAAATTACCTTTTTGTGCCACAATAGTTGTAACAATTATGTTGTTGCAACATTTTTTTGTAAAGCTTCCATTTGCTCCTTATTGAATGAGGATGAGTTAGATTTTACCTCAGTCGTGTTCCCTTTGTTGTCCTAATTTTGCCTTTGTGAGTTTGTCATGAATTTTCCAACATGTATCCAAGGTGTGACCTAGTTTTTTGTATCACACTAGGACCGAGTTTTCTTCTAGAATGGGAAAAATTGATTTCCCTTTGCTACAATTGTTGAGCCTTCAATGGATGAGGTTGCGATGGATGTTCCAAGCATCAATTTCCTTTTGTTTTCCTCCCTTCTCACTTTCCGAGAATGCTTCCCAAGTTTTTGGAAAGGGTTTGGTTCCGAGGATTTTACCACGAACTTCATCAAGATTTGTGTTCAACCCCAAAAGAAATTTGTAAACTCTATCATTCTCCATTAATTCTTTATACCTCACCATGTCACAAATCATGAAGTATGCTCTTGACTTCAAACACTGCAAACATATTTTCTACATAGAATATGTTTCTTCTTCATGTCTCTTTGGTTGTGTCATAGTACATTAAATTATCTCCAATTTCATTGGGCATTGTGTTGAGCAGTCATGACATTACTAGGTTGTTTTCTAGTTGCCATATTTCGAGTTTGGGATCTCCTTTTTCTGAACTTTTGGAGTCTATACCTTTCTTTCCATTTTTCTTGAAGGTAAATTCTAATTGGCTACAACCATTTATTGTAATTCTGGTCATTCATATTGTAAGAGTTGCATTATTCTATACATTTAATTTTTGTAACTATTAGCAGCTACACAATTAGAATTAGATGAGTCTAATGTGATATGTGCATATCTTCAACATAAAGGTCAAATCAATTTACGAAGAAATAATGTTTGCAAATCATCTCCGAATATTTTTAATGAAAGGGCAATCACTGAAAAAATTTGTGATATGATGCATAAAATATAACAATAAGATAGTTGGTGGTGTCATACAAAAAAAAATTGTTGTAGTTTTTTTTTCCTACCGTCTGATGTTGTAGTTATAACTAGAGCTGTTAATTTGTCAAGCCCCCTCTATATTGGCTTCAGCCCACATATTGGAGGGGGCCAAAAAATCTTATAATATAAAGGTCCATTAAAAGAAAGCCCCCAATGTAAAAAAACCCACAAAATTATGTGGGCTTAGAGGGCCCATAGACCCATTAAAAAATCAATTATTTTTTCGAAATAAAAAATATTTCAATTTTTTTTTATTTTTTTTCTGAATTTATTTTTGATTTATTTATTTATTTTTGTTTATGTTCTGAATAAAATTAACAAATTCAATAATTTTTCAATTTCGATATTTTTTTTCGAATTTTATTTGATTTAGAAATTGTCGATTTTTTTCCGAATTTTGTTCGATTTAGAAATTGTCGATTTATTTTTTGATGTTCTGAATAAAATTAACAAATTCAATAATTTTTCAATTTCGATTTTTTTTTCGAATTTTATTCGATTTAGAAATTGTCGATTTTTTTTATGTTCTGAATAAAATTAACAAATTCAATAATTTTTTAATTTTGATTTTTTTTCTTCTGAATTTTATTCGATTTAGAAATTGTCGATTTTTTTTATGTTATGATAAAATTAACAAATTCACGAATTTTTCAATAATTAAAAAATCTAAATAAAATTAAACTATGTCATTAATATTTTTTAGGCTAAATAGCGTCTGTGATCCCTTAACTTAATTTCAATTAACGTTTTAGTCCTTTATCTTTTTTTTCCCGATTTGGTCCTTTATTTTAAGTTTAAGTGACAATTTGATCTTTTATGTTTTAAAATGTCAACAATATTATCCTTTTTTTTTACAATAATGAAAAAATGTTGAGAAAAAATCTCTTTTAATGATAACAAAATTATCTTAAGATTATGATTACACTAATGCGTGCATTTAAGTATTGTACTAAGAAAGGAACAGGATCCAAAGATCGCAACCTCTTGTCCAGAAGAATGAACGTATGCAGGAAACAAAGTCGTTAATTTCTGAAGCATAAAATCCAAAGTTAAAACACCAGAAGCAGAACATTTGGAACAGAAAAATATAAGCAAAACATCTGAACAGAAAACCAGAAGCAGAACATCTGGAACAGAAAACCAGAAGCAAAACATCTGGAACAGAAAACCAGAAGCAGAACACCAGAAGCAGAAAACCTTAAAGTTGAACACCAGAAGCAGAACATCAGAAACAGAAAACCAGAAGCAAAACATCTGAAACAGAAAACCAGAAGCAAAACACTACAATACTAAAATCAGAAGCAAAACACCAGAAGCAGAATACCAGAAGCAGAACACCAGAAGCAGAAATCCAGAAGCAGAAAACCAGAAGTAGAAATCTAGAAATATAAAAGCCTGAAGTCGAACACCAGAAGCAGAACTTCAGAAGATGAACTTCAGAAGATATACTTCAGAAGATGAACATAAGAAGATATACATCAGAAGATGAACATCAGAAGATATATATCAGAAGATGAACAACAAAGGATAAGAAATGAACATCAGAAGATATACATCAGAAGATGAACATCAGAAAATAAACATCTGAAGATGAACATAAAAAAATAAACATCAGAAGATGAACACCAGAAGGTAAACATCAAAAGATGAACACCAGAAGGTAAACATCAGAAGATGAACACCAAAAGATAAACATCAAAAGATGAACACCAGAAGGTAAACATCAGAAGATGAACACCAGAAAGTAAACATCTGAAGATGAAACACCTGAAGGTAAATATCAGAAGATGAACACCATAAAAAGATCACCAGAGGATGAACTCTAGCTACTTCTTCATCCTTCTACAAAACAACTAACAATTCCAAAGTATCAAAAGCTGCATCATTCGCGAACAGAGAAGGGTCATGTCTTGGAACCAGAAAAGAGCACTTGCCAGTTGTTAAAAACGTATGGAATGATCTAACCTTCTGGAAAGCTATGTAAAGAAGTAACCTCCCAAGTGCAAGGTTGTAAAAGGACATAATGGCAAGGCTGTAAATTCAAAACAAAACTAAGGATCATTACAACTTGGGAAAACGGTCAGAAAGGAAAATTTTCTTGAAGAGAAAGTTTCCTTCTCTCTATAAAAGGAAAGCTGCTCTTCTTCAGATTGACACACAACTACACGAGCAAAACAGAAAATATCAAGAGGCTATCAAGAGCATTATCAATCTCCCTTCAAGCTTTCTATAATCATACACTAGATCTTTGATTCATATTTGTAGAAAGTAATTCCTATCAAACTACTTCATATCATCTTTAGAACTTCAAGTGTGTAACATTTGAGAGAAATCAGAAAGAAAGAAGTGTAAGCTTGGTAAAGCTATAGAATACACGAATTGTAATCAACCTCAGTAAGAGGCTGATAGCTTTTGATACTTAGTAAAAACTCACAAGTGTGTGAGGACTGGACGTAGCCTTCATTGGGTGAACCAGTATAAAAATTCGTGTGTCTTTATTTTCTCTCTTCATTTCACAATCATCCTCTGAAAGAGGACAGTGGTTTAAAACTAAAACAAAATTTTTAAAACCTCGAATATCTCTATTCAACCCCCTTCTAGTGATATTCTTGCCACTTCAAAAAATTCATCAAAATTTTCAACCAAAACCCATAAAATTAATTATATTCTTTAATATAATACAAATTTTATCAAATATGTAACTCAAATCTTCAAATAAACTCATATTTTCATTTTTTATTTGATGTTGTTAGAGATGGAATTTTAAAAATCAAATAAAGAATAAAAGTATGAGTTTATTTGAATATTTGAGTTACGAATTTGATGAAATTTGTATTATATTAGAGAATATAATTAATTTTATGGGTTTTGGTTGAAAATTTTGATGAATTTTTTGAATTTTTGTAAAAAAAAAAGGATAATATTGTTAACATTTTAAAACATAAAAGATTAAATTGTCACTTAAAATTAAAATAAAGGACCAAATCAGGAAAAAAAAAGATAAAGGACTAAAACGTTAACTGAAATTAAGTTAAGGGACCACGAGTGCTATTTAGCCTATTTTTTATTAAACTATTTCTTATATGTCATTTTTTATTAAATTAACATGTACATTATAATTTGTAACAATTAAAGTTTAAATATAGATTTTTCTATTACTATTTTACAATTTGAATAATGTATTTAACAATTTGTAAAATTCAAATATTAATTTAACCGATGTTTATGATTTGAACGACTAAGAACATGTTTGGTTTTTCATTTATCAAGCTAAACATAATTTTGAAACGACAAATGTGTTTTGATTTTTTGTTTGAGTTACACTAAAATTACGTTGACAAACTTAATTTTACTGCGAAAGTATGTTAAAAATTTTATCACCTATGATGCTTTTATATTTTTCATTTGAATGATTTGTTCTCAATTTATCCTCTAATACATATTACAATTACAAATAAAACTTTGAAAAATATATATCTTTTAAGTAAATACACGTTTAAAAGTTGTTCCAGTTACACACAAAAATTCCACATGACTTGATAATCAAAGTTAAAAATAATTTATATACTACTCTCACACTCCTTAAATCATAAAGATGCATTTTTCCAAAAGATAAAACCATAACACTCATATCATATGCCATTTGTAACGAAACTACAAAAATATGTTTAATTGTATAATTAAACAAATTTTATTTTATTAAACCACATTTTGAAAGAAAAAAAAAATTATTTTTAAGTAAAAATATATTTGCAAAATGTGATTTAAAAAACAAAAGAGGATTTGGCGTGAAGAAAGTAAAGATAGAGAAATAGTAGGGGACCCCCCATAGACGACTGTACAAAGAAGGTCACCATTAATAAGTTACCTCTGCCCGTTCCTGAAGTAGACACTCTCTCTCTGTCTCTCATAATTTTCTCTCTCTTTCCTTCTCAGATTCATAATTCAATTGCAAAGTTACTAGCTACTACCACTTTGTTGGGTACCTCCTCCTCAAATTTCGGGGGTACCCTATCTCACAGATCTCTCTCCCATTGCAAACTTTGCCTTGTTAACAATATGTATGTTATAGCTACTAGTTGAAGCTCAACACTTTCTTCTCATTTCATTTCTTTAAAAATTAAAACAATATGATGAACAAAACACTTGTTCTCACTTATGTTTACTTGTTCCTCTACATCTTGCTTTCTTCTGGTGTCATATTGTACAACAAGGTAAACTTTTTTTTTACTTGATTCTCTCTTTTATTGGATTTGAGTTGTTTCTTTATTATTAGTTAGACTAATGATTAATCAATCAATGTTTTTGTTGTGTTTTTGAACAGTGGGTTTTGTCTCCAAAATACTTCAACTTTCCCCTTCCTATAACACTTACTATGATTCATATGGGATTTTCTGGTGCTGTTGCATTTTTCCTTGTTCGTGTCCTTAAGGTATGTTCCATTCAGTTCTAAGGAAAATGCTATTTATTTATTTTTTGTTAATATTTGCTTTATGTGGATTTATGGACTGACTTAGACTTAGGTCCACTTTGATTTAGCTTTTAAATAGTTGTTGCGGTAATGGTTGTAATTGTGTAACACTATCCTTAATACCACGGGGAATCGCGGTCAAATTGTGAAGAATCCATGGATCAAGAGGAGGAAGATCATACTCATACGAGAAAAAGAGAGCATAGGAATACTCATGTGGTAACATATTGGATTATATTGAAAAAGATAAGAAATGATGCATTGATTTTTCTATTTATTGTAGTTAGGAGCACTTAACCGTCTAATTAATTTCTATAACTAACACCTAAACAAGTGTAACTAACTCTAACTATAACTAACTAATTATTCCTAACCAATTATAAACTAATATTTGTAACACAAATACACCCCATGTTGCCTTAATTGTGGTGGTGTTGCGATTTCAGCAACATAAAAATCCGTTATGTTGTGATCAAGATCGCAGTCACAGATCTTTATTTAAAACCCTGCTTATGGGCAGCTTATATTTCGTGTAAAAAATTCTTATAAGATTATAAGTTTCTTTTGGCAACAGTGGTGTTTCTTTGATTTGTAAAATGAGGTGCTTTGCTGGGTTGATTTGCTAATGTGGGATCTTTTTCGATTCATTTTCATTTGAATCATGTGTATTATATCGTGATTTCTCTGTTGGATTGCAAGGATGTGTGCCTGTATATTGGAAGTTTCATGGCTATACAGAGATGAGAGAACGGAGAAGTTAGGCTGTTCAATAATGTTTGTTTTCTATTGAGATGAGTAGATAAGGACCTTGATAACTACTTTCCATTGCTTTTTAAAACCTCCTGATATAGGTTTTGCTAAAATTAAGTAACATAAGCTAGATGCAGAGATGTAATTATTTAATAGAAGTCATGGTTGTCAAACTCTCTGAGTTAATTTATAGAAATGTTTTAGTTTACGATTCTATACATTAGAATATAATAATTGTATTTGAGGATATGAACAGTCTATAACTTAATTCTCGTCTGACATGCCTAAAATAACAATGGTTCAGTTTTTTATGAGAAATCCATAACGAAACAACCGAAATGGAAGTGAACGATGTTGTATTGTGTTTCAACTGCATAGGTTTCAACATAAATGAAGCAGCAAACTACGAAACGCGAACAAACCCATTTTTGCAAGTTTGCTATGAACCTAGCTTTCATGCCATTGTTATGCTCTTTTTGTGTACTGAGTTGTGAACCTAGCTTGTGATTTTTGAATTTATTCATCAAATATGAATTGTGAGATTATGTTTGTGTATTCTGTTCTAGTCTACAGAAGTTTTGGTGAAAGAGAAAAAAAGTTTGAGAGAGATTCTGAAGAACTATCTTTGTATTATGACTAACTCGCTAACCAATAGATGAGTTATACAAGAATCTATAGAGCAGAGGATAGTTGTAACTGTAGAACAGAAACAGAAAATAGCTGCCAATAATATTCTAGAACCTTATTAACTAATTACAACACAGGCTATGACCTATATCTTGAATAGGGTGGATTACTGAGGGTGCCTTATTGAACTCCAAGTTGGCCTTCCTTGACTACTTGAGTATGATATCTTTAGAAACAATGATGCAGACGTGATAATTTATGCACTTGTATCCTTAATGGGGTAAGGAATACCCAAGAAAAATGAAGTTCTGAACGTGGTAGGACAGTTTATCTGAAATGTAGGGTCTAAGAAAGGGGTAGTCTCCTTGAATAATTGAAATTACTTTCAAAGTCCTTAAATGTGTATTTTGTTGGTCAAATTACTCCTTATGTCAATTATTTTACAATTTTATAATCCGTATTCCATTTGCAAAACTTATCGCTTGAATTCTTTTCTGTATACACCCTTGCTTGACTGATTATAATCTGATTATTTGGTTGGCACCGTAACCCATATTCTCATGTTCTTTTATCGCAGGTTGTGTCTCCTGTCAAAATGACATTTGAAATGTGAGCGTGCCATTAATTTAAATTCTTGAGCTTTACTTGTTCTTGGTGAAACCTTTTTCTTAAACAAGTTTCTTTCTTTCCATGGCAGATATGCAACTTGTGTGGTACCAATAAGTGCTTTCTTTGCATCAAGTCTTTGGTAAGCACTGCATCGTGAGCAAACTAAACTTTTCCTGATTTGGGATAAACGTCATTCTCAAATTTGTTAATAACATCCGTCAGTTGTTTATGTGTTTCCAATCATCGTTTATTTAGACAAGTAATTGTTGAACTATTGATGTTTCTCTTTACTTTGTTGTTCTGAGAGGTGATAAGTATGATTGATTCAATTTGTTTGTGCCTAGATTGAAACATTGATGAAAACACTTACTAATAATGTCTATGCTTCCCAAGAAACACTTGTTTATACGAGCTATTTTTCATTGGTTGCAACAGGTTCGGTAACACAGCCTACTTGCACATCTCCGTGGCTTTTATCCAGATGCTCAAAGCTCTGAGTATGTTTTTATGAACTTAACACTGTTCTCTTACTAACCGAGTTGTGTTTCCTTGATTCTAAAACTTGATATTTTGCAGTGCCGGTGGCAACTTTCTTTATGGCTGTTTTGTGCGGCACTGACAAAGCAAGGTGCGATGTGTTCTCGAACATGTTGCTAGTCAGTGTGGGGGTTGTCATTTCCTCCTATGGGGAAATTCATTTTAATGTAGTTGGTACAGTTTATCAGGTCACGGGCATATTCGCAGAAGCTTTAAGACTGGTCTTAACACAAGTTCTTCTTCAGAAAAAGGGATTAACTTTAAATCCCATTACAAGCTTATATTACATAGCTCCCTGCAGGTATTTCTGCTGATATCTTCGAGTTGTTTTCTCTTATGACAAATCATTGGATTCTGTACTACTAGTTTGTACGTTACTCCTTCCTTTCCATATTAATTATAAATGAATGGAAAAAAATGTTGCAATTTTACTAAATTATCCTTATTTACTATCATAAATGTATAGTGGAGTATATAATGACTTGAAAGTGATGAAGACAATATTAATTTAGACGTAGAATTGAAAATAAATAATTAATGTTCACATTGATAAAGTAAAATGACACTTATTTTGTAACATTTTTTATATGCTAAAACAACATTTATTTTGGAACGGTCCGCGTACTAATAGCCTATTCAATTGATTCATGGCCTTCTGTGTTTGGGCAGTAATTTCTATGCATGTGTAAAAACTTTTCTCTCTATTTGTTTATAATCACACAACATTCGGGCAATGAAGACCGCATATTTCATGCACTTATGAATAGCTAGCCCTAAATGTATTTTTGGTTCTTACTAAATAATGCAATATATGTCAATAAATCTAATTTTTATTCATATCAGCAAGCCTTGCATGCTATTTGAGTTGCTAACATTTTTTGCCCTTTGTTATATGCAGTTTCGCGTTTCTCTTTGTGCCTTGGTACATGCTGGAGAAACCTGTGATGGAAGTTTCACAGATTCAGTTCAATTTTTGGATCTTCTTTTCCAATGCTCTATGTGCTTTAGCTCTAAATTTCTCCATTTTCTTAGTTATTGGTAGAACTGGTGCTGTGACCGTCAGGGTTGCTGGCGTCCTCAAAGACTGGATATTAATAGCTCTTTCGACTGTTATATTTCCAGAATCTACAATAACTGGATTGAATATAACTGGCTATGCTATTGGTAAGCTTTTTTCTTTTCAAATAAGATTTTTCAATCTGCCTCCCTCACTCATCATTTCATATTTTTCTTGCAGCTCTATGTGGAGTTGTAATGTACAATTACATAAAAGTTAAGGATGTCCGTGCCTCTCAATTGCTTATTGAAAGTATTCCTGATCGGATGACAAAGGTATAATCTCCTAAATTGTATTTAACATATATGTTAGTATAAAGTGAGTCAATGTAGACCTAGTTATACGATGTAATGAGTTAGAAATCAACTTTTACATAAACATCAAACGGGTCAAACAAGTGGATTCTTTAGGAAAAATGTTGATTATGGTGATATGTTGTTATTAGGTTTAATTATGGTTTCAGTCCTCCAACTTAGGATAAAGTTTGGTTTTGGTCCCTAAATTTTACAAGTATATCATTTAGGGAGCAAGGATTAATTTTAGGGAGCCCTTAGCTATAGTCCAATGGTGGACCAGGTTGCAATTACATGTTGACGAGTAATTATTCATTTTTTAAAAATTCTAGTAGGTTAATAGTGTCAATTTAAATATTTTAAGTATGAAATTAACCTGCTGTAATTTAATGAGTAGTCCATGATTGGACCTCTTTTTAGAGGGTCCATATAATATGAACCCTTAATTTTAGTGTATTTTAGGACATTGAAGATGAAAAAGATACTATTTTTTTCATCAGGAACTAAAACCAAACAATATCTTCCTGTCAAAAAAACCAGACAATATCATATAAGTTGTGGGATTAAAAATATAACTCTTATTATTGTTGAAATATCCATTGACCTTGTAAGGAAATTGTTGTATGTACACAGGACTGGAAATTGGAGAAGAAATCATCTGATATTTTTGTGCCAGATAACACTAGTGACAATGAGGGAAGCAGTGGAGGTAATGGCGCTGCCTCTGATATAAACATCGATGAAGAAGCGCCGCTAATTCCATCAAGGTTATCTCATATTGGACGTGCGCAGCTAATCAACCACGTAATAGGAAAATGAAAACCTAAATATAAAGTTCCTTTTTGGAAGAAGAACTTGTTGAAGGAATAAACTGAGTCAAATGCATCCTATTCCTCTCATTCTTTTTAGACTTTAGGTTTTATAATATCTTATAATGAAATCAAATGGTGTTCTTTGGAGACAATTGACTTATATAACCAAATCTCTTGGTTTGGAAGCTAGTAATTATTTAATTGGTTTTATAGTTATTAAATGAAACTTTGTAATCTGAATACTTTTAACTTTTGCTTCAAATTGTTAGGATTGATTTCACTTTTAGTTTTACTTCAAACTGTTAGGATTGATTTCACTTTTAGTTTTACTTCAAACTGTTAGGATTGAACTCTGAATTACAAGAGTTATTGTAATACTTTAGCCATTGCAATCCATTCATTGGAGTTTCAAAATTGTTCGCTTGTATATACGGCTTATCTTCAAAATTGATTGGGGGCTACGGTTCCAGTTCACTTTGGTTCTTACAATCACAAACAATAAAATAAATTCTAAGACAACAAAGCAAAAGAAAAAAGACTAACTAAGAACTCATTGTAAATGCATCGGATGGCATAGCGTGTTTGCATCAATTGCAAGCATAACGTGTTTGCATCAGTTGCAAGAAAAAAAACTCCAAACTTTAATTGAATGCACAATCTGACATTCCTTATGAAGAAGACAAAGAGAATTTAAACTACATTTTATACCTATAATAAATATCAAAAGAAGCAAAGTTAGGAACCACAGTGAATATTAAATCAATTAACTTTATTTTTTTAATCAATTGAATATTATTATTATTTTTAATTGACGTTATTATTAATTGAAAACAAAATATTATACAAAATCAATTATATTGATTTAATAAATAATTTTATATTCTTAAGTGTCTAAAAATAATTTTTTAAGTAATATTGCAAAAATACTATCATAAACATCTCTTATTAATATTCATCTTAGATCTCTGTATGTGTTGGACTAGTAGTGATGGTGAGTACAAGGTTGATTTCAGGATTGAGACATGAATAATATATGTTGGACGAAACTACAATATGCCAAGACTGACCTTAACAGAAACTATTATAGTTAGATATAGACTATGTAAGTATGACTCATTCTTAATCTCCAGTTCACCTCAATTATTTATTTATTTTTTCAAATCAAAAATCAAAATTAGTAATCAGTAATATTAACATTATTAGTTTTTGTCATGTAGATAAGAATTGATTTCGCAAACTCTTTATTATTCTATTTCTTAACTCTCCACCCTATACATTTTAAATACATCAATTTTTTGATTAATTTTTACATATATTTAAAACTAAAAGGAGTTCTAAAAAAACAGAGAATAAAATTCTAATAATTAATATCCTCAATCAGTGGCGGAGCTTGACTAAAAAATTTGAGGTGGCCGACAAAAAAAAAATAATAATTAAATATGCAAATAATATTATATATCAAAAAATTAAGTTGTAATAAACACAAAGTGAAGTATCAAATAATTTAACTACATGACTAAAGAATACATTAAAGTAATGCTTTACGCTCTTTAATTAACTTGAAATCATCAAACTCTCAGATAAAGTATGGTCCCCATTGGGCATTATCAAACATGCTAAAGCAAAGAAGATGAAATTTAAGTTAAATCTCAAACTCATATTCATGTATTCAATTCTTGGTAAATAGCACTCAAGAAACCAATTCATAGTCACACTACTTTTGGGAAACTTAGACATAATTGGCCGATCTCTGTGATCAATTACTTAGACATAATTGGCTATTCTAACATGACCTCCTAATCTTAGAACTAATCTCATCACCTATAATTTGTTTTCCCTTTTTTTTTTATTAATTAATTTTTCCAAGATCCACTAATAGATCTAATTTTGAAATTTGAAATTTGAAATTAGCCCATATCTCAGCCAAAGTGAAGTTGATTTTTCAACTTTTTAGTCCTTCCTCCTTAAAAGTTGTTGCAATTGCAATGCTTACATCCCTTTTGTTTGGAACTCATACAACCCATAATCACACAAACACAAATTTGAATAGATAAATTCAATACACAAAGTGAATCACAATTAAAAAAACAACTTTGAGGATTTGGATTTGTAGAATCAAAAAACCCCACAAAATAAAAAGGAATCACTAGAAATCTAGGCCACTCAAAGTGTTTGTATCATTAAACAAAAACATACTGTTATATAAAAATTGTACACAAACATAATGAGATAGAGTCATAGTTCAATAATTTATTTGAGTTGCAAATCAATGATGGAGATGACCCAAAAACGACAAAAGCAAGGATATGTAGAAGTAAATCTCAAAAGATTTTTATTTGTTCCTAATAATCAAGAACACGCCTTTACCAACAGCGAACAGCACGACGCGAAGCGCAAATGCACAGATTGAGATGTCGAGCTCTAGCAGAACGGCAGGACACTGGGGTATGAGGTCAACGTGCGGCGCAGAGGCAGCGAGCCAGCCGGAGGAGCAAGGCACGGTTACAATTACAGAGGAAGGAAGGAAGAGAGAGGAGAAAAGGAGTAGCAAGTCTGTTGGCTATTGTGACTTGCGAGTCAGAGAGAGAGGAAGGAAGAGAGAGGAGAAAATTAGGGTTTTAGTATAACCGTAAATTTCTAATTTTATTAAGAGCAGTTTAGTAATTTTACCTAAAATTTTTTTTTTGGTGGCCGTGGCCCCCTGTCCCTTCAAAGATCCGCCTATGTCCTCAATAATAAAATATGTCTTCATCACGTGAATAATTCAAAAATCTATATTTGAATGAATTTCTTTTGGCTTTTAAAAAAGATTTCCTTTGTTTCTCCTAAATTATAAAACCTTTTCACTTTTCTTTATCTTTTAATATAAAACTTTTTCTAAAAATGTTCTTATTTAATTTATTGTTGAAAAAGTAAATTCTTTTTTTCTCTCTTATGATAACATTAATTGTAGGTATAAATATGCAAAAATAACATATTTTTGGGGTGAATTTATTAGTAGAACTATTTTCCTTTGTAGGTGTAAATTTATTGGAGGATTTTATAGATTTGGATCCTCTTAATTAAAATCTCCCTTCATTTCTCTCAAGTCTCAATTTTCTTTATTTCTCTATTTTATTTTATTTCTCTAATTTTTTTTGTTTGGATTAAAATTTTATATTATATAGATCATGTAAAATTTTACACAAATTTAAATTCATTTGATATATTATTAAGATGCATCAAAATTAATGTTTTATGCACTTTTGTTAAACAACATTAATCTTTACGAGTGTCAATAACAAATCAAATTATTATAGATTTGTGTAAAAATTTACCTACATGATCTATATGATATAAATTTTCAATCGAATGGATTTTTTTTAAAATAAAATAAAATTAAAAGATATAGAAAGAGATTTGGATTGAGAGGTCATAGAGAGGGGTGAAATTTGGATTGAAAGGCCATAATTTTATAATGGAAAATGTTTGATGGACACCTAAACAACCATTTGATACTATGAAAAATAAGAAAAAATAGATAGTGATATGATATCTTGGTGATATAATAAGAAATGAGAAATATAGAGAAAGTGAGAAACAATACTTACATGAGCACAATATTTAGACACACATAGATAAAATAAATTAAAAGATAAAATGATTAAATAATATAACTAAATTATTTTTCTATGAAATTTATTTACTTATGTGTGTATGCCAAACATTTTAATTTAAATGTGAATATAAAAATTAAAAGTGTTCAAATACAAGAGTTGATTTTTTTTTTTAATAAATTTTTTTTAGAGTTGATTAAACACTTATAAATGAATTAACATTTATCTTTCTCCCATAGAAGTGATAGAACTAGTGAAGATGAAATCTAGGATCTATCATATTCAAAACTTAGACCAAACCATTGAATATTTTTTTTAATTGTCAAAACATGGGAAGAGTTTATTTATAATAAAGTAACGAGAGGATAAGGAAGGGGGTAATATTTTTTGTGAAACAAAAAGAGGAGAGTGAAGGAAAGTATCGATGGAATAGCATATGAAAATGGATGTAACGATAGAATATCTATACGCAGTAGTTACCATAGTTTTGTGCATAGTACTAATATCATACTTTAAGGGTGATGCACAAACACAACCCAATTTTGCACCTTTAGCTTCCGGTGGATGGCCTTTCATAGGTCATCTTCACCTCTTAGCCAATTCTAATCAACCTCCATACATAACCTTAGGTAACTTAGCAGACAAATACGGTCCAATTTTCAGCCTTCGAATTGGTGTACACAAAGCCGTCGTTGTGAGTAGTTGGGAATTAGCGAAAGAAATTTTCACCACTCACGATGTTATAATCTCTTCCCGTCCAAAATTCACCGCTGCTAAGATTTTGGGACACGACTATGCTAACTTCGGTTTCTCTCCTTACGGAGATTACTGGCAAAAGATGCGTAAATTAACCGCTTCAGAGTTGCTATCGACTCGGAGATTCGAGGCGCTTCGAGATGTTAGAGATTCAGAAGTGAAGAGATCGTTGATGGAGCTTTATAACAGAGGTGATTTAAAAGTGGAGATGAAAAGGTTTTTAGGGGACATGAATTTGAACGTGATTATGATGATGATTGCTGGGAAGAGATATTCGAGTGATGAGAGAGAGGTGAGAAAGGTGAGGTGGATTTTTAGAGAGTTTTTTCGTTTGACTGGTTTGTTTGTGGTTGGTGATGCGATTCCTTTTATTGGTTGGGTTGATTTTGGAGGACATGTGAAGGAGATGAAGAAAACTGCTTTAGAAATGGATAGTGTTGTTTGTCAATGGTTGGAGGAACATCGTCTGAAAAATGATTCTTCGGAGACTAAGATGGAACATGATTTCATTGATGTCTTGTTGTCTGTTCTTCAAGGTGTTGATCTTGCTGGTTATCATGTTGATACTGTCATTAAAGCTACTTGCTTGGTACGCATCCAACACTATTTCTTGTCTTTTAATTTCTTTTCTCTATAATCAAAAATAGTATTTAAAAATTAAGATACATACTTCATGTTTTTCTTCTTATATTACATAAACATTCCAACATGAATACTCCTTCGTCTATATGCTACAATCGAATAACAATAAAGATCATACTTAGCCTCCCGGAAAATTAACTTTATTTTGGATGAAATCTAATAATTTTAATTACTATATTTTCAACTTAAAGATGAATTATATTTAATTTAAATTTTTTATTTTTTAAGATTAATTTGAAGATTAGATTAGATTAAATTTAAATTAAGATTGAATTAAATTTAAAATTTAATTACTTCATTAGATAATGAAAAATACAATTGTTAATAAAGAGTGAATTTTTAAAAAGTTACACTAAAATTTAGTATTCCTAATATATATAAATATATATATCTCATTAATATATATAGTTAAAAATATTTTTAATTACTATAAATTTTTTAACCTTTCGATATTACTTCATGCAAAAAAATATAAAATTTTTATTTTGACTTTTTGTGAATATATATTTAAAACATTATAAAAAAAATTCTTCCATCAAAATATAAAAATTTTTAACTAAAAAATTAATTAAATATACAAAATTCATGATAAAAGTAACAAAAACATAAATCTTAAAATTAAATTTTAAATTTATATTTTATAAAATAACTTTTTATAGTATTCTGAATAAATATGTCTAGAACACAATTATTGTACTGTGAATGTGAAAGGTAACTAACAAGTTTGACCTTGAACATTCAAACTTTTCTTTTGATAGAGTGAACCTTTGAACTTTGACAATTCAATCTTTTAACTCCATCCAAAATAGTGGTCATAATGAGTAGAAATGTGTAATAGTGGATGCATTCTTTATTTTTTCTTACAACTATATACACATACACCTATAAATATTTTTCAATATATATTTGACGTCTTATTTTTTCTTTATATTTCTCTTCTTATATTACATCATTAAATATAATATTTCACATTGATTTTTTTACCTTTTTTAACTCTTTAATTTTTAATGTGTACTCTCCCCTATAAACACCAAACATTATTTTCTTAAAAAACGGAGAGACCAAAGTCATATTAATTAGCACCATGAGATATTAAATGTCTCCACAACGTTTTACTATTTAAGATGTATTTATAATTCTTGATCTATCTGTTTTTTAATAACTAATATTAATATATAGTTAGAAAAATTACGAAAATCACATTTTAATCCATGAAAAAAAAAATACAAATTTAATCTATTTTTTTAGGCCAATCAATAAATAAAAACCAAAATATATTAGAAAAAATATTTGGGCGGTCATAACCCCAAATAAATATTATTTGAGCACACAAATAAAAATAAATATCCTCACCGGTTCAAAAATAATTTAGACATTTAATCATTTCATATATATTAAGAAAAATGTATAAATGAAAAAAAGATAAAATATTGCTTTTACTAAATTATTTTTATTAAGTATTGATGTATTATAAATTTCATAATTGTATGATAAAAAATATTGCATTGAGAATGATTAAGTAGTATTAATTAAATAGTACAATTGAAAAAATGCATTGAAAATTAAAAGAATCGTTAATTTTAATATAATTTTTTTTACAAATGAGTCCATTATTTTAGAACGGAAAAGTATATCATCTAATAATTTTAAAAATAAATATTTCCTTTAAAATAAAATATAAATAAAAATAATAATTAAAAAATTAATATATTTAAACCAAATTCTTAAACGAGTATTATTTAATTATTTCTTACAAGACCTTTTCAATAGATTAATACTTAACTTAATTTTTGTTCAGAAACCTATTTTTTTTTATGGCAACTCGTGCACGTACCGTCTAATTTAATGTGCACTAATATAGAATACATCATTGCAATATTTTGATAGGGACAATAAGTCCTTTCATCATCAGTTACTCACTAATTTTTTGAGTGTTTTGATGACATTTCTCCACTTTATTTCTACTTTATTGTATTGATTTTATATTATAATATTGTCTTACCTTTGTTGTGGTTCCAATCTCATAACCTTTGATTTTTCATTATGCTACTTACCTTTGCCTAAATTTCACATTTGTTCATTATCAAACTTCCTATATTAAAATCTTGAAACTCTTTGATTTTTCTACAGACATTAATTGCAGGGGCAACAGACACAACAACAGTGACTATAACATGGGCACTCTCATTATTACTTAACAATCGCCACACTTTGAAGAAAGTTCAAGACGAATTGGACGAGCACGTTGGTAAAGAAAGGCTAGTGAACGAATCAGATATAACCAACTTAGTTTACCTTCAAGCTGTCGTAAAAGAGACCCTACGATTATATCCAGCTGGACCACTCTCAGGTGCACGTCAATTTACTGAAAATTGTATCCTAGGTGGTTATAATATCAAAGCAGGTACACGATTAATTTTGAACCTTTGGAAGATGCATCGAGATCCACGTGTTTGGTTAGAACCATTAGAATTTCAACCAGAAAGGTTCTTAAATACTCATAAGGATGTTGATGTGAAGGGTCAACATTTTGAACTTCTTCCATTTGGAGGTGGAAGAAGGTCTTGTCCTGGCATAACATTTGGACTTCAAATGACACATTTGGCATTAGCTGCTTTTTTGCAAGCATTTGAGGTCACAACTCCAACAAATGATGAGGTTGATATGAGTGCTACGTTTGGACTCACAAATATAAAAACTACCCCACTTGAGGTTATAGCCAAACCTCGTTTACCTCACCACCTTTTCTTTCTCGATTAACATTAACATTGCATTGGTGCATGTTCAAAATTATGTGCAAATTGTATTTGAGTATATGGTGTGATGTGTTTAACAATAATTGGTTTTATGTTTTTAAACAGTGTTTTGATTTTCTACAATAGTTGCATTACGTAGTAGTAACTATGCAAACGGTGGCTACATCACTTTCTTCAAGTCAAATCTCTTCTTCATTTGTTGTTGTTAAATTTTTATTAATTTAAATTTGTTTGTTGTTTTCATTTTTTTAGCTAAGAATTTCCAAAATTAATTTAATAATTGATAAATATCTCATCTATTTTCATGTTGATTGATTAAAGAAATTAATGTTTAATATAACAAATTGAGAAAAATTTGAAATATTTCATATAGTTTTTGGTATTTAACATTAGTGGCGATTGGGAGACTTTTTACAAATCAATACTAAAAACATTTACCAAAGGTTTAGATACAATTTTTTTGGTTTATAAATTATTTAGCAAATTTTTACTAGTGCTTGATGGTTTGTGTGTGTAGTGTCGCTTAATGTTCTATAAACATTGGTAAAGCTTTTTGTAAGAAAAAAAAATAGTGGATATATATATATATATATGTATGTATGACTTTGATGAAATAGAAGTTGAGCATGTGATCAGAGGTCTCATGTGAACTAATGGAATGAAATAGCTAGTTGCATGATGAAGTTGTTGTTTGACCATGATAAACCTTTGCAATAAATACTCAGTTTTAAAAGAATTTTTAAAATAAAGATGCAAGACGTATATAGATGAACACATAGATGTATATTTATTCACTATTGAGCTTGTAGTTGCATCTAGTCCCTATAGTCTTGAGGATTTTTTTCATTAAATCACCTGCTTTACAAACATTAGAATATATTTATATCAATTTTGAATATACTCCAATTTTTTTTCAAGTCCGACTAATTAAGGTCAAGTTTTTGATAAAACAACTATTACTTGGTCACAATATAATATTTGAAATCAAATTTTAATTAACATAGTTTTTGCTCTCGGTAGATAGAAAAGACAATCTTTATTCTACAATTTTTCTACTATATGTAGAGATGTTGACCATTAAAGTTGCTCTAAGTGCATGTGTTATAAACACTAAATCTATGATTGAGGACTATTTTTTGAAAAAAAAAATGTTATTTTTAAATTTATTTTTAAATGAGTTTTTAGTTTGTATAAAAAAATTTATTTTTAAATTTTAAAAAAAATTACATTTTTTACAAAATTATTTTAAAAGTAGTTTTAGTCTGAGTTGAAATGTCAAAACAAATTTTTTAATAATTTTTTTAGGCACGTTTACAATATTGTAAAATGTTCTTTCACAAAAATTGCTTTTAAAATTTGATTTATAGATCTGTATTTTTGTCACTTTTATTTTGAGTTGATAGCTTTCAAAAATTTATATTTAATTTGTTACAAGTTATAAAAATTCTAAATTTTTAAGAGAGTTTTTATAATGTTCTAAACATTTTTGCAAGAAATCACTCAATAAATTAAAAATTGAAAGAAAATTAAATATGTTTCCTACGGCAAATTTTATGTTCACCCACAGAAAGTTCGTAGGTAACGTAAACTTGCCCACGGACACGGGTTCATAGCTATTTCGCTCGTAGATAAATATTTACCCACGGACAATCAGTGGGATACAGTTACTTAAGGAATGGTTGTGGGTAGTATTACTCACTAATTTTCCGTGGGTAATGTTACCCATAGATTTTCCGTCTGAAAAAACGCATATACTTACTGACGGAAAAGTCACAAGTAACATTACCCACGGACAATCCGTAAACTATTATACTGATTTATAATTGATATTTAAAATTTTATCCATGACATGTCCTTGGGTAAATTATCATTTACTCATGGAATGTTCGTGGGTAATGAAAATTTGATTTTCATTCTATTTTGTATCCTACTGATTCATGTATTTTTTTTAAATGTATTTTTAAAATAAATTGTAAGCATATTAAAACATCATTGTCAAAACAAAGTGAAGTTTTATATAAATAGTGTTTTCAAAATACACATCGTAACTACCACAAGTCTCAAAATAAGGACAATTTAAACTACCATAATTCTCAAAATAAGCATTCTATAACTATCATAAGTTTAAAAATACACATAACGACACTATCGTAAGAATATATATAGATAATGCCAACAAGTTTAAGCAAAATATGTAGTCATAACTACTAAATAAAACTGACACTGAAATCAGTATTACTACTCGTCGTCATCATTGTTAGAGTCATCGTCTTCATAATCTGGATGACGATGACGGGAGGACTTAGACTGTATGGAAGCAACACTTTTTGCCAATGTTGCTAGCTGCATCTGGAGCTTTGTAGTATTCTGCTCTGTTTGTTGAACCTCCTCTTGTCGACGTTGCTATGCTTTCTTTAGCTCCTCTCGCGCATCCTGTTCTACTGCTTTTGCTCGCTCCTCAAATGCTGCTATCTGTGCAGCTATCTCGTTAGAATGCTGAGACAAGACATTGGTGCAACCTCTAAATGGACGAGAATATGGGATTAGACTTGCGACACCTGGTCTATAAAGGGAGGATCTATCCCCAACACCATAAATACGCCCTTTATTCTTTTCCCCAACAGATTGGACCCACATGTTTAAGCGAGCTTCTGCATTAACCACTTGACTACAACTACTAGATGTTTCCCCACCTTTGGAGTCCTGTTGCAACTTACCTTGAAATGTTTCCTGCTCAAATAGAAAATAATGTAACATAATCAAATTACTTTTACAAGAAATACAAATGAAATAACGAATGATTTAATATTTCTTACATATGTTTTTTTTGCTCTTTCATCAACCCAAGAGTTGTCCTTCTTCTTAGTGTAAGTTTTTAAAAAGACCTCATCCAATGTGGGGTCTCTACCTAACTCTTCAGTCGTACAAAAAATAAAAAATAGCAGAACTGTGAATAAGATGAGAGCCACATTTCACCAACAAAGGAAAACAACAAAATATTTCAGCAAAATAGCTCTATGCATTTTGAAGCAACATCACAACAAACCAACAACACAATAAAACAATAAAAATAGTAAATAGTAGGCATGTCCTTGAGCCAAACATTAAATGATTATACAGTGAAGACTTTTACATAGAAAATGTACCATCCGAATAGTATGTTCAGCAAAGGATATAGATCCACCAGTATGGACAGCTCCTCCTTTAGAAGAAGCACAATTTTTCTTAGATCGATTTGATATCTCCTTATATGATGGATCCATCCATATCTTCTGAAGATCATTCCAAACAGTTTCACCCGTCCAATTTGGACACTTGCGTTTCTTTCTCACTTGCATCAACATATCAGAAAGACGCATTGGTTCTTTTGTATTGAAGATATTTTTAATCTGAAAATTGTGCTAACGAAACCAAGCAACTTTCTCCTGCAACATTACATAACAAATAAGTTATAATGTATTAATTAGTATCCACACAATAGTTGAACTCATTAACAAGATATATAACATAATCTTACACCGAATTTGTTGAACCAACGTTCCAAAATTAATTATGGGATTGCTCCCCAGGTAGGATACGGATCAACATATTGTGATGTAATAACTGAGGTGAGGGCCCTTGATGCCACCCTACACGGTAACCAGCTGCAAACAATTTTCAAAGAACATAAAATTTTAAAAAATAATTTGAAATGAACCATAAACCTCATGTTGTAATGAAAAGTTAATCGGAACTAGTTACATACCCTCGACAATCCGGCCATATCATTGTTCTCCCATCAGGCCGACCCCATGACTAGAATTAGAGCATCATGAGCCTTGAGTATTATTATCAGTAGCAACATGTATTGAAGGTGGTGGATTAGCAGAAATTGAAGTATGTCGTGAGACAACAGATGTTAATGGTTGTGACGGGGAAGGATCAACAATCGGGGAAATGATGTCTTATGGGACAAAACCCGGTGTGGGCATCATTACTATAATTGGTTTAGATTGATGCACCTCACTAGGTGGGGGTGGAAGCACTGCAACTTGTTGGGTAGGAGGCTTAACATGTTGTTGGGTGGGATGTCGCACATATTGTGAGGTTGGTGTAGTGACATTGGCATCTAGTGGCAATTGATCAATTATTGCTTGTACTTGCTGAGCTGCTTGAGTTACCTTATGCGGTAAAATCATGCGATTTTCTTCAAATGAAGCTTGAGTCTAATCTTTTCTTTTGGAGCCATATATAAAAAATTAGATGAATAAAAACAATTAGCACACACAATAGTAACCATAATTAAAGGTACAAGAATCAAGATACATGCATTTTGATCTACATGCATTTTGATCCTCTAGTTTTTTTTTTTAGCGATTTTAGTCCCTCAACTTTTTTATTGTTATGATTAAATCCTTCTATCCCTTTTTCATTTATATAAAACTCTCAAATTCTCAATTAAAATCACCAATTAAATATCAAACTATAAAAAAATATATTATTTTTCTGCATCTATATAATATGCAGTCAACTGCATACAGGAAGTAAACAAAAAGCTACATCTAGATAAAAAGCACAGTGCTACACAAAATACCTTGGGCTTTTCTTCTACTTTCTGTTTTGACTTTAAGTATTCCTCTTTGGTAATGCGTACTCCTGAAAAATTCAGCTTGACTCAATAATTAATGTTATTACAAAAATTATATTGATTCAAAGAAGAAGTGCATATGCAGTTTTACTTAAAAAAGTTGAAGTTACAGAATAATGTCTGCCTATAATCCCAAACCAAAGCTAAGCTCCTCAACGAAATGCTGCATTCTCCGCCCCAAGGGGAAATATGTGAGGTTGGTGTAGTGACATTGGCATCTAGTGGCAATTGATCAATTATTGCTTGTACTTGTTGAGCTGCTTGAGTTACCTTATGCGGTAAAATCATGCGATTTTTCTTCAAATGAAGCTTGAGTCTAATCTTTTCTTTTGGAGCCATCTATAAAAAATAAGATGAATAAAAACAATTAGCACACACAATAGTAACCATAATTAAAGGTACAAGAATCAAGATACGTGCATTTTGATCTACGTGAATTTTGATCCTCTAGTTTTTTTTTTTTGAGCGATTTTAGTCCCTCAACTTTTTAATTGTTATGATTAAATCCTTCTATCCCTTTTTCATTTATATAAAACTCTCAAATTCTCAATTAAAATCGCCAATTAAATATCAAACTATAAAAAAATATATTATTTTTCTGCATATATATAATATGCAGCCAATTGCATACAGGAAGTAAACAAAAAGCTACATCTAGATAAGAAACACAGTGCTACACAAAATACCTTGGGCTTTTCTTCTATTTTCTGTTTTGACTTTAAGTATTCCTCTTTGGTAATGCGTACTCCTGTAAAATTCAGCTTGATTCAATAATTAATGTTATCACAAAAATTATATTGATTCAAAGAAAAAGTGTATATGCAGTTTTACTTAAAAAAATTGAAGTTACAAAATAATGTCTGTCTATAATCCCAAACCAAAGCTAAGCTCCTCAACGAAATGCTGCACTCTCCACCCCAAGGGGAAATATGTAAAATGTATAACCAATCCATTCCCTCACTCCTTATATGTGAATGACATGTCGTCCTAATTGATTCTCTTATACCAGTATTATAATAGGCATTTCATCATAATTGATTCTCTTATACCAATATTATAATAGGCATTGCATCATAATACTGGTATATAATAGGCATCCTAATTGATTCTCTTGTACCAATATTATAATAGGGCCTAGCTGTATGACATGCCATCCTAATTGATTCTCTTATACCAATATTATAATAGACTTGCATCATAATATCATATACACCAAACAATCATGGAGCACGCTAGACATACTTTACACATCCTAATTAATGCACATTGCAGATAGCACAGTTTAGTACATCTATCAATTTGACACTTCCAGTTTATTCAAAAGAAAAGAAATATGGAGTTATTGGTGGATCAAACAAACTATGAGCCGATTTATAATCCATTTCAATCCACCTCTATCACTCATCTTAATAATTACAATTAAAATAAAAAATGCAAGAAATTTTTTAACACAATTTACAGTTAGCCTGTTACTGTAGCAGATCATTAAAATGTTCCAAAATGTGATTCTTCTAAAACTGTAGCATAGAAGTACTGTAAAACAGATCATTAAAATGAAGGAGAATGGCAGAATGAGAATGACATTAAAATAGAAGTACTGTAAAATAGATCATCCAAATTGAATTACAATTATTTACAAGCTTCCAAGCTCAGCATCTCACACAATTCTCATTATCAATTGTCATAAAACATTGTTATAGCACATTTTCTAGAAACAATTTCAAACACATTCTATTGTTGGAAAACAAGAACTCACATGTTAGTCACTCCTAATATAGTGAAATCTATTTGGAATGTTAAATTCATATAAATTTCAACATAGAATGTGAGTTTCTGCGCAATAGTTGAACTCATTAATTAGACAATAGTGTTGCAGCTTTGCTAATGCTACCCTTTGCTAATACTATCTCAGACAATAGTGCTGCAGCTTTTGCAACACGACTTTGATTTCCAACCTCATCACAAATTCTCCTAATTTTTCCATTGAAGCATTTTCTTACAACTTGGCAGGCAACTTCACTGGACATGACACCCCACAAACCATCACTTCATTGGAATTTTACATAACATTATAGAGCTCTAAAAGCAATAAATAGACAGATGAACAGTACTAAAAGCACAAATACTAAGATATATACTTACTAAAAATTCAAACATCAATTGAAGAATCATCCCCATCTTCATCATCCATATCATTATCATTATCAATTGGGATATTTGGAACCAACGTTACATTGACTTCTTTATCGATATGTGTTTCATCATGCAAGCCAACCAATTCTTCAATTTCAGTTAATTGTTCAACATGTGTCATATCTTCATCTTGATATAGTATGTCCTCATCGAGGCCATCCAACTCTACACGACCCATAGGCTTTGTTTTGATAACTGCAGACCAGTGACGCTTATCGGTTCACATTTCATGATAGAGTACATAATACACTTGCCTAGCTTTTTGTGCAATTATGAAGGGATCATAGAGATCATATTTTCGATTCATCTTGACATCTACAATATCATATTGTGGATGAACTTTGGTTCCTCTGTTCCGTCTAGGATCAAACCATTGGCAATAAAACAAGGCTACCTTGTGAGGCAATTTGTAATACTCTAACTCAAAGATATGTTGGATGACTCTGTAGAAATCATCTTCTCCTCCTCTAGTAACCCCTTTTACATAAACTCCACTATTTATGGTTTTCTTACCCTGAGACCAAGCTTTGGTGTGAAATTTGTACCATTAATGTAATATTTCTGCCAACTTTTGACCATTGAGTCAGGACCCCAAGCTAATGATAACAAGTTAGGGTTGGTCACACCATTTGCCTTGTCATTGGCCTATACAAACTTGATATTCAATATAGTTAAGTGATAAGTTCTAATTTATTTTCAACAAACTTCAATAAAGCACTTATATACGCACGAAACCATTCTGGGAATTCTCCATGTATACGAGTTTGAGATATAGGATCTTCTTCAATAATGGAATTAAAGTGCAAAAAGGCGCTATAAATAATGATGAAATTGTTATTACATATATTTGATATGTGTGTGCTTTCAGGCTTATTACTCAATATATGGCTTGACCTCGTTGCAATTGATGAGGATGTGTACATGAGCAATTCTTCTTTCAACATCACTCTGTTGGAACCAAGTTGGTTCTAAGACTTAGGATTTTGATGTTTACAAAAGCACTCAATGTAAACTTATTTTATACCTTGAATTATTAAATTAAATGTCATCAGAAACTGAAGAAATCTGGAATTTCCAGAAGATGTTTTAGGATGACTAAACTAAACAAGAAGATAACTTTGCAGGCCTATATCAGAAGGAATAAAATTCAGAATGAAACATGGATCATATCATTGGAAAGCCTGCCAGAAAGAGAGTTGATCAAGACAAACAGGTATCAAATATCAATTTCATTCCAGAAGTTATTCTGACTAGAAGATGGCCTGGAAGTAAAAATTACACAGCCCAGACTTGTTCCAGACTTGACCAGAAGGTATGTTTATGAGTCCAGAACATGAAGATCAATCCAGATTTGGCCCAGACCATAAGATAGCATGATTTAGGACATGGAACTAAGTCCAGAACAAAAGAAATGAGTTCCAAAATCAACCCAGACCTGGTCCAAAATTAAAGGTAAAATGTCCAGACTGAAATATTTTGTGATCAAGTTTATTTCAGTTTGTTCCAGACCAAATTCCAGAATCTGTCCAGATCAGAGTAAAAATATCCAGATCAATGGTTCAGAAATAATTTTTTGAGTCCAGTGATGGTCAAGATCAGAAAATCAGACCATGGCCCAGAAGTGGCCGAAATTAGAGGGACAGGCTGTGCAGTCCAGAAATGGCCGAATCCAAAAGTTCATAGCTGATCAGGCGCGCATCCAGGAAGGCCGAAATCAGAAGATCAGAGGGCTATGAAGTGTGGTCCAGGAATGGCCGAATTCGGAGGATAATAGATTAGCAATCAGGCTGGTCCAGCTGTGGAATATCGCATGATGCAGATTTGATCATGGGAATCAATGGTGAGGATCTGAAGATATTTTTATCAAATTATTGTTAAAGATTCGTTTTAAATTAAAGTGGAGTAGCATGGAAGTCAGGAGCTTTGGCGGGAAGCAATGCACAGATTTGATTGGCCAGTTAAGATATGAAACAAATCTAAGGCTTAAAAAAGATATGTTTTGGAATTAATTGAAGCCCGATTGGTCAATTTATTTTTGCCAGAGAATCCAGCAATATTTAGCTCGAATTTAAGGATTGGAAGAGGCCCAAATTAGCATCTATAAAAGGAGGCACAAGGCAGATTACTTAGCATCGAAAATCACAAAAGGGTCATACACTTCAAAAGCAAACACTCTCAAATTTTCATATAAGTCAATTGTTGAGTCTCAGTTTTTAAAGCAAGTACTCTTGTTGTTTTTGTTCCACTTTGTCAAATCTAAGTTGTTGAAGTAGAGTCTACAAGCTGTGGGAGTCAGTAGAGGTAGCAGGTTACTTAGCAATTAGATTTGTAGTGTTGAGAATTCTTCTACAATCTGGGGTGTCAGATTGGCTGAAGAACAGGAGCTATTTTTCCTCAAGAAGTCTAGGATTGTTAGACTATTGAGAAGACTGATTTGGAGGGTCAGTAGCAAGGTTGTAATTCAAGTTTGAATTAGTGAAATCCTTCAAGGCGAAGGGACTGGACGTAGCCTCGTTAACGGTGAACCAGTATAAAATCTGTGAGTTTTTATTTTTATTTTTATTCGCTGCTAACTCTGTTTTAATTATACATCATGTTTTGTTTTGAAAGTATTAAAACAGGAAAAGTTTCAAGTTAAGTCAAACACAATTCAACCCCCCCTTCTCGTGTTTGCACCTTCAATTGGCATCACAACTCGGTCTCAAGGCTGAGCACTTAACCGTGTTTGAGGAAAGGTCCAAGGGGCTCAATATGGCAGAAGAATTGGGAAACAACATCAACAGACCACCACTGTTTGATGGAGAAAGGTTTGAGAATTGGAAGGACAGAATGAGAAGCTTTGTCATATCTCAAGATCCTGAACTATGGAAGATGATAGTCAGAGGATACACTGCACCTACTGATCCAGAAGATCCAACTAAGAAACTGGATATGTTTGATATGAAACCAGATCAGATCAGATTACACAGACTTCATCACAAGTCCAGAACCATGGTGGTCAGTGCACTCACATTCAAGGAATTTGATAGATGCACAAATAAAGAAACAGTAAAGAGTATATTTGATAGTCTGGTTCTGACCTATGAAGGAACCAAGCAGGTTCAACAAACAAAGGCTAACATATTAGTCAGAAAGTATGAGCTGTTCAAGATGGAAGAGGATGAAGACATTGACACAATGTTCTGCAGATTCCAGACTTTGGTATCAGGACTGAAAGTATTAAACAAAAGCTATACCACTGAAGATCATGTCATGAAAATTCTAAGAAGTCTACCAAAAAGGTGGAGACCAAAGGTTACTGCAATTCAGGAAGCTAAGGATCTGAGTACATTGAGGCTGGAAGATCTAATCAGCACACTTAGGTCTCATGAAATAGAACTTGAAGAAGATGAACCTAAGAAGAAGAAAAATTTGGCTCTGAAATCGAAATAGAAAAAAGCTGCTAAGGCAGAATCAGAATCAGAGGATAGTGATAGTGATTGTGATGATATGGCATACTTAACCAAAAAGATGGTTAAGATCTGGGAAAGCAGGAAGAAAAGAAACTTCAGAAGGAAACATAACAGCAAGGATAAGGAAGAATCTGACAAGAAGAATATTGTCTGTTATGGATGCAATAAACTTGGACATATCAAGTCAGAATGTCCAAATCTGGAAAAAGGAAAACAGCACAAGAAAAGTTCCAGATACAGGAAGAAAGGTTTGATGGCTGCTTGGGATGTATCAGAATTAGAGGAAGAATCTTCTGATGAAGAAGAAGCAGAAACAGCAAAGATGGCTCACATCAAGTCTGCTTCTTGTCTTCATAAAAGCACGAATTCCAGAGGGAAAACAAGCAGAAGGAAGAGTGATAGAAGCAATCACTCAGGCAAGTCTGGAAGCACATCAGAGGAAACAATTATGTCTCTAATGGCTCATACAAACTCAGATTCTGAATACTGTTCTGAAACAGAATTAGAAGATGAAGACAGTGAGGTATTTTCTGATCTTTCTAAACTTGAATTAATTGATACTTTAAAGGACTTGTTAAATGCAAATAATAAGATATCTTTGAAACTGAAAACTCTTAGGGAAGATAAGAAAAATCTAACCAAAGAGGTCCAAGTTTCAAAGAATCGAATTTCTGAGTATGCAACTGAAATCAAAGATTTGAAAACTGAAGTTGCAAGACTCAAATCTGAAAACCAAACTCTGAAAATAAATAATTGTTCTAATTCTGAGACTGTTTGTAAATCTGATATGCATGAGCAATTTTTTCAAAACTTTATTTCAAATGGAATGGAAATAAGTAAGTATGCATCTATGATTTATGGAAACAGCAACTCTGGAAAGAGAGGTCTTGGTTTTACAGAAACAAGTACTGAAAATAAAACTGCTTATTCTGATGTTTTATGTATTGTCTGTGCTAAGAAAGGTCACTCTGAATTATCTTGTCCAATGGTAAAATCTGAACAAGATCAGAGAACTGTTAAGAATAACAAACCTGGACCCAATCAGTTTTGGGTACCAAAAGATCAAATTGTCTATGTTGCAGATGTTCTAAGCAACCAGAAGGAGACACCAGCAATGGTGCCTGGACAATGGATGCTGGCGATGTTTTCGATGCGGGAAAGAGGGACATTATGCTACTGCTTGTACCACTATGAGTCTTTCATGCTACAATTGCCAGAAGCCAGGACATTTTGCAAGGGATTGCAAGGCTCCGAACGTGGAACCAATAGTGAACATAACTAGGGCTACTCGTCCTACTGCGAGGGGACGCGTTTATCACATGGGTGCTGAAGCTGGGAATCAATCCCACAATTTAATCCAACGAGATTGCGAGATTGCAGGTAACACACTAACTGCACTTTTTGATTCAGGGGCAACCCATTCCTTCATTGCTATGGAATGTGTGAATCGTTTGAAGCTATCTATGTCATTCTTGCCTTTTGATTTGGTTGTTTCCACACCTGCTAAGACTTTGACCATAAATTCTGCATGTTTACGTTGTCCTGTAACTATTCAGAATAGAGATTTCTTGGTTAATTTAATATGTTTACCCCTACAATCACTCGAGATCATTCTCGGCATGGATTGGATGTCGTATATTTATGTAGTCTTGGATTGTGCTCGCAAATTAGTTCTTTTTCTCGAACCTGGAGTCGTTCGGTATTTGGCTGCTAACAAACTCGAAGTGTCGCTGAGAGAAGGAACTCAAGAGTTTCTATCATTGGCTAACGTGGGGGCAAAGATAGATGTGAGCATAGAAGATGTGGTGCTTGTCAAGGAATACCCGGACGTATTTCCAACAGAAATTCCAGGATTACCCCCAGTAAGAGAGGTGCAATTCTTTATTGATCTACACCTAGGAAATGAACCTATTTCAATTGCGCCGTATCGGATGTCGCCATTGGAATTAAGCGAGCTTAAGGGTCAAATCGAAGGTTTGCTGGAGAAAGGATTTATCAGACCAAGTGTGTCGCCATGGGGAGCTTCGGTGTTGTTGGTTAAGAAAAAGGATGGAAGTTCGCGCTTATGTGTGGATTATAGGAAACTATTAAGAATCGTTATCCTTTACCACGTATCGATGATTTGATGGACCAATTAAGAGGAGCTGCGGTGTTTTCAAAGATTGATTTGAAGTCAGGATACCATCAGATTCGGGTAAGAGAAGGAGATATTCAAAAGACTGCTTTCAGAACCCGTTACGGACATTATGAAAATCTCGTTATGCCATTTGGAGTTACGAATGCACCAACAATTTTTATGGATTATATGAATAGAATCTTTAGCCCATTTCTGGATAAATTCGTTGTGGTGTTCATCGATGATATATTGAGTTATTCAAGAAGTGAAGAGGAACATGAAGAGCATTTGCGCCAAGTTCTTGAAGTTTTACGCGAGAAGCAATTGTATGCCAATCTGTCAAAGTGCGAATTTTGGCTAGAAAAAGTGAACTTCTTAGGACATGTGATAACCAAAGAAGGAATCGTTGTGGATCCGGAAAAGATTGAGACAATTCTTGCCTGGAAACAGCCTCAGACTATCATAGACATACGAAGTTTTGTCGGACTGGCAGGATACTACAGGAGTTTTATGAAGGATTTGCTAAGATTGTGGCTCCATTGACACAACTCACCAGAAAGAATCAGCCGTTTGCATGGACAGAGAAGTGTGAGGAAAGTTTTCAGTTACTTAAGGAAAAGCTGACAACCTCACCAGTATTGGTCTTACCACAACCAGAGGAACCATATGAGGTTTACTGTGATGCATCTGACCAAGGTTTGGGATGTGTTTTGATGCAACACAAGAAAGTTGTAGCCTACGCCTCAAGGCAATTGAAAACTCATGAACGAAACTATCCTACTCATGATTTAGAGCTTGCTGCGGTAGTTTTCGTATTAAAGATCTGGAGGCACTACTTATATGGATGCACGTTCACAGTGTTCAGTGACCATAAGAGTTTGAGATATCTGTTTGATCAGAAAGAATTGAACATACGCCAGAGGAGATGGATGAAGACTCTCAAGGATTTTAATTTGTCATTGCAGTACCACCCTGGGAAAGCCAATGTGGTAGCTAATGCATTGAGTAGGAGAAGTGTGTCAGTATCTTCAATGATAATGGCTAGACAACAAGAGTTGTGGGAAGCATTTAGAGATCTACACTTGGACATAGAGCTTGCACCGGGAATTTTAAAGTGTGGGATGATAAAGATTTCGAGTGGTTTACTGGAGGATATTGCGAATTCTCAAGATGACGCATTAATCCAAGAGAAGAGGAACTTAATAGTGCAAGGAAAGACAACTGAGTTCAGAATTGGACCAGATAATATTTTGAGATGTAATGGGAGGATTTGTGTTCCGGCAGTTGCAGATCTGAGAAGAACGATTTTAGAGGAGGCTCATAAAAGCAAATTGAGTATTCATCCTGGAGCGACAAAGATGTATCAGGACTTAAGACAGAATTTTTGGTGGCCATGAATAAAGAGGCATGTAGCGGAATATGTATCGACTTGTTTAACTTGTCAGAAAGCGAAAGTGGAACATCAACGACCTGCTGGAATGTTGCAACCTTTGGATATACCTGAATGGAAGTGGGATAGCATTTCCATGGATTTTATAACCGAATTGCCCAAGACAAGGAGAAAGAATGATTCGATTTGGGTAATAGTGGATCGATTGACAAAATCCGCACATTTCTTACCAGTAAAGACCACCTATAAGGTAAATAAGCTGACAGAGATCTACATTGCTGAGATAGTGAGATTACACGGAGTACCATCGAGTATCGTATCGGACAGTGATCCAAAGTTCACATCTCACTTTTGGGGAGCGCTGCATGAAGCGTTGGGAACGAAACTAAAATTGAGTTCAACTTACCATACGCAAACAGACGGGCAAACCGAGAGAACGAATCAGACCTTGAAAGATTTATTGAGAGCATGTGTATTGGATGATAGAGGTGTTGGAACCAAGTTGGTTCTAAGTAATTAGGATTTTGATGTTTACAAAAGCACTCCATGTATCCTTATTTTGTACCTTGAATTATTACATTAAATGCCACCAGAAGATAAAGGTTCCAGAGGTAGAAGATGAAGACACCAGATAATGCATCCAGGGGATGCATCCTGAAATTACCACAAGATATCTTTGCTGGCCCAAATTAGAAGGAAGCAATGTTAGAAGGAGACCTGGCCTAGACCAGAAGGAAGCCTGCCATAGGGAGACTTGATCCAGACCAGAAGGAATTATAAGTCAGACTTATTCCAGAAGTTATTTTGACTAGAAGATGGCCTGGCAGTGAAATGATAAAACAGCCTAGACTTGATCTAGACTTAATCAGAGGATAAATTAATGGGTCCAGAACAAGAGATTCAATCCAGATTTGACCCATACCAGAGGATAACATGGTTCAGGGTATGAAACTAAGTCCAGACCAGATGAAATGATGTCCAGATATGCTCCAGACCTGATCCAAATCAGAAGGTAAAATGTCCAGACTGAAATATCATTTGTCCAGATTTAATTTCAGTTCAATCCAGACCCAGTTCAAAATTGGTCCAGATCAGAGGGAAAAGGGTCAGATAAATGGTCCAGATTTAAGAATATGGCCAAGTGTTGGCCGAGATCAGAAGATCAGACCATGGCCTAGTATTGGCCGAAATCAGAAGGTCATAATGTGTGGTCCAGCATTGGCCGAGATCAGAGGATCACAATAGATCAGTTTGCAAGTCCAGGTTGGCCAAGATCAGAAGATCAGAAAGTGTTGTCTAGGGTTGGCCGAAATTAGAGGATCACAGCAGATCACTTAGTATGGTCCAAATGTGGACAAACGCAGAAGATCAAACGGTCAAGAATTAATCATGATGATAATCGGTGGAGATTTAATTTAATTTGATCAAAGTATTAAAAGGATTTGATTCAAAAATAAAGTGAAGTCTTGTGGAATTCAGAAGCTATTGGCAGGAAGAAAGATTTGTTCCATAATTAATTAAAGACAGGATTGGCCCAAGTTATTTATGAAAGCAAATTGGGAGCTAAAAAGATATGTTTTTTTATTTATATGAAACCCGATTGGTCAGAGTATTTTTGCAAGAGAATCCAACAAGATACAGCTTGAAATTAAGCTTGGAGGAGACCTGAATTCACATATATAAAAGGAGGCTCAAGGCAGACGACTTAGCATTGAAAATCACAAAAGAGTCATACACTTCCAAAAGCAAACACTCAAGTTTTCAGTGAGGTTAATTGTGAGTTCCAGCTTTCCAGAAGCAAGCACTCGTGTTATTTTCTTTCCCTTGTGTTAGATCTAAGTTGTTGAAGTAGAGTCTACAATCTGAGGGAGTCAGAAGAGGTAGCAGATTACTTGGCAATTATATTCAAGGAGGTGTAATTCCTTCTACAATCTGGGATTGTCAGATTGGTAGGAGAAGACTTGACTTAGGAAGTCAAGGTGCTGTATTTCTCAAGAGTCTAGGATTGTTAGACTGTTTGAGAAGATTGACTTGGAGGGTCAACAGAACTGTTCTAATTCAAGGTTTGAATTAGTGAAATCCTTCAAGGTGAAGGGACTGGACGTAGCCTCGTTAACGGTGAACTAGTATAAAATTATGTGGTTTGATTTTTACTTTATATCCGCTGCTAACTCTGTTTTATTCATACATCAAGTTTTGTTTTAAAACTGCAAAAACAGAAAAAGTATTGAAGTTAGTTAAACACAATTCAACCCCCCCTTCTCGTGTTTGCACCTTCAATTGGCTTCAGAGCTCGGTCTCAAGGCTGAGCACTTAACAGTGTTTGAGGAAAGGTCCAAGGGGTTCAACATGGCAGAATCCAAAGATGATCTGGGAGGCAACATCAACAGACCACCACTATTTAATGGAGAAAGATTTGAGTATTGGAAGGACAGAATGAGAAGTTTCTTCATATCTTAAGATCCTGAATTATGGAAGATGGTAGTCAAAGGATACACTGCACCTACTGTTCCAGGAGATTCAACTATAGAACTGGACATGGATGATATGAAACCAGACCAGAGCAGATTATACAAACTTCATCAGAAGTCCAGAAACATCATATCAGTGCCATCACATTCAAGGAATTTGACAGATGCATAGAAAAAGAAACAGCAAAAAGCATATTCGACAGTCTGGTTCTGACCTATGAAGGAAGCCAGCAGGTTCAAGAAGCAAGAGCTAACATACTGGTCAAACAGTATGCGATGTTCAAGATGGAAGATGATGAAAACATTGATGGAATGTTCTGCAGATTCCAGACTCTGATATCTAGACTGAAGGTCTTGAAGAAAAGCTACACGACAGTAGATCATGTCAAGAAGATTCTAAGAAGTTTACCAACCAAGTGGAGACCAATGGTTACTGCAGTTCAGCAAGCCAAAGATCTGAATAACTTAAGACTTGAAGATCTGGTCAGCTCACTCAAGTCTCAAGAAATAAAACTGGAAGCAGATGAACCAAAGAAGAAGAAGAATCTGGCCCTGAAGTCAAAACAGAAGAAAGCTACAAAGGCAGCACCAGAATCAGAGGATAGCGACAATGACTGTGATGATATGGCTTACTTAACCAAACAGATGGTTAAGATATGGGAAAACAGAAAGAGGAGAGGCTCCAGGAAGAATCATAACAACAAAGGAAAGGAAGAATCTGACAAGAAGAGTATCATTTGTTATGGATGCAATGAACCTGGACATATCAAGTCAGAATGTCCAAATATGGAAAAAGACAAACAACACAAGAAGAGTTCCAGATTCAGAAAGAAGGGTCTGATGGCAGCCTAGAATGCATCAGAATCAGAGGAAGAATCGTTTGATGAAGAAGAGGCAGAAACAGCAAAGATGGCACACGTCAGGCCTGCCTCTGGAATTCATAAAGGCACGATTTCAGGAAGGAAAGCAGGCAGAAGGAAGAATGATCGAAGCAGTCATTCAACCAAGTCTGGAAGCACATCAGAGGGAGCAATTCTAGCTCTGATGACTCATACCAACTCAAGTTTTGGATACGGCTCAGGTTCTCGAACAGATTTAGAAGATGTAGACAATGAGGTATTTTCTGATCTCTCTAAATCTGAATTAATTGAGGTTGTAAAAGATTTTTTAAATGAAAACAATAAGATGTCTTTAAAACTGAAAACTCTTAGGGAAGATAAGAAAAATCTGACCAAAGAAGTACAAGTCTTAAAGAATCAAAATTCTGAGTATGCAACTGAAAACAAGGATTTTAAAACTGAAGTTGCAAGACTCAAATCTGAAAACCAAACTCTCAAAAGTAATGTGTTCCACTTCCAAAAACTGTTTGTGAATCTGATATGCATGAGCAATTTTTTCAAAACTTTATTTCCAATGGAATGGAAAGAAGTAAATATGCATCTATGATTTATGGAAACATTAACACTAGAAACAGAGGTCTTGGTTTTACAGAAACGATTGCTGAAAGTAAAGTTATTCATTCTGATGTTTTATGCATTGTTTGTGCTAAGAAAGGTCACTCTGAACTATCTTGTCCAATGGTAAAATCTGAACAAGATCAGAGAGCTGTTAAAACTAACAAACCTGGACCCAATCAGTTCTGGGTATCAAAAGATCAAATTGTCTATGTTGCAGATATTCTGAGCAACCAGAAGGAGACACCAACAATGGTGCCTGGACAATGAATGTTGGCAATACACAAGCAGAAGAAGGTTTACGTTCCAACATCTACCAAACAGAAGCCAATTGACTCTGGTAGAAGAAGAACTGGTCAACACAATACCTATCAGTACCAGAACTAGAATCATAGGAGGAACAGGAAATATCAAAGAAATCACACATATCACACGAATCAGAACAGGAACTGGAACCAGAACCAGAACCAGAAATGTAACCAGTATCAAAGGCATAGGAACTGGAACCAGAACCAACACTGGAACAAGAATCTGAATCAGTACCAGAACCCGAACCAGAACCAGTATAATTACCATAATCACCATAAGTTCCAGAATCACTAGAGGAACATGGTGTATCAGCCAAAGTAGAAAGAGAGGAATCAGATTCAGGAGAGTTCTTCAAAAACTCCAGTGAGATTCATCAAGACTACAAAGCTGGAAGGGAATTCAAATCGCCTCATCCAAACCATGTAATCATAGAACATACAGATTCGGAGTCTGTAAATCAGAAGCAAGAGGATTTTCAGAGTAAAACTGAAACTGTTGACATAGAGGTTACATCTTGCTATAAATACTATTATTGTTTGATATTTATGTTTATTGTGATAACAAGAAGCTTGATCTTAAAAATCAAAGCTAGATAAGTATTCTGCAGGTTTTCAAACTGTCAGAGGAACCAGGTGATTCACATGAATTGAACACATCAGCAGAAACAACATTCCAGTGGTTTCAAAAACAAGCAAAAACCACCAGAAGCGGAATTAATGGTTTGGCTGTATTGAGTTCATTTTTTAAATTATTTGATCTATATTATGTTATATGAAAAACTGCTTGATCTTGACAAATCAAAGCAAGATAAAGATAGTGCAGGTTCACCAGAACCAAAGGGAGCAGAAGCAAAAGCAGAAGAAACAGAAGTACCTGGAAAGGTAGAAAATACAAGTAAGTCAGCAACACATGACAAATCTTCAAAAGATAAATCTTATCAAATCAGAAACAGCCAAGATAAGTTTGAAGAGAAATCTAGATATTTACGAGAATCAGAAGCTGTTATAGATTTACCAGAACCAGAAGTTGATGCAGACCAACCAATGTTGATGAAGATGTGGCAGAGGAAGGTTGGATACTTGCAATGCAAGAAGAGCTGAATGAATTCCAAAGGAATGATGTTTGGGATCTGGTATCCAGACCAAACAAAAACATTATTGGAACCAAGTGGGTTTTCAGGAATAAACTCAATGAAAAAGGTGAAGTGGTAAGGAACAAAGCCAAACTTGTAGCTCAAGGATATAGTCAGCAGGAAGGTACAGATTACACTGAGACTTTTGCTCCTGAATCACAAAATAGAGATCCGAATTCACATCTATAAAAGGTGGCTCAAGGCAGAAGACTTAGCATCGAAAATCACAAAATACTCACACACTTCCAAAAACAAACACTCAAGTTTTCAGTGAGGTTAATTTTGAGTTCCAGCTTTCCAGAAGCAAGCACTCGTGTTATTTTCTTTCCCTTGTGTTAGATCTAAGTTGTTGAAGTAGAGTCTACAATCTGAGGGAGTCAGAAGGGGTAGCAGATTCAAGGCGTTGTAATTCCTTCTACAATCTGGGGTTGTCAGATTGGTAGGAGAAGACTTGACTTAGGAAGTCAAGGTGCTGTGTTCCTCAAGAGTCTAGGATTGTTAGACTGTTTGAGAAGACTAACTTGGAGGGTCAGTGGAACTGTTGTAATTCAAGGTTTTGAATTAGTGAAATCCTTCAAGGTGAAGCGACTGGACGTAGCCTTGTTAACGGTGAACCAATATAAAATTATGTGGTTTTATTTTTACTTTATATCCGCTGCTAACTTTGTTTTATTCATACATCAAGTTTTGTTTTAAAACTGCAAAAACAGAAAAAGTATTCAAGTTAGTCAAACACAATTCAACCCCCCCTTCTCGTGTTTGCACCTTCAAGAGGGAGTTGGGATGATTTATTGCCATTGATTGAGTTTACCTACAACAATAGTTTTCACGCAAGTATTGGAATGGCACCCTATGAGGCTTTGTATGGACGCAAGTGTCAGACGCCTTTATGCTGGTATAAGGATAGATAAAGTATGATTGTAGGACCTGAGATGGTGGAACAGACTACAGAGAAGGTCAAGAGGATACAAGAGAAAATGAAGATTTCACATGATCGTTAGAAGAGTTATGCGGACAAGCGTCGCAGACCTTTGGAATTCGAGCAGGGTGATCATGTATTTCTAAGGGTCACGCCTACAACTGGAGTTGGCAGAGCTATTAAATCAAGGAAATTGACTCTGAAATTTATTGGACCATACCAGATTACTGCACGAATTGGACCAATGGCTTATCATATTGCTTTATCTCCCATACTGTTCAATATCCACGACGTATTTCACGTATCGCAGTTAAGGAAATATATTTTGGATCCGTCACATGTGATTGAACCAGACACAACTCAACTGAAGGATAACCTGTCATTTGAAGTATTACCTGTAAGAATTGAGGACAGGAAGATTAAACAGTTGAGGAACAAGGAAGTCCCACTAGTCAAGGTGATTTGGAATCCGACTACTAGAGATGCAACATGGGAACTAGAGAGTAAGATGAGGGAACAACATCCTGAATTGTTTATCGATGCGTAGTTTCGAGGACGAAACTAATTTAAGGGGGTAGTAATGTAAGACCCTTAAATTTAAATTAAATTATGGATTTAATATCAAGTGTATTTTGGAATATTTGTAAAACATTTTAGATATGTATATTTGTATATATATATATATATAAATATTTTTGAGATTGATTAAAATTATTGGACGAAGGATAATTTAATTTAATTACGAGTAATTAAATATCAGGCAGTTGATCAAGATTTTATCTGCCAACAGAGCTGCGACGGGAGTGTTTAGTTGCTTGAGGGTCGAGTTTAATAATATAATATACATAGTTGGTGGGGTATGTATATATATGTGTTGTGTGGTATGTATATAATTGTGTTGTGTGTGAGAGGAAAAAAAATCAGAATTGAGAAACAGAACCAAGTTTCTCTGCCCGCACCAGTTTTCCCTTCTTCCTTCTTCTTCTCATTCTGTTGGTGAAAAAGAGCATTCTCAAAACTCAAATTACTTGGAAATCCAAGCGTCGAAATAGAAAGTTTCAAGAAGGAAAGTTGTTCCTCTCATCGTTACGGTGTTAAAGAACCAACTTTGGTAGCGACGACGCGAACGAGAGTTTCGCCGATTTTAGTCGTGGCAACGAAAATGAGCAAGAAAATGTAACTAAGGTAAGGGGCTCCTTCCAACTTTCTAGATTGCATTTAGGGCTACAAATGCATGTTGATGGATGAATATATATATGATGTTCTTTTTTGAAAACGAAACTGCCCTGCATGTTGTTATGTATGAGCAAACTGCTTGTGTTGTCGGTTTTGTTGCTGTTTTGTTTGGTTACTGCCGTGGTTGATGTATTGATGATGTTTTGGTGTTGTGTTGATCCGAAAATCTGCCTTGCATGTGGTTTGTGAATGATTAAAATGCATGTTGTTGAGATGATGCATGTTTGTGAGTTGTTGTTGTTGTGCTGCTTCTAGTTGCTATTATTGATGTTACTGCCTTGTTGTTGTTGTGAAAGAAATCATTAATGTTATGTTGAGGACGTTTTGGGTTTCAAATGGCATTGCATTCTATTTTCAGTGAAGAAAAAACATAGCATGTTCATGCATTGCATTGTCAGGTGGTGACCGCGATGGGCCACAGAGTTGATGCGGTGATCGTGATGGGCCGCGAAGTTAAGTAGTAACCGTGATGGGTTATAGAGTAGTTCCACGTGTATTAGACGGTCTATTCTATCCGGGTTTCAGAGTGGTTCCGCGTGTATTAGACGGTCCATTCTATCTGGGCTACGGAGTGGTTCTGCGTGTATTAGCCGGTCCATTCTATCCGTGCGAGGATTTAACTTCTGTGTATTTGTCTTGTGAGAGGCTAATACACTTAAATGTAGTGACCGTGATGGGTTATAGAGTAGTTCCGCGTGTATTAGACGGTCTATTCTATCCGGGTTTCAGAGTGGTTCCGCGTGTATTAGACGGTCCATTCTATCCGGGCTACGGAGTGGTTATGCGTGTATTAGCCGGTCCATTCTATCCGTGCAAGGATTTAACTTCTGTGTATTTGTCTTGTGAGAGGCTAATACACTTAAATGTAGTGATCGTGATGGGTTATAGAGTAGTTCCGCGTGTATTAGACGGTCTATTCTATCCGGGTTTCAGAGTGGTTCCGCGTGTATTAGACGGTCCATTCTATCTGTAAATCGTGTTGGTCTGTGAGAGACTGCACCTTGGCAATTCCAAGAGTTGAGTACATTGACATATACATATTGCATTGGGATGGTTGACCTGTGAGTCATGATTTGATATGAGGATATGAGTGGAAATCGATGAGTGCAAGTATCTCATGAATTCTAAGTGCCAAATGAGTGTTGTGATTGTTGATTGTATCTGTACTTGCAACATGATTTATATGTTAAATTGGTTGTTATGCAAAGATTTAGACATTATACATTTTAATAAGTGAGCATACTTATTTATTACTGTTGTCTTAACATTGGAACATGCCATGAATGTATTTGTTATCTTTGACATAACTGCTATGTGGTAATTGTTAATTTCGGTTGGTGACCCTTTACAATATTGTGGAACTTGGGCTTTGCCCTCAGATGATACCCAAACCCGTGCCACCGACGGATATACTAACGACGGAGACGCTGTTAGTTTTCCTTGATATTCACGTACGGAGTATTTGTGGACAACGCAGAGGGACGGACAGCTGGAGTGGAGACGAGACTTGTAGAGGATGCGGTGAAAACCGTGCTACTGTAGTTTTAGTGCATGATCAGTAGTTTTAGTGCATGATCAGATCAATCTAGACTCTTTGTATAGGGCCTAGTGTTAATGGTTGTACTTATTTATTTTGGGATAATTGTACATCTTTTCCGCACTCTGATAATGCTTTGTGGATCCAGGTTACAGTTTTGATGTATTTTATTTTGGTATATTTTGAAGATCAATTTCCCAAAATTAAATTACTGGGCTATAATTATGATGTAATTATTTAACTACTTTTGTCGTTTTGGATTACGACGCCATATTATTTTGAAATGGTTTAATTTCAATTTATTTAAGTGGTTAAATTTTAATTTCTTTTAATTCCTTTGAATTAATTTTAAAAATTTCTTTTATTTGTTTAAAAAAAATCAGGGTGTTACAGAACCCTTTTTACTTCTTCTAAATGGATGATTATGAGGTAAGAAACGACGCTGACAATCGAACCATGAATTTTTGCCACCATATTTCAAGGTAAAAGCCTGATTTCTGTCCATACATACCGGACATTCCAACTTACCTTGAGTACTCCATCTAGATAACATGCCATAAACAGGAAAATCGTTAATTGTCCACATTAAGGCTGCCCTCATTACAAAGTTTTGTTTCATGGAAATATCATAAGTCAAAGCCCTTTCACTCAACAATTGTTGAAGCTCGTCTATTAACAATTGTAAATACACATCAATGTTTGCTTTTGGGTTAGATGGTCCAGGTATGAGACAAGTCAAAAACATGAATGGTTTACTCATGCACATTTCGGGCGAGAGATTATACGGGTCACAACAACAAGCCAACAAGAATATGGGGATGAAGATTCTTGAATGTATGGCGTGAAGCCATCAGAATATAAACCAAGCCTTACATTTCTCGATTCATTTGCAAAGTTTGGATACCTTGCATCAAAATGCTTCCAAGCTTCTCCATCAGACGAATGATGTAAAATTCCTGAACTCGATCTATTATGTTGATGTCATCTCATTTGGGAAGCAGTTTCCATTGATGCATACAATCTTTTTAACCTAGAACTGATTGGCATATAGAACATCCTCTTAACTAGAATGTCTTTGTGGTTACCTATCCTAGGCTTACGAAGAACATATCGGGGTTCATGACAAAACCTACACTCTAGATCTACACTATTATCTTTGTAGTACAACATGCACCCTTTAACACAACAATCAATTTTCTCAGACTTCACACATATTATGGTCACCACTTTTTTTGCTTGGTAAATTTTTTTTGGAAGTGAATCCTTAAAAGGACACACATCTACAAGCATGCTTGCAAAGAAATCGAAACATTTCTGCGGAACATTCCAATTTGATTTGCAAGCTAAAAGTTTCACGCATATTGAAAGTTTTGAATCAGAAGCCTTCTCATATAAGGGTTTGTTTGCAGCAGTTGACAAATCATAAAAGTCTTGAGCATCATCATTTGGGGGCTCTTCATTAATCTGTTCCTCATTGCCCTCATCACCCAAATTTTGGAAGTCATACGTAGGACCGGATGCATCATCGACCATATGTTGCATTAAGGTAAATGGATCATCGTTATAAATATATCCACTACTACTTGGAACATTTTCTGGGTCAATCTGTGGGGCTTCTTCACCATGCTCAGTGCAATACCAATAATTTGATTGGAACCCAAACCTATACAAGTGAACTTTGACTTCACTTGCAGATAATACACTGTTACACATGCAATTGTGATAAGGACATCTAATGCCACCATCTTTTACAAACTGATTTTGACTTATTGCATTCGTTATAAACTCTTTAACACCTTTTGCGAATGCTGGTTTCAACCCCCCTCGTTGAACATAAAGTCTATTATATACCCAACTACGATATGGGTGGTAGCCATCCATATTTTGAAGGACAAACAAATAAAGGAGGAGCGATGAACTGATTAACAGAATGTAATTTTACATATCAAATAGGATAGCAAAATCCTACCAAATTGAAATATATACCAATATATAACAAAACATCAGCAATACACAAAACAACATCAATATAAAACAGTAGCAATACACAAAACATATATTATTATGATCTAACAGATCAGCAGCAATACACAAATCAAATCAGCAAAAATACACAGAACAATACACAGATCAGATCAGCAGTAATACACAGATCAAATCAGCAACTATACACAGATCAACATAGAATATTGTTGTAAGTTCATTTTACAATGAGGTTAAGCATAATACTTCATATATTTAGTGATTTGTCAGGAAGAAGAAATCAATACAACATGTTGCAGAATGATTCTGGAACTAATTTAATAAATGAAGTATTTTTGGTTGGTAAATAATACTAGTAAACAAAAAAAATTAATTTCGAGAACTCTTTGGCTCCTTCAACTTGACAATAGACTTCAATCTCAGAAAAACACTGATATCTGCAACTAAAGCAATTTGCAAATTGAAAATGTTCAAACAACAACACACAAAAACACTAAATCAGAAGAATCAAAATCAAAGCTCACAGTAGATCACATTCAAATTTCTTGAGATTCTACTATGAATAGAATCGATAAATCAATCAAATAGAAAGAGAACTCAAATATATTTCCAACAAATAGAAAATTAAAGCAATGGAAACTAACCTAATCGAAGATATAAGAAACCGAAGAAAAGAAAAGTCACTGATTAGTTTTAAATCTTGAGCAAGTGTGAGAGATCTACGAAGAGCAAGAATAAAGATATGGAGTTAAGAGAGATTCACAACAATTTGTATGCAAAATGAGCACCATGAGAGAACAATGATTTGAACCAAGGGCGTGGACGAGAGTGAGAACTGCATGCGAGGCTAAGGAAAAATTCGATTGAGGTCAAAGATGTCACGAGAAATCTGAATGACGCTGAAGGTTGAGAATGTCGCGAAGCTCGTACGCGAGAGTTACGAAGACGGCGAAGTTGTGACGAGGGTGGCGATGGCGGTAAGGTGTAACGGTAATGCAATGGCGGTAAGGTTGAGGTTTGGTGGCTGCAAGGTTGAACGTATATGATTAGGTTTTGTGGCTATGACTTGGTTATGTGATTAAAGTATATTAGTTTTTTTTTTACATTTTCCTATTTTACATTTTGTCAATTTTAAAAAATTGAACAATTTTAACCAGCCTTGATAAAATCAAACAACTTTACAATACTTTTTTACAATCACACATAATAATTTATTTTTGTAGAATTTATACATTTAAAAATTAATATGTTTTTTTAGTATCAAATTAAAAATTTTAACCAGCACCGAAGGGACAGCCGTTAGAGGAGAAGAAGAAAGAAGAGAGCTGAGGGCGGCGAGACTGCTTCTCGAGTAGAAGACGGCGTCATGACCAGAGCTCTGACCGGCGGTGGTAATCTTTGCTTCTCGCGTTTCTGACGGCTAAGGTTAGGAATTGCCAATTTGTTTCTGAGCTCGCGTTTCTGAGGCTAAAGTAATTAGGAACAAACAATTTCATATAATTGTTTTTTTTTTTGTAAAAAAAATAAAATAATAAACAAAAATTTACCTACGGACAATTAGTGAAAAAATAAAATATGGCCCAAATTCATTACAAATGAGAAGATACTAAAATACTGGCCCAAAATATTTGTTTCCACTATAAATACTATTGATACAATCCTACCTAACAAACCCTAGCCGCCGAATCCAGAGAGAATACCATTTTCACCATCTCAATGAGAATATTAATATACCATCTTCATCTTTTTTTCTTCCTCTCAAACCTTAGGCTTCCAACATAAGAATATTTTGATATCATCATCCATTCTCATATCTAATCTCGATTAACACTCTAATGTTTTATTAGGTTATGATTTTTTGTTAGGATTTTTTTTTAATTTATGTTTGACATTTCTATTTCGTAACATGTGATTTGACTAACATGTATTTTCATCTTGTGAAGCCATGGATCGTACCACACTTTCATCTTGTTAAGGTTTTATATATTTTTTATTTCATTATATATATATATATCAAATAAACCTAAAAATAGTCACATGTTTGTTTTTTATTTGATAAACTAAATTACTGCATATTATTTGAATACAACTTTTCAAGACTTATTGAGCACCAATGTTCATAGTGTTTTGAATTATGTTTATTTTAATTAAAATGTTAATTTGGTATTGTAATAATTTATATTTATTTACGCTTATGGTTGTGTACCTCTCAACTAGGTTGGTAGTTAATTTTAAAAGCAAAATCCTTTAATTTTTTGAATTTATTATTGCTGGAAGAAGAACGATGTGCATATATGTCATGAACTTCTAAAAATGTTACTTAGCCTATTAAAAAAAATATATAAAAAAGTTAATTGGTCTTTGCAAAAAAAATATATATAATAAAAACATGGCAAGGTTACTAAAAATAATTGAAAATTTATCGTATACTAAACCGGCGGCGGCAGTAATCTTTGCTTCTCACATTTCTGACGGCTAAGGTTAGGAATGACCAATTTGTTTATGAGCTCACGTTTCTGAGGCTAAGGTAATTAGGAACAAACAATTTCATATAATAGTTTTTTTTTTGTAAAAAAAATAAAATAATAAACAAAACTTTACTTTAACTTTACCCACAGACAATCAGTGAAAAAATAAAATACGAAATATTTTAAAAACTTAAGTTGAGTTGCATTTTTTTTAACATTATTCCCAAATTATTTTTAACGTTACCTACATATTAACCGTGAAATCTTCTTAAAAAAAAGGTTAAATAGCACCCGTAGTCCCTTAACTTAATTTCTGTTAACGTTTTAGTCCTTTATCTTTTTTTTTCAGATTTGGTCCTTTATTTTAATTTTAAGTGACAATTTGATATTTTATGTTTTAAAATGTCAACAATATTATCCTTGTTTTTTACAAAAATTAAAAAACTCATCAAAATTTTCAACCAAAACCCATAAAATTAATTATATTATTTAATATAATACAAATTTCATCAAATTCGTAACTCAAATCTTCAAATAAACTCATACAAAAATTTCATCAAATTTCATTCTTTATTTAATGTTGTTAGAGATGGAAATATGAGTTTATTTGAAGATTTGAGTTTCAAATTTGATGAAATTTGTATTATATTGAAGAATATAATTAATTTTATGGGTTTTAGTTCAAAATTTTGATGAATTTTTTGAATTTTTGTAAAAAAAAAAAAGGATAACATTGTTGACATTTTAAAACATAAAAGATCAAATTGTCACTTAAAATTAAAATAAAGGACCAAAACGGGAAAAAAAAGATAAAGGACTAAAACGTTAACTGAAATTAAGTTAAAGGATCACGGGTGTTATTTAGAATTTTTGGAATTTAAACAAAATCCTTTAATTTTTGGAATTTATTATTGCTGGAAGAAGAACGATGTGCATATATGATGTAGGAGGGTTCAAGGCCAGAATCGAGGAAGAAACGGCTTTGCGGACAAAAGCAACCGAAAATGCGGAAAACGATCATCCGGTGTTAGATTGTCTATTATTATACCTTTCCGAAAAGGGAATCGTGCCAGAAGCACAACTTATGGCTTTGCCATGAAGTATGGGCTCCAGAACCGGAACAGATTGAGGATTTACTGAAGAAAGGGTTCATTAGAGAGAGTATGAGCCCATGTGCAGTTCCAGTGCTTTTGGTCCCTAAGAAGAACAATCAGTGGCGGATGTGCGTTGACAGCAGAGCCATCAACAAGATAACGATCAAATACAGGTTTCCCATCCCTCGTGTGGAGTACATGCTTGATGAGTTATCAGGGTCTAAGTTGTTTTCAAAGATAGATCTACGGAGTGGTTATCATCAGATCCGAATTAGACCTGGAGATGAATGGAAGAAGGCTTTCAAGAGCAAGGATGGCCTTTACGGGTGGTTGGTCATGCCTTTCGGGTTATCCAACGCCCCCAGTACTTTCATGAGGCTAATGAATCAAGTTTTCGTCCTTTTACTGGCTCTTTTGTGGTGGTTTACTTTGATGATATTCTGATTTATAGCAAAACCAAGGAGGATCATCTAGGGCATTTGAAGCAAGTGCTACAGGTCTTGCAAGAGCACCAGTTATACATCAACTTGAAGAAGTGCACCTTCTGTACCAACAAGCTGTTGTTCCTGGGTTTTGTTGTCGGTGAAGATGGGATTCAGGTGGACGAAGAAAAGGTGAGTGCTATCAGAAACTAGCCTGCACCTAAGTCTGTGACGGAAGTACGCAGTTTCCATGGCCTGGCTACTTTCTATAGGAGGTTTGTGCGCGACTTCAGCACCATTACTGTGCCTATCACCGAGTGTCTGAAGAAAGGAAAATTCCAGTGGGGACCTGAACAAGAGCAGAGCTTTGCGATGATCAAGGAGAAGCTTTGCACGGCACCAGTTCTCGCTTTACCTGACTTCGACAAGATATTCCAGGTGGAGTGTGATGCCAGTGGAGTAGGGGTAGGTGTTGTACTTTCACAAGAGAAGCGACCAGTGGCTTTCTTTAGTGAAAAACTGAGCGACGCCAGGCAGAAGTGGAGCACTTATGACCAGGAGTTTTATGCAATCTTTCGAGCTTTGAGGCAATGGGAGCATTATTTGATTCAGAGGGAGTTTATCTTGTTCACTGACCACTTTGCCCAGAAGTTCCTCCATAGTCAGAAGATGCATGCTCGCTGGGTGAGTTTATTGCAGAAATTCCCATTTATCATTCAGCCCAAATCAGGCGCCCAGAACAAGGTAGCAGATGCGTTGAGTAGGAGAGCTTCCTTGTTGATTACCTTAGCTCAGGAGATTGTGGGTTTTGAGTTGCTGAAGTTAATGTGACTGATATTTATGAGTTCCATGAAGACGCTGACCTTTATTCTGGTATGAACTCGTGGTCGAGTTCTTTAGAAGTGGAGGAGACTGATGTAGGAGGGTTCAAGGCCAGAATCGAGGAAGAAACAGCTTTGCGGACAAAAGCAGTCGAAAATGCGGAAAACGATCGTCCGGTGTCAAATTGTCTATTATTATACCTTTCTGAAAAGGGAATCGCGCCACGAGCACAACTCATGACTTTGCCATGAAGTATGGGCTCCAAAACCGTTTTGAGCTCGTCTTGGGCCTCAAAACAGTCGTTTTAGTTTTTCCCGTAATTTCGAGCTTTTCTGTTTTACAGCCGTTTTAGCTTTTCCTTTAATTTAGGGCTTTTCTATTTTACCTAATTTTCGAACTAGGGTTTCTATTATCTATTTAAAGACTTTCTATGCTCAACAAAAGGTATCTTTGAATAAAATAATCAATTTTGAGAGTTTTTCTCTTCTCTGGTGGATTCCAGAACTTGTTCTTTTTTTAGGATTAGCGCTTGCTAACCCTTTACGATTTCCGACTGCGTCAATATATGTCATGAACTTCTAAAAATGTTACTTAGCCTATGAAAAAAAATATATAAAAAAGTTAATTAGTCTTTGCAAAAAAAATATATATAATAAAAACATGGCAAGGTTACTAAAAATAATTGAAAATTTATCGTATACTAAACCGGCGGCGGCAGTAATCTTTGCTTCTCACATTTCTGACGGCTAAGGTTAGGAACGACCAATTTGTTTATGAGCTCACGTTTCTGAGGCTAAGGTAATTAGGAACAAACAATTTCATATAATAGTTTTTTTTTTGTAAAAAAAATAAAATAATAAACAAAACTTTACCTACGGACAATCAGTGAAAAAATAAAATACAAAATATTTAAAAAACTTAAGTTGAGTTGCATTTTTTGTAACATTATCCACAAATTATTTTTAACGTTACCTACATATTAACCGTGAAATCTTCTTAAAAAAAATAAATTTATTCAATAACAAATTTACTCACAGTTTTTCCGTAGGTAATTAATAAATTACCCACGAATTAAGATCCGTGGGTAATTTTTCGTAGATATACAAATATTTTCTTGTCATTAATGATGATAATCATTTTAATGAAAATAGTAATGAATTAAATATGATTTATAAAAGTAAAAAAGTCTCACCGTGCAAGCCTATACTAAGTAATCAATATTTTTTCCATTAATCTGTCTCAATTTTATTTCTATTATAGTAATAATAATTTTGTATTTTTATTTTAATTTAATTGTATAAAACACTGACTTGATTTTATTGAATAATATTTTATCAAAAGTGTACTAAAAGAAAACATATGTATTGATATAGATTTTGAACTAGTAAATATTTGAAAGAATACAAAGAATCTACATTTGCAAATACTATTTGATTCGATTTAAGCCAATTTGAAATATAAATTGAATGTATTTTTGTTAAGAAATATCTAATTCACGTAAAAAGTATATAATATGATAAATATGTATCTAATATGTACCCTATATAAACATTTAAGTCTACCCATAGATCTTTTAGATTTATTATTTATATCATAGATCAAACAACTGATGCACTTAATAGAAATATTTGAATAGCATAACACATACAAAAATATTTTATCTTAAAAAATTTAAATTATTCTCTAATAATGAGTTGAAACAACGTTTTAAAATTTATGTAAAATATAATAGTTTTCACAATTTCGATAATAAAATTATTTTAATAGTATTAAAAATCATTAAAAATATTTTATCAATTCAGTCAAAATTAAAATTTATAATACTATATTATTAAATAACATTTAATTGTTTTTGTAATACCTACGTAATTTATACAATAATATTAATTATGTGTTGTGATAGATGTAATTGTGAGTTTATAATTTTTAATTTTGAAAGGAAATTTTTAAAATAAAACAAGTTCGTTTAAAATGGAGTTGTAATAGTTTCTTACATCTACTCTTTAGCCCAAAACTCCAAAACCATCCTGACTTTGCCGTCACCAAGACCACCGACCTTCCGGCAGCATTTTCCGGCAATCTGGCACTGTCCTTTCTTCTTTCTCAATCGTTTAGTTCTGGTTCGTTTGTATTCATCCTTACCAAGTTTTTTCTCTTATTTATTCTTCTTTTATGTTGTTTCAATGGTTGATTTGATTCTTATTTTGAACATTTTAGTTTTGTTTTGATTGTTTTTTTGGTGTGTTGTTTCATTGAATTATTGTTCTTCTATTACGTTGATTTTTTTTCAAACATTGTGCCTATTCTGTGGAGGAAACGGGATTTTTTTTCGAAAATTGTGACTTGATTTTTTTCTCTTATTTGAGATTGATTTTCATGTGGTTTTTGCACTGTAGTCTTGAAATCGTGGCTTGGAAATGATTTTTTTTTTTAAATCTTGATTATAATGAATAAATTATTAATATTTTTTGCAAGAAAAAATATAATGATTATGGGGTTTTATTTTTATAGTTCGCCCGGAGCTCCAAATATGTTAGGACTGGCCTTGATATCATCTTATTTTGGATTAACACATTCAGTTGATGTCAGAACTAAGCCAAAATAACGCATTCAATTAAGGAGGATAAAGTTGCTGCAACATACGAGTTTCCTCTTACTTATTTTGGTTATTATTAGTATTATTAAAGTTATCTGTTCCAATTTTAGTGCATAAGACTGATGCCAGTAATCTGGTCGATTTGTTTTTGTTAATTACCTCTCCTTTTTATGTTAATCCCTTGTAAACCTAGTTACAATGCAACTATGTTGTGTCAACTGTGCTGGAATTGAAGATGTTATTTGTGAAATGAGAGGTTTAAATCACTGCACTTACTGCTTAGAACGATTTTCTGTCATTTTAAATAAATATCATTGTGCTTACTTTTGTTATATGCAATAGAGGGAGATGTCTAAAACAAATAAATAAGACAAACTGAGTTTACAGAAACTCAACTTAAGCCAATCTATTTCAACCTTTTATTTATTTATTTATTTATCTTGCTCTGGCATGTGAAGAAGCACTCAAACACGTGCGGTAAGGTTTGAAAAATAAAAAGCTTGAGGTGGTTGAAGAAGTTAGGTTTAGGGTTCAATGAATTCTGAAGGATTAGAGAAAGGGGTTGAAGAATTGATGCTGAAGGAGAAAGAGAAGGTGAGTGAATTGCAAATCACTTGCTTCTCTGAACTCATCAATGAAGCTAGCCTCCATTTTCAGATCATTCGCTTTCCCAAACAGGTTTTTCTTCTATCATACTTTTCATTATTCAATTGTGTCACTCACACGCAAAACTAAAGATTACTCTAAGAATGATGAACAATTAATACAAAAACTTTGTGCTATATTCAGAGTTATTGTCATTTCAATGCTTCCATATTGTGATATAAATTTTTGTGATAGATAGATATATGTGTGGATTGGTTACGTCTCTGCAAAATTGGGACAAGTGTATGTAGCAGCTTCCACTCGTCCTGTAAGTTTTCACATTCTTTTTAAGCTAGATGTTAATTTATGAGTATGTTTAGATATTATGTATATGTGTACGGATAGTGATTTGGTTTGTGTTTATAAATACAGAACAATACGGTATCTGTAACTTCCATACTTGGAGGGAATTCTGATAATACAGGTTCCGGCATTGCTCGTCGATTAGGTAACTGTTATGTAGTTTGGTATTTTCAGAAACTATTCCTTTTGGTCATAATTTAACATTCTTTATTTATTTATTTATCATTTCTCACAGTGTTAAAGACTGGTCTCAATATAGTTATGACTTGCAATATTCCAAAAAATAGTCTCATGGTTGAGGTTTGCTTTTTCTCTTTCTCACGCACTCATTCTTAGCACTTATTAGTTTGGTGAAGCTGTTTCTGCTCCTTGTAAATGGTTCTTTTGTTGTTATATGTTCTAGGATTTTATTTTTTTTGTGAAAAAATTTTATGTTTGGTTTTTGCTTTTGTTTGTGTTTTGCTGAATTGTTCTGGTTTTTACTTTATTTCTAGAATACTTTGTTGTAAATTATGTAGTCCGACTCAAGTGGTTAATGAGTTTCCGCTAAGGGTGAATCAATCGGGAGTTACCGGGCTAGAACAATCAATGACCAAACTTTACTTACCTCTCGACCGAACTCAATATTACAAAGGCTCTTTTACCTATAGACTCTGTTATTTCTTTCATATTCAATTATCCAATTTCACTTCTAACATTCTCTCTAGCATTATGGTTGGACAAAATTCATGTGGGTCTTACCTTACCACTTTGAAAATGAGATCCATTAGTTTAGTGGAATCCTCATAAATTTCAAACAATACGGGGTGGGTGTTGGAGAGAAGGTGTTAAGTGAGTGTTGCTAGGGCTGCTAGTTAATTATCAATTTTCCCAGTTATTGTAATTTGTAAATTATTTATTTACCAAATGGTTGTAAAGTTGATCTGACTCCCTAACAAATCTCGTAATAGGGAGGAGACTTGCCCGCAGAACTACCTTTTTTGTAATTCACACATATTTAAGCATCATTTTTAAATTCGATATTGATTTCCATCTTTCTTGTATTGCAGACAGCAGCTGAGAAAATATTGATGCAGAAACTTGTTAGTCTGGGCTACACCAAGTCAAGATTGGAAGGGGGGACATCTTTGTAGCATAGGCTGATGATGAGAACTTTTTATGCATGCCAAACATGCATTATCCCAATGTTGTTACCTAATTTAGAATCCATGTTAGCTATTGAAAACTTTAAGCTTTGTTATTGTACACAACAGTTACAAACAAGTGTTTGATGCGTGTATGCCTTGTCGATGTTTGGTGCATGTCAAACATTCAAGGTTTATTATTAATAAATTAGTTATTTTCTATTATTTAGTTATGCTTTTTTTTACCGTTCTTGTTTGCTTTTAGGGAACCTGTTGCAGATAATGATAATGATGTAGCTTTCCTTGAAGGCTAAAGCAGAGAAATTATGCTTATTTTTTCTTGAACCTGTAAACATATGTAACTGATATTCATTAGATATCATTGGCTGTCGTCCTATCAGGGATTCCAGGAATGAATTTCTGAAAATTTTCATTTGTGACTTCTTGTGCAGTGTATGAAAATTTACAAGCATGCATGGCTAGACCACAAGTGTTCCATCATGTATGGTTCCTGGAATGCGTAAAGATATACCCGGTGATTATAGATATAAATATTTTGAACTTAAAATTAGAACAATAACATTTGGTGGATCATCTTTTAATATTTATTTTCTTTTATTAAGGCAATAGATCTGCATGTTGCAAATTCGATCCTCGAGAGTGTCATTGAGAAGAGACAAATGTAAATTTTTTTGTTAGTGTTTAGTGAACCATTCTCTACGTTGGACAAAGGTATCATTCCCTCACTCTTAAAAAATCTTAAAAAGTGAACTTAAAGAAATTACTTACTATATAAGTATAACCATAACCGAATCATTTGCTCAGAATACCCACCACCTTATTACCAAGTTAAATCATTTGCTTAGTATATCCACCACCTTACTACCAAGTTAAAGTGCAGTCATTTTCACTTCAAAAGACTCAGATAATTCTGTATTTATTTGAATGAGGAATTTGATGTTGCAAGACACGATTGAAAATTTTCAATACTATTGTACTATATATCAATTAAAATAATAATAAATTAACAGTGTTGGGTTTCTGTAATGTTTTTCTTGCTTCTTTTGGCTTTGTATGGTTTCTTCTCCATATCTTTGGTATCTTCTCCTCGGGATACATGATCCCAATTCAAAAGTCGTCCATTTTTTTTGTTAAATAATTGAAGGGGCAAACACGAGAAGGGGGAGTTGAATTGTGTTTGACTAACTTGAATACTTTTTCTGTTTTCGCAGTTTTAAAACAAAACTTGATCTATAAATAAAACAGAGTTAGCAGCGGATATAAAGTAAAAATAAAAACACAGAATTTTATACTGGTTCACCGTTATACTTCTCAAACAGTCTAACAATCCTAGACTCTTGAGGAATACAGCACCTTGACTTCTTAAGTCAAGTCTTCTCCTACCAATCTGACAACCCCAGATTGTAGAAGGAATTACAACGTCTTGAATCTAATTACCAAGTAATCTTCTACCCCTTCTAACTCCCTCAGATTGTAGACTCTACTTCAACAACTTAGATCTAACAAAAGGGAAAGAAAATAACACGAGTGCTTGCTTCTGGAAAGCTGGAACTCACAATTAACCTCACTAAAAACTCGAGTGTTTGCTTTTGGAAATGTATTACTCTTTTGTGATTTTCGATGCTAAGTCTTCTGCCTTGAGCCTCCTTTTATAGATGCAGATTAGGGTCTCTTCCAAGCTTAAATTCGAACTGTATCTTGCCAGATACTCTTGCAAAAATACTTTGACCAATCGGGCTTCACTTAAATAAAAAACATATCTTTTTCTACTCCAGATTGCCTTTCAAAAATAACTTTGACCAATTCTGACTTTAATTAATTATGGAACAAATCTTCCTTCCCTCCAATAGCTTATGAACTCCTATACGACTTCACTTTATTTTTGTAACAAATCCTTTTAATACTTTGATCAAATTTTAATTAAATCTCCACCGATTATCATCATGATTAATTATGGACCCTTTGATCTTCTGCTTTCGTCCACATCTGGACCATACTAAGTGATCTGCTGTGATCCTCTGATTTCGGCCAACCATGGACCACACTTTCTGATCTTCTGATCTCGGGCAACCTGGACTTGCAAGCTGATCTACTGTGATCCTCTGATCTCGGCCAATGTTGGACCACATGTTCTAACCTTCTAATTTTGGCCAACACTGGGCCATGGTTTGATCTTCTGATCTCGGCCATAAACTTAATTCTTGACCATTGATCTGAACCTTTTCCCTCTGATCTAGACCAATTCTGAACTGGGTCTGGATTGAATTGAAATTAAATCAGGACAAATAATATTTTAGTCTGGACATTTTACCTTCTGATTTGGATCAGGTCTGGATCAAATCTGGACATCATTTCTTCTGGTCTGGACTTAGTTTCATACCCTGAACCATGTTATCTTCTGGTCTGGGTCAAATCTGGATTGAATCACTTGTTCTGGACCCATTAATTTATCCTCTAATTAAGTCTGGATCAAGTCTGGGCTGTTTATCATTTCACTGCCAGGCCATCTTCTGGTCAGAATAACTTCTGGACTAAGTCTGACTATGATTCCTTCTGGTCTGGATCAAGTCTCCCTCTAGCAGGCTTCCTTCTGGTCTGGTCCAGGTCTCCTTCTGATTTTGCTTCCTTCTGATCTGGGCCAGCAAAGATATCCTCTGAAAATTTCAGGATGCATCCTCTGGAACCTTCTGGATGCATTATCTGGTGTCTTCATCTTCTGCCTCTGGAAACTGTTGGAACCAAGTTGGTTCTAAGTACTTAGGATTTTGATGTTTACAAAAGCACTCCATGTAATCTTATTTTGAACCTTGAATTATTAAATCAAATGTCACCAGAAGCTGAAGTAATAAGAAGAAGAAGATCAAAGTGTTCCAGAGATTGAATCCTGAAGGTACCAGAAGATACTCCAGGATGTCAAAACATCACCAGAAGATATCTTTGCTGGCCCAGATCAGAAGGAAGCAAAGTCAGAAGGAAACCTGGACCAGACCAGAATGAAGCCTGCCAGAGCGAGACTTGATCCAGACCAGTAGGAGTCATAAGTCATACTTAATCCAGAAGTTATTCTGACCAGAAGATGGCCTGGCAGTGAAATAATAAACAGCCCAGACTTGATCCAGACTTAATCAGAGGGTAAATTAATGGGTCCAGAACAAAGGAATTAATCCAGATTTGACCCAAACCAGAAGATAGCATGGTTCAGGGTATGAAACTAAGTCCAGACCAGAAGAAATTATCTCCAGAACTGATCCAAAACAGAAGGTAAAATGTCCAAACAGAAATATTATTTGTCCAGATTTAATTTCAGTTTAATCCAGACCAAGTCCAGAATTGGTCCAGATCAGAGGGAAGATTTTCAGATCAATGGTTCATATTTAAGTATTTGGCCCAGTGTTGGCCGAAATCAGAAGGTCAGAATGTGTGGTCCAGTAGTAGCCGAGATTAGAGGATCACAGCAGATTAGTTTGCTAGACCAGGATGGCCGAGATCAGAAGGTTAGAAAGTGTGGTCCAGGGTTGGCCGAAATCAGAGGATCACAACAGATCACTTATTATGGTCAAGATGTGGACTAGCGCAGAAGATCAAATGGTCCAGATTTAATCATGAGGATTAACGGTGGAGATTTTAATTTATTTTGATCAAAGTATTAAAAAGATTTGTTACAAAAATAAAGTGAAGTATTGTGGAATTCAGAAGCTGTTGGCGGGAATAAACTAAAGACATGATTGGCCAATTATTTTTGAAAGAAAATCTGAAGCTTAAAAAAAGATATGGTTTTTATTTAAATGAAGCCCAATTGGTCAAGAGAATTCAGCAAGATTCAGCTCGAAATTAAACTTGGAAGAGGCCTTAATCTGCATCTATAAAAGGAGGCTCAAGGCATAATACTTAGCATCGAAAATCACAAAAGAGTCATACACTTCCAAAGCAAACACTCAAGTTTTCAGTGAGGTTAATTGTGAGTTCCAGCTTTCCAGAAGCAAGCACTCGTGTTATTTTCTTTCCCTTGTGTTAGATCTAAGTTGTTGAAGTAGAGTCTACAATCTGAGGGAGTCAGAAGGTGTAGCAGATTACTTGGCAATTAGATTCAAGGCGTTGTAATTCCTTCTACAATCTGGGGTTGTCAGATTGGCAGGAGAAGACTTTACTTAGGAAGTCAAGGTGCTGTATTCCTCAAGAGTCTAGGATTGTTAGACTGTTTGAGAAGACTGACTTGGAGGGTCAGTGGTATTGTTGTAATTCAAGGTTTGAATTAGTGAAATCCTTCAAGGTGAAGGGACTGGATGTAGCCTCGTTAACGGTGAACCAATATAAAAATTCTGTGTTTTATTTTTACTTTATATCCGCTGCTAACTCTGTTTTTATTCATACATCATGTTTTGTTTTAAAAGTGTAAAAACAGGAAAAGTATTCAAGTTAGTCAAACACAATTCAACCCCCCTTCTCGTGTTTGCACCTTCAGAAACTTCATCTTCTGGTGGCATTTAATGTAATAATTCAAGGTACAAAATAAGATTATATGGAGTGCTTTTGTAAACATCAAAATCCTAAGTACTTAGAACCAACTTGGTTCCAACAATCTCCCCCTTTTTGATGATGACAAAACCTTAACTTATCTTGCTAGCTTATGACTCGAAGTACTTGAAATACTCCCCCTCAGACCAATCTCTCCCCCTTAGTCTGATACTGACTTTTTCTTCTCATTTTCAACTCCTTCTTGATCACTCTTTCTTTTCTTCTCTTCTCCTCTCCTTTTCAATTCCTTCTCTATTCATCTCTTTCTGATTTATTTTTCTCTCTCCTTGTTTCTTCTCCTTTTCAACTCCTTCTATTTTCATCTCTTTCTTTTTCGCTCCTCATTTCTTTTTATCTCTCATTTTCTACTTATTTCTCCTTTTTCTCTCTCTCTCCCCCTTTTTGTCATTAGCCAAAAAGAGGTCCTACTACTTTTTGTATTTTTGTTTTTTTTTACAAAGTACAGAAATTAAAAATAGAAAATAAAAGACATAAAATTAAAATTACAAGAAAATTAAAAACTCCTAAGAAGACTACTTGAGCTAGTTAGATATGGAGACAATGTTGAGATGTTTCTTGATGAACTCGAACCTATCTTCAGGTAATGCTTTGGTGAAGATGTTAGCCCATTGATGATTAGTGTCCACAAACTGGATGCTTAAAGTCCCTTTTTGAACATGGTTCCTAATGAAATGGTGTTTTATTTCAATGTGTTTGGCTCTAGAGTGTAAGATCGGGTTCTTGGTTAGGTTTATGGCTGAAGTGTCATCACAGACCAAAGGGATATTGGTTTCAAAGATGTTGTAATCTTCAAGTTGGTGTTTCATCCAGATTAACTGTGAGCTGAATCCTGCTGCTGATATATACTCAGATTCGGCTGTTGACATAGCAATGGTGCTTTGTCTTTTGCTTGACCTAGAGATCAAATTATAACCTAAGAAAGTGCAGTTGCCGCTTGTATTTTTCCTTTCCAGCTTGTCTCCAGTATTGTCGGAATCACAAAAACCTCTGAGTTTGTAGGTGGGGGTTTTCTTGTATAACAGGGTAAGGTTGGTGGTTCCTTTAAGGTCTCTTAGAATTCGTTTGACAACAGTTATATGGGATTCCCTAGGGTCGGCTTGAAAACAGGCACATACACAAACACTAAACAAGATGTCAGGTCTAGAAGCAGTTAAATAAAGAAGGGATCCAATCATACCTCTGTATGTTTTCTGGTCCACCTTTTGGCTGGTTTCATCTTTCTCAAGAGAGTAGGTTGGGTGCATGGGGGTGGCCATAGGCTTACAGTCACTCATTTTGAACTTTTTGAGAAGTTCTTTAGTATATTTAGATTGGTGAATGAGTATACCTGATTTACCTTGGTGAATCTGAATTCCCAGGAAGAACTTAAGTTCTCCCATCATGCTTATTTGGAATTCTTTCTGCATTAGGTCAGAAAACTCTACACAAAGTGCCATTAGTAGATCCAAAGATGATATGATCAACATAAACTTGAATAATTAAAATATCATTTTTAATGGATTTCCTAAATAGAGTATTATCAATCTGGCCTCTATCAAATTCATTCTTAAGCAGAAAGTTACTAAGTCTGTCATACCATGCCCTTGGTGCTTGTTTTAAACCATATAAGGATTTTTTAAGTCTAAAAACATGGTCTGGAAAATCAGAATTTTCAAATCCAAGGGGCTGTTTGACATATACTTCCTCACTTATATAGCCATTTAAGAATGCACTTTTAACATCCTTTTTGATACAGCATTATCTCATGATTAGCAGCAAATGATAAAAGAATTCTAATTGTTTCTAACCTGGCCACTGGAGCAAATGTCTCAGTGTAATTGATACTTTTCTGTTGACTGTATCCTTGAGTTACTAGTCTGGCTTTGTTCCTTACCACTTCACCTTTTTCATTGAGTTTATTCCTGAACACCCACTTGGTTCCAATAATGTTTATGTTTGGTCTGAATACCAGATCCCAAACATCATTCCTTTGGAATTCATTCAGCTCTTCTTGCATTGCAAGTATCCAACCTTCCTCTGCCAGAGCTTCATCAACATTGGTTGGTCTGCATCAACTTCTGGTTCTGGTAGACCTGTAACAGCTTCTGATTTTGATAAATCAACTTTTGGTTCTGGTAAATCTGTAACAGCTTCTGATTCTGGTAAAACTCCAGATTTCTCTTCTGACTTATCTTGGTTGTTTCTAACTTGATCAGATTTATCTTTTGAAGATTTGTCATGTGTTGTTGACTTTCTTGTATCCTCTACCTTTCCAGATACTTATGTTTCTTCTGCTTCTGCTCCCTTTGGTTCTGGTGAACCTGCACTATCTTTATCTTGCTTTGATTTGTTAAGATTAAGCAGTTTGTCAACAGATTTAATGATAATAAAACTCATATAATGAAAGTAAATACAGCTAGTTCGTCAATTATGTTTCTAGTAAAACAACTTTTGGTTCTGGTAAGTATGGATCAACTTCTGGTTTTAGTGAACCTGCATCTGTTTCTGGTTCTAGTAACCAGCATTGGCTTCCTATAGTTCAGATAAACTAGCATTGGTTTCCTCCAACATCAATTTCCTTTTGTTCTGGTCAACCATTAATTCTGCTTCTGATGGTTTCTGCTTGAAACCACTGAACTGGTTTTACTGTTTCAGCTGAACTTGTTCAGATTATTTGGATCACCTAGTTCCTGCAAGTACTTATCTAGCTTTGATTTTTAAGATCAAGCTTCTTGTTATCAAAGTAAACATAAATATCAAACAATAATAGTATTCACAGCAAGATGTAACCTCTATGACAGCAATTTCAGTTTTACTATGAAAATCCTCTTGCTTCTGATTTTCAGATTCCGAATCTGTATGTTCTGTGATTAAGTGATTTGGATGAAGGGTTTTGAATTCCCTTCCAGGTTAGTAGTCTTGATGAAATTTACTGGAGTGTTTGAAGAACTCTCCTGATTCTGATTCTTCTCTTTCTGCTTCGGCTGATACACCATGTTCCTCTGGTGACTCTGGAACTTATGGTGATTCTGGTAATTTGGATGAGTTGGATGAATCTGGTGATTCTGATGATTCAGATAATTCCTGTAGTTATACTAATTCTGATAATTAGAGTAATTCTGATGATCATACCTGAACCTTTGATACTGATACTTGTTCTGGTTCTGGTTCCAGTACTAATTCTGGTTCTGGTTCTAGTATTGATTCTGGTTCTGGTTCTAGTTCCAGTGTTGGTTCTGGTTCCAGTTTCTATGTTTCTGATATTGGTTCCAGTACTGGTTCTGGTTCCAGTTCCTGTTCTTCTGATACTGATTCCAATTCTGGTTCGTGTGATGTGTGTGATTTCTTTGATATTTCTTGTTCCTCCTATGATTCTGGTTCTGGTTCTGATAGGTATTGTGTAGACCAATTCTTCTTCTACCAGAGTCAATTGGCTTATGTTTGGTAGATGTTGGAACATAAACCTTCTTCTGCTTGTGCATTGCCAACATCCATTGTCCAGGCACCATTGTTGGTGTCTCCTTCTGGTTGCTCAGAATATCTGCAACATAGACAATTTGATCTTTTGGTACCCAGGACTGATTGGGTCAGATTTTACCATTGGACAAGATAATTCAGAGTGACCTTTCTTAGCACAAATAATGCATAAAACATCAGAGTGAACCGTTTTAGTTTCAGCAATAATTTCTGTAGAACCAAGACCTCTCTTTCCAATGTTACTGTTTCCATAAATCATAGATGCCTATTTACTTCTTTCCATTCCATTAGAAATAAAGTTTTGAAAAAATTGCTCATGCATATCAGATTCACAAACAATTTTGGAAGTGGAACAAATATCACTTTTGAGAGTTTGGTTTTCAGATTTGAGTCTTGCAACTTCAGTTTTAAAATCCTTGTTTTCAGTTGCATACTCAGAATTTCGATTCTTTAAAACTTGGACTTCTTTGGTCAGATTTTTCTTATCTTCCCTAAGAGTTTTCAGTTTTAAAGACATCTTATTGTTTGCATTTAAAAAGTCTTTTACAACATCAATTAATTCAGATCTAGTGAGATCAGAAAATACCTCACTGTCTTCATCTTCTGATTCTGTTCCAGAGCCTGAGCTGTATCCAGAAGTTGAGTTGGTATGAGCCATCAGAGCCAGAATTGCTTCCTCTGATGTGCTTCCAGACTTGCCTGAATGACTGCTTTGATCATTCTTCCTTCTGCCTGTTTTCCTTCCTGAAGCTGTGCCTTTATGAGGTCCAGAGGTAGACCTGATGTGTGCCATCATTGTTGTTTCTGCCTCTTCTTCATCAGACGATTTTTCTTCTGATTCTGATATATCCCAGGCTGCCATCAGACCCTTATTTCTGAATCTGGAACTCTTCTTGAGTTGTTTGCCTGTTTCCAGATTTGGACATTCTGACTTGATATGTCCATGTTCATTGCATCCATAACAGATGATGCTCTTTTCAGATTCTTCCTTTCCTTTGCTGTTATGTTTCTTCCTGGAGCCTCTTCTCTTCCTGTTTTCCCATATCTTAACCATCTGTTTGGTTAAGTAAGCCATATCATCACAGTCACTGTCGCTATTCTCTGAATTCTTGTGCTGCCCTTGCAGCTTTCTTCTGTTTCGACTTCAGGGCCAGATTCTTTTTCTTCTTTGGTTCATCTACTTCCAGTTCTATTTCATGATACTTGAATGAGCTGATCAGATCTTCAAGTTTTAAGTTATTCAGATCTTTGGCTTGCTGAACTGCAGTAACCATTGGTCTTCACTTGGTTGGTAAGCTTCTTAGAATCTTCTTGACATGATCTGCTGTTGTGTAGCTTTTCCTCAAGACCTTCAGTCCAGATATCAGAGTCTGGAATCTGCAGAACATTCCATCAATGTTTTCATCATCTTCCATCTTGAACATCTCATACTGTTTGACCAGTATGTTAGCCCTTGCTTCTTGAACCTACTGGTTTCCTTCATAGGTTAGAACCAGACTGTCGAATATGCTCTTTGCTGTTTCTTTATTTGTACATCTGTCAAATTCCTTGAATATGATGGCACTGATCATGATGTTTCTGGACTTGTAATGCAGTTTGAATAATTTGCTCTGGTCTGGTTTCATATATTCCATGTCCAGTTCTTTAGTTGGATCTCCTGGAACAGTAGGTGCAGTGTATCCTTTGACTACCATCTTCCATAATTCAGGATCTTGAGATATGAAGAAACTTCTCATTTTGTCCTTCCAATACTCAAATCTTTCTCCATCAAATAGTGGTGGTCTGTTGATGTTGCCTCCCAAATCATCTTTGCATTCTGCCATGTTGAACCCCTTGGACCTTTCCTCAAACACTATTAAGTGCTCAGCCTTGAGACAGAGCTCTGATGCCAATTGAAGGTGCAAACACGAGAAGGGGGGGTTGAACTGTGTTTGACTAACTTGAATACTTTTTCAGGTTTTGCAGTTTTAAAACAAAACTTGATGTATGAATTAAACAGAGTTAGCAGCAGATATAAAGTAAAAATAAAAAAATAGAATTTTATACTGGTTCACCGTTAACGAGGCTACGTCCAGTCCCTTCACCTTGAAGGATTTCACTAATTCAAAACCTTGAATTACAACAGTTCCACTGACCCTCTAAGTCAGTCTTCTCAAACAGTCTAACAATCCTAGACTTTTGAGGAATACAACACCCTGACTTCTTAAGTCAAGTCTTCTCCTACCAATCTGACAACCCCAGATTGTAAAAGGAATTACAACGCCTTGAATCTAATTGTCAAGTAATCTGCTACCCCTTCTGACTCCCTCAGATTGTAGACTCTACTTCAACAACTTAGATCTCACACAAGGGAAAGAAAATAACACGAGTGCTTGCTTCTGGAAAGCTGGAACTCACAATTAACCTCACTGAAAACTCGAGTGTTTGCTTTTGGAAGTGTATGACTCTTTTGTGATTTTCGATGCTAAGTCTTCTGCCTTGAGCCTCCTTTTATAGATGCAGATTAGGGTCTCTTCCAAGCTTAAATTCAAGTTGTATCTTGCCAGATACTCTTGCAAAAATACTTTGACCAATCGGGCTTCACTTAAATAAAAAACATATATTTTTCTGCTCCAGATTGCCTTTCAAAAATAACTTTGACCAATTCTGACTTTAATTAATTCTGAAACAAATCTTCGTTCCCGCCAATAGCTTATGAACTCCCATACGACTTCACTTTATTTTTGTAACAAATCCTTTTAATACTTTGACCAAATTTTAATTAAATCTCCATCGATTATCATCATGATTGATTCTAGACCCTTTGATCTTCTGCTCTCGTCCACATCTGGACCATACTAAGTGTTCTGTTGTGATCCTCTAATTTCGGCCAACCATGGACCACACTTTTTGATCTTCTGATCTCGACCAACCTGGACTTGCAAGCTGATCTGTTGTGATCCTCTGATCTCGGCCAATGCTGGACCACACGTTCTGACCTTCTGATTTCGGCCAACACTGGGCCATGGTCTGATCTTCTGATCTCGGCCAACACTGGGCCATAAACTTAAATCTTGACTATTGATCTGAACCTTTTCCCTCTGATCTAGACCAATTCTGAACTGGGTCTGGATTGAACTGAAATTAAATCTGGACAAATAATATTTCAGTCTGGACATTTTACCTTCTGATTTGGATCAGGTCTGGATCAAATCTGGACATCATTTCTTCTAGTCTGGACATAGTTTCATACCCTAAACCATGCTATCTTCTGATCTGGGTCAAATCTGGATTGAATCTCTTGTTCTGGTCCCATTAACTTATCCTCTGATTAAGTCTGGATCAAGTCTGGGCTATTTATTATTTCACTGCCAGGCCATCTTCTGGTCAGAATAACTTCTGGACTAAGTTTGACTTATGATTCCTTCTGGTCTGGATCAAGTCTCCCTCTGGCAGGCTTCCTCCTGGTCTGGTCCAGGTCTCCTTCTGACTTTGCTTCCTTCTGATATGGGCCAGCAAAGATATCCTCTGGTAATTTCAGGATGTATCCTCTGGTACCTTCTGGATGCATTATCTGGTGTCTTCATCTTCTGCCTCTGGAAAGTTCATTTTCTGGTGGCATTTAATGTAATAATTCAAGGTACAAAATAAGATTACATGGAGTGCTTTTGTAAACATCAAAATCCTAAGTACTTAGAACCAACTTGATTCCAACAAGTTTGTGTTTTGGGGGGCTTTTGAAACATTCGGGAAGGGAGAGAGAAAAAACCATCTAAATTTGTATTCCTTATAAAATTTCAAACATTTGATATTGGTTATGTATAAAATTATAATTTTAGTATTTACAAAAATTATCCTAAAAATAGTTTTTATTATTGCTAGAATAAAATATATTTAATTTTCCTTCAACTAATAATTTGTTGAATGATTTTTTGCACATATGTTTAGCACATTATAAAAATCATCTAAAAAAATTTAGAATTTTTTTAACTTGTAACGAGTTAAATACAAATTTTTTAAAGTTATAAATTTAAGATAAAAATAACAAAAATATGAACTTACAAATTGAATTTTAAGATCAATTTTTGTGGAAGAACTTTTTACAATATTGTAAAATGCTTAAAAAAATTATTCAAAAATTTGTTGATATTCCAACCCTGACTAAAACCATTTGCAGAATAATTTTATAAAGATTAAAAAATTAAAAAATACAATTTTTTAAAGATTTAAAAATAAAATTTAAAAATTTATATGAACTAAAAAAAATTGTCCTCAAACCATAAATGAAGTGCTTATAATACAAGCACTTGGAGCAACTTTAATGGTGAACATCTCTATGGTTTCTTAATCAATTTATTTATTTATTTATTTATTTTGACGTATAAAAGGTAGTAAATTCTGTCATAATTAACTCACAAATGTGAGATCCCGAGTTCGAACCTAAGATAAGACGTCAAATATAATAATATCTGACATTTGTCAGTTGAGCTAAGACTTAACGAGTTCTTAATCAATTTTTAATTGCTCATTTATGCCAACATATCTTTAAGCTTTTAAGTACTATATCTCATATTCACTCCAATGGTGAACTTCAACTTTGAGTTGTTTTAACCCATGTTCAATAATCTCTCTCCAACTTCTTTTAATCCAACAGTGAACTCTTAAAAAATGATAGTGAACTCTTAAAAAATGAGTTCATAGATTGAGAGATTGATTATGAGATTGTCATTAGAGATGCTCTTACATGGATAGATCATAATGACTACATTTTAATGTGCAAAAAATACTACCGAATTTATGTATCCAGTAGTGTTTCTCAACTAATTTTTAACTACCAAAAGATGGATTCTAGGAAATTCATGTGTTTTTTATGGAGGAAAAAGCATCTGCACAGTAGAAAAACTAAAAAATAAAAGATTGTCTTTCATACATCGTAATGTAAAAAGTTTTATATTGATATATTACTATCAGTCATACGAGTGATTTTAAAAATAGTACAAGTCAAATGTTTCAATGATCTAACTATTATGAGTAATTAACCGTGTAAAAATGATTTACACTTTCACAATATATATATATATATATATATATATATATATATATATATATATATATAAATTAAATATAAAAATTAAAACATAGAAGATTTTTATTTTAGAAAATCTAAAAAAAATAACTTTTAAACTTTTTAGTTTAAAAATTAATATTTCATATATCAATTAATTAAAGAAAAAATATATATTTCAGTAGTATTGTGTCTCTTGAATATCTTATATACAATTTTAAATAAAATTATAATACACTAATTATACGTTTATGATAAATAGACTAATTATAATTTACCGCATTAATAATACATCATTGATAAAAATTCTGTGACTAGATAACATTTTATACTAATCAAGGTTGATTTTTTTTTTAAACTCTCTAATATCCATCCATTTATCTATATTAATATTATATTTTTACTTAAACTTGAATTATATATTTTTATAATATTTTAATAATAAATAAGTATATGCTTATTCTATGTGATTTGCCTACATACACCTCACAGTTAATTACTGCACCCAAGTAGAAACAAAAGCTAAAAAAAAAAAGACTGTATATCACTAACGAATAAAGTTCACTTCACCGTATCTGGGAAAACCATGTCAGTTTTTCCAACGATATATTTTGCTTTTTCTTTTTCTTCCTTTCTTTGATCGAGTATATTTGAAATTCTTAAGTTGATCGTGTTTACCCGAGTGAACCAAACCAATCAACAAATAGCACATTATTGTAAAAATCTTTGTGCCAAACCAAACCAATCCACAATTTAAGTCTGTTGTTGATGTAAGTCCTTTTTGCACAAAACATACACATTTCAAAATCTATCAAATCTGAACGGTGCATTTTCAAAGGCAAGAAATATTTTTGTTTAATTGTATTGCACTTGGCATGAGTGGCACAGCACCTTGTAGACTCTTTCAAGTTTCGATTTAGTTGGGGATAGGGATAAATTATCTATTTCAGAAGAAATGATTTATCCTACAAGAGACACTAGTACCAAAATGTAAAACAATATTTCATATAGAATTATCTCCTCTTTTTTCCACCCTTCCCAGATTTGTTCGAAGGACCAGCTGTTGACGTTGCTGCAGCCTCCTGCTTCTTAGTCCTTCCATGATGTTTTGGCACCATCTCAGCAACACGAAGCATTAGTTGCTTCCCTGCAAAAATAGCATGTCAATGATGATGAGATGCTATTTCGGATTCATTATATCAATGCAACTTGTGGAAAATGACTAAAAAACTAATTCTCATTCATTTGATATGTGGTGGATAAATGCAAAAAAAATATGAGAATTTCATCTGAAAATTTAGGGAAATGACGGGGCTGGACTTGAGCCCTTTTTCACAAACAACATACAAAAGTTGTCAATTAAGCTTCAATTTTTAAAATTACACAACTCTTGATTACAGATTGTATATGGTGGTAATCAAGACTTCCTTTTCAAAATTGTAACCAAATCATACAACTTTTAAATCTAAAGAACCTACAACATTAAGAAAACAATTGTAAAATGGTAACTGTTTAAAGTACAATGAAAATGACATCGTACTCGACTCTCTAACTATGTCCACCAAGAAACTATCCGCATAAATATATATATATATATATATATATATAAAAGAAACTATCCGCAGTAGTTACATCAACCACAAGAAAATGCACTTGAATCAGAAACAGATTTTGTAGAGTTGACTTAGATTCTATTCAAATTCTAAGATATAAACCAGTGTGCATGGACTAAGGAAGAAAAGTAGTTTCTTAGCATTACTTTTACTTTCCACCCTTAAAAAGCAGAGGTAAAACACCTGTCGACTTTGAACTGACAATGCATGACCCTCCCTTTCCCCTTACACCTCTTCCATTTTCTAAAAGAGGAGAAAAACTAAATTCAATGAGAGTTCATAATACTATTTCAAGTAACATTGTGCTTAATTATGGAGTTACATACACTAACAAAAGAGCATTCTGATGTTTTTCTCTTATCCTCTCATGTGATTGATTATCCACAGTTCCATGTAAATATTTGTTTTTGATACTTGAGTGAGTTTTAGAAATAACCTACTTCAGCTAAAACAGAAAATTAAGCACTCGTTTGGTAATGTGGTGACAGCAACTATACACACAGTGAGTATGATGCTACTAGTTGTAGCTTTTGGTTGGAAGCAAGTCTTCACCGAGGAAACTGAAGTTTCCAAACACACACTAAGTTGAGCTGGGAAAACAAGTAGCACCATCAGTTGGGAAAAAGTTCATGAGACATAGATTATGACACATAACAAATGATAACAATATATGGTTTCCTATGTAGCTCCCCTTTAAGGCGGCACAAGAAGCCATTGAGCAAGTTGCACCGAGTTACATTAACACCACATGACTACTATGATGCATTTCTTGGGGTTTAAGAGTACCAATTCTTTCTCATTCAAAACTTAATTTTTATGATAATAGGACCACACCAGAAACTAAAAGGTACTCGTATGATAGTAGTATTTCATTGATTCTCAAAAGAGAATTCTTCTAGGGAATTGCAGTTAACAGACAAATGACAATGAATTGGAAAACGACTCTTCTTGTAGAAACCACCAGGTCCCTGGATCGAAAACCAGACTCGATACCAAATTAATAGGACCACACCAGAAATTAAAAGGAAAACCTATGTTACTAATATTTTACTGATCCTCGTAAGAGAATTCTTCTGGGAAATAACAGTTAACAGAAAAATGACAATGAAATGGAGAACGATTCTCCTTGCAACAATGGAAAATAGGAGAAAACTGAAATGATACTCCCACTCGGGGAATGCCCCTACTGAAACGAGAATGGCTCACACAAGACCAATAACCAACTCTTCATTCATCCACCAGCCTCTGACCCAGAAACAAACAAATAACCTTACATATAATGATTCTCATTTCCTAACCTCATGATTCTTTCTCCTTCCCAATTCACCTTCCTCACTCACCTATTCTAACCGCCAATCAATTTCTGCCCGTCTTTCTATCAGTGTTGTCGACCGCGGATAGCCGAATATGGCGGAAGGCCAAAAATCCGCCATATGAACATGCCATTGCCGCCATGGCAGGCATTCCTTCACAAATTGCCTATGGCAGTTTTTCATAAATCCGCCATGCCATGGCGGCACCATGACCTCCATTTAACAACACTGCTTTCTATACACATGTTTAGGAGGCATATCATAATATGATAAAAGAAAAAACTTTCAATTCAATTTTTCATGTTTTTAAGCTCCGCTTATACGAGAATGCAACTTCTTCAATTTCTTTCATTTTTGTATAAATAGTATGCTAAAAGATTAATAGTAGTCTAGGTCCTAATACTATGCTAAGTCCATGCGACAATTCATAGTGACCAGTCTAAATCTAGTGTCTAGAGCAAATTACAAGTAGAATACTATGTAACCCACCAGTAGAAATAGTTCAACTCCATGAGATGCATCGCACATGTAGATAGACTTGATGCAAATAACATATACAAAGTATATAATGACTCAATGTCAACCCAATTTCCAAGTGAGTGCCAACATCAAGTTGGATGAAGATGTAAAAAAATCAGAAACTCTGATGTTTTGACAATTGTATTCACATCAACATTCTGTCCGGAAAGCATGAGAAGAAAGCACCATAGCTTGCTAATGCCATTAGCAATGAAACAACTCTTTTCACAAAAATAAAATCCTAATCTACAGCAAGCTATGTAGCACCGACACTTTAGATTGAAGACATGTCTTGTGTCCGACACGATTAAGACAACAACACATATAATTACATTCAATCATATTTTCTTAAATTATTATCATCATTGTTAATGTGGTTTCTGTGTTGGTGCTTTAATAGAGAGCAAGGTCCAAGTTCAGCCAGTGAAGTAAAAAGATGAAAAATCATATCCAAGCATCATACATTATTCTTATTCACATTTACATAAACATAATACTCCCTCCAAAATAAATATAAGCAAAATGGGTAGCTGAAAAGTTGATGTATCTGGTTAAAAATTAATAATAGATACATCAACTTTTCAGTTATCTGTTTTGCTTATATTTCATTCCAGAGTAGTGTAAAACAGATTAATATACAAAAAAATAAGAAGAAAACCCAAAAAAACTAGTGGTAGTAAATATAATTGAGAAATCTTACTGGATGAAATGGAGGGATTAGTGAGGGTTCCATCTTCTCTTTTCAACAATACCCTAACTCTCCCTCTTTGCATGAAATCACGAGGATAAGCCTTATCAATCTGATTGTTATAATACCAAATACATTTTATTATTTATTCATTAATCAAAACTCGAAATACAAAATCAAAATCAAAACCGTTTCGAACGAACCTCAATTGCAAAGGGAAGTTTAAGAAAAGCGCAGCAATCACCGATTTCAGCACATGTAGGGTTTTCACATGCTTTAGATAGAGCGATTCGTCTACCTTCAGCTACGGTCTTTTTGGAATTAATGTAAACCGGATATATTATAATCCATTTCTTAATGTTGGCTAATTCACCATCCATATTCATCTACTCAGTGTTCCAGATCTGAATTAATCAAGGAACATAAAATTAATAAAATATGGTTCCATTCATAAATTAAAAAAAAAAAAAAAAGAAAAGCAATAGAATGAAATTAGTTAGTGCATTGAAGCATACCTCATGTGATTGAACGTAAGGAGAAGAAAACAAGTGAAGAAATAAGATCTGATATGAGAAGAGGAATACCTGTGTGTTCGGATTGAACTGCGAAAAGTAGCAGCCGGACGGAGGAGTGTGGTCGGACGGAGGAGGGCGTGGCCGGAGAGAGCAACTTGTGCGAGAGACACAGAAGGGATTTTGGCTTCTGAAAAATGAATTTCTGATTTAATTTTAATTTTGTTAAAAAAAATTAAGCCTAATCCATGTCCCTTAACTTAATTTCAGATAATGTTTTGGTCTTTTATTTTTATTTTTATTTTTTTTTTCTGATTTAATTATTTATTTTAATTTTAAGTGACAATTTAATCCTGTAATATTATCCTTTTTTTTTTTTACAAAAATTCAAAAAATTTATCAAAATTTTCAACCAAAACTCATAAAATTAATTACATTCTTTAATATAACACAAATTTTATCAAATCTGTAACTCAAATATTCAAATAAACTCATATTTTCATTTTTTATTTGATTTTTAAAATTCCATCTAATAAAGAATAAAAATATGAATTTATTTTAATATTTGAGTTACGAATTTGATAAAATTTGTATTATATTAAATAATATAATTAATTTTATGGGTTTTGGTTGAAAATTTTGATGAATTTTTGTATAAAATAAAGATAATATTGTTAACATTTTAAAACATAAAGGATTAAATTGTCACTTAAAATTAAAATAAATGACCAAATCGGGAAAAAAAAATATAAAGGACTAAAACGTTACCTGAAATTAAATTAAGAGATCATGGATGCTATTTAGCCAAAAATTAATTTAAAAAATTGGATTTTCTTGGACCGGGCGGCTTATTGGAACCGGCCGGTTTTCAGAGGTTTAATCTGGTTTTTTGGTCCAATCCGGGTTTTACCAGCAAAGTGGTTCTTAGGCCCTGTCCAGAACGGTACAACCGCGGTTACCAGTTCTACCGATTGGACTATTTTTGCTTGAAATATGTTATATCTTTACAAATTAATTAATTACTCACATAGTATAAAGTTAGGGGTTGACTGAAAATTCTCGTATGAAATAACTAAAAACATTTCGATCTTATTATTTAAAATAGAAATTATAGGAAATTGTTTTAAAAACTATTTTTAAGGTTAAATAAAAAAATATATATATACATATTATTATTATAAAGATATTACTAGTTATTTAACATCATAAAGAAATCTTTTTAATTTAACTCTTTGAAGATTGTTCTATATCTAATGGTGAAATTTATTTCTACGTTTTATAGATGTTTTGAATTTTTTTTTAAAAGTAATTATTATTTTTAAAATTCTTTTTTCTTCTATTATAAAAAGATTATTTAACATTATAAAATTAGTTTTTTTTAAAATTAAAAACCTCTTTTTAAATTACTTTTTAACAAAATCACAAATATTTTATCAATTTTTTTTTAAAAGTAATTATTATTTTTAAAATTCTTTTTTCTTCTATTATAAAAAGATGATTTAACATTATAAAATTAGTTTTTTTTTCAAAATGAAAAACCTTTTTTTAAAATACTTTTTAACAACATCACAGATATTTTATCAAAATAATTTTTAAAATCAATAAAACTCTTAAAATTTGTCATATACTTTAACCGTCCAAAACACTTTTCTAAATAATGAAACTGTCTAAAAGTTCTTATTTTACCTATATCCTGAAAGAAGGTTTCGACCTTATTAATAAGTGCATAGGAATCTTTTCAATAAGCTTTACTGACAAACACCGTTCTCATAGTGTGGCCATTATTATTATAATAACAATAAAACATAGCTCTTAATAATTTTTCTCCAAAAATTGTTGTTTTCACATTTTAAAAAGTTTAGGTATAATTACATTTAAGTTTATTACACATTTATCTTTAAATTTATTTTATCTCAATTTAACTTTTTAAGTTATATTTTATTTGCATCATTGTCATTTATCTGAATTTTAACAATAATTAGTTCGAATGCTTTTGTAAAATATTTATCAAACCTTATAAATGGTCTAAATATTTTTATTTTTTCTACAATAATTTAAATACATGTATAACTTTAAAAACAAGATAATAAAGGTATATACACATAGTCAATGTCTTTATCAAATCTTATAAATGGTCTAAATATTTTTATTTTTCTACAATAATTTAAATACATGTATAACTTTAAAAACAAGATAATAAAGGTATATACACATAATCAATGCCTTTAACTTTCTTCACATACAAAATAACTTGGAGAATCAATTTTCTACGATATTTCGATTAGATCTTAATATTTTATGATAGTAATTCGATAAAGTTTTTAAATTTAAAAAACTGCATGCGTAATTTAATATATTTTAAGGGCTAATGGTACAAAAGAATATAATTTAAATGACCAAATAAAAAAAATTAAAATCAAATAACCTAAACAAAAATTAAGCTAAATTTAAAAACTTAAAAAGAATATTTTTGTCAAAAATTTAAGAATGTTTTTCTTTTTTTTTCCTCGGTAACAATGCTATAGAAATTGTTTTAATTATTTAAAGTATGTTTAATTGCCATTTTAGTTAATCTATTTTAACTAATTCACGAAATTGGTCTCTCTATTTTAAAAGTCAATAATATTGGTCCCTCCTTCAGAATTTTTAACTAAAAAATGATGACGTATGATACTTTAAGTAAAATGACATAGGATACAATGATGTAGAACACTCATGAAATTGAAATAAAATGCCGTAAAAACTTAGATTTTAAATTCAGAAATTTATCATATTTTTAATTTAATTAATGACATATGAATAATCAATGCATCTAGATGGTTCTATATCATAGAATTGTATGTCACGTCATTAAAAATATGTCAAATCATTATTTTTTAGCTCAACAATCCAAGAGAGGGACCAAAACTATCAACTTTTAAAATAGGGGGACTAATTTCGTGAATTGGCAATAATAGATGGACCAAAACTGCAATTAAGTAAGAACTAGTTCTACAATTTTAACTGATTAATTCAAAGTTTTGTAAATCTCATTCCTATCTACTCTTTCTTTCTTCATTAAAAAGAGGTGATTCAGGGTTATTTTTTGTCCAAAATCACCTCTATACATAATTTTTTATTTTATTTTTTTAAATAAATGAATTCTACACGAATTTAATTTTTCTTTTATGCTTTATTGTGATTTTGTCGTCTTTCTGCAGCGTTGCATTTGTTCGTCGTCTCAATGCGATATTCTTTGGTTTAGATTTAGAGATCAGTTTCAGTTAAGTGCAAATTCAATGTTGTTTGTAGTTATTAAGAATGCATTCAATGTTATGCATTTGTTCCATTATTGAATTATTATCAATCATTTCATAATTATTGAATTGAGAGACAAGAAACTTCTTACTTGTAGTGTCTTCTTACATGTATCTTGACTCTAATTTCTCCCATAGTTCTTGTGCAGAATGACTACTTTGATATATATTGAACAAAGAGCCAAACATATCATTGGCAATATGGCCCATATATAGTCATCATTGTTCCACTTTTGCCTCTCTCTTATCGACGGTGAATGAGGTAAATATTGAATATATAAAATGGGTGACCCAAATATATAAAGTCTTAATGTTTTCGGTGAAGATGTGGTGTTAATGTTGCTTGTAGTTATGAGACGTTTGACCCGTTGTTGCTCCCGTAACCTTGACTCCCCAACAACAACAAGTACCCACATATGGAATTTGCATTGGCTGTAGTTGACTACATTGCAGTTTGTACATCTAAATCGTCCAATTAAGATTAGATGGTCCTGATATGCAAGTCGGATTTAAATTATTTTTAAATAAAAAATATGTACTTGAAATATAAATCCAATGTTTTTATTTAATGATTCAGATGTGTTTAATTACACTACAATCACATGCCACCTATTGCAAAGAACTCCAAATATGATAATGAAATGTCCACTTATTATCTAAAAGGATATGTCAAAAATGCAAATTATGTCATACTGTTGGAACCAAGTTGATTTTACATTTAGAGTTTTGATGTTAACAAAAGTATTTTCTGAGAACAATATATTTTACTTCAAAGAGTATGAAAGAAGATATGGTCAAGATTTGTAGAAGATTTGATCAAGATTTATCTACAACAAATTACAAACAGAATCAATCTGAAGAATTTACAATCTCAATCTAAACAAAAAAGGAACATAATCAATTTGAAGAATTTACAAACGCAATATGAACAAAATACAATTCAGAATTAAACAAGGACCAAATTGAAGCCCAAATTTTAACTTAGATACTCAAGGCTGAAAAAGAAAAACATCGAAAAGTAGAAAAGAGTAGTCCTTAGAGTTTAAAGAGAGAAATACTTGTTTCAAGTTAGAAATATTTTCTGAGTGTTCTTTTCTTAGAGTGTGAGAGTTATTATTATTATCAGCTTTTTAGAAGCAACTACTCAAGTTCCAATCTCTTGTATCCAACCCGATAGTGGTTTAGTTCCTTCTTCAATATGGGGTTGTCAGGATGTTAGGAGAAGACTTGGCTTGTAGGGTCAAGGTGATGTTGTTCCTCAAAAGTTTGGGGTTGTCGGGCTGTTTGGGAAGACTGGCTTGGAGGGTCAGGTGCTTTGTAATTCAAGGTATTTGAATTAGTGGATTAAAGCCTTCTGAATGAGGGGACTGGATGTAGCCAAGTTAGTGGTGAACCAGGATAATTCTGCGTGTCAAATTAATTATGCTTTCATTACTTGCTGCCTCTGACTGATTGCTTCTAGTCTAAGTAAGTCACCAAAAACCAAACTAGTTTTTAATTTATTTAAAAATTATAAAAAAGTTATCAACTTTGGCAAACATAATTCAACCCCCTTCTTGTATTTGCGCATTCAATTGGCATTAGAGCTTGGTCTCAAGGCTGAGCACTTTACAGTGTTTGAGAAAAGATCATAGGATTCAATATGTCTGGATTCAGTGAAGAAGCTGCCGGAGGAAACATCAACAAACCACCTTTGTTTGATGGAGAACATTTTGAGTATTGGAAAGATAGGCTGAGAAGTTTCTATATTTCACAAGATCCTAAACTTTGGGACTTGGTGGAAGATGGTTATATTGCTCCGAAGAATACTGATGGCATTGAAATTCCAAGAAAGTAGATGAATGCTAATCAGAAGAAGATGTACAAGATACATCATAAGTCTAGAACATTCAGGATTAAAGGTACTTGCGAAGAGTTATATTACTGTTGATCATATGAAGAAAATCCTTAGAAGTCTGACAAGCAAGTGGAGACCTAAGATCACTGCCATTCAGGAAGCAAATGATCTGAATACTCTAAAGTTGGAAGAATTAATTAGCTCTCTCAGATCACATGAAATTGAGCTTAAAGAAGATGATCCCAAGAAGAAGAACAAGACTCTAGCCTAGAAATCCAACCAGAAGAACGTTCTAAAAGCAACATCATAATCAGAAGATAGTGATTCAGATGCTCAGAATCTAAACTCGGAGGAAGAGGTGATTGCTTTCATATCCAGAAAAATTCGAAAGATATGGCACAACAGAAAAAAGAAATTTCCCTAAAGATATTCCAAGCAATCCAATAGAGGAAATGATGATAAATATGACAAGAAAAACATCATCTGCTATGGATGCAATGAACCTGGACATATCAAGTCAAAATGTTCAAATATGGAGAAAAGGAAACACCAGAGGAAAGATTCCAGACCCAAGAAGAAGAGTATGATGGCTACATGGGATGATTTTGATGAATCCTCTAACGATGAACAAGCAGATTTGGCTATGATGGCTCATACCAACTCTGCCTCTGGATCCAACACAGATTCTGACTCTGGAAGTGAATCAGCAGATGAAGAAATTGAGGTATTTTCTGACTTTACTCGATCTGATTTAAGTACTGCTATAAATTATTTTTTAAATAATAATCACAAATTTTCTTTAAAACTGAAAACACTTAGGAAAGGAAATCCAAATCTAACTGAAAAAGTTAATGCTTTAAAGAATCAAAGTGTTGAATTTAAAATAGAAAATGCAACTCTGAAAACCGATATTACTGAACTTAAAACAGAGAATGCCAATTTGAAAACTGATATTGCTGACCTTAAAGCTAAAAATATAACTCTAAAAAGTAATCATAGTTCAACATCAATTGAAAATATTGCATGTAACTCTGATATGCATGAACACGTATTTCAATATTTTCTTGCTAATGGTATGGAAAGAAGCAAATATGCTTCTATGATTTATGGAGTTAGTAGAAATGAAAAAAAACGGTATAGGATTTGAAGAAACTGTAACTGAACCTAAACCTATTCCCTCTGATATCTTGTGTACTTTTTGCTCTAAGAAATGTTACTCCAAATTATCTTGTCCCATGTTAAATACAAGGAAAGACAAGAAACCTTTCAAGACTAACAAACCAGGACCCAACCAAATTTGGGTACCTAAGAACAAAATTATCTTTGTTGCAGATGTCCTCAGCAATCAAGTTAAAACACCAATCATGGTACCTGGATAGTGGATGCTCGCGACATATGACGGGAGAAAAGTCTATGTTCCAAGAACTAACTTTGAGAGAATGAGGCACAATGACTTTTGGAGGAAAGCAAAAAGGCAAGATCATTGGTCAAGGTATAGTTGGTAATGGTACTTCCCCTTCTATTAAAGATGTCTTGTTAAAGATCTTAAGCATAACTTATTAAGTATTAGTCAGTTAAGTGATAATAATTATGATATTATATTCAATCAAAAAACATGCAAGGCAATTAGTCAGAAGGATTGATCTGTACTCTTTACATGTCAGAGGCAAAACAACATTTATAAGATATATATGTTTAGTCTAGAGAAATAAGAGGTTAAGTGTCTTATGTCAGTAAATGAAGAGAAACTAATTTGACACAAAATATTAGGGCATGCAAACCTTAAATTAATTTCAAAACTGAATAAACTTCAACTAGTGAGAGGTCTACCTAAGCTTAGTTACAAAACTCAGTCTCTACCTCAAAGCCCCTTGAGCTCTTACATATAGATCTATTTGGGCGAGTGAAAATAGCCTCTCTAAGTGAAAAGAAATATGGCTTTGTTATAGTAGATGATTACACTAAGTGGACATGGGTAAAATTTTTAAGAAGTAAGGATGAATCTCACAAAGTGTTTATCACATTTTGCAAACAAATAATGAATGAAAAAGGTCTTAAGATTGTAACAATTAGAAGTGATCATGGAGGAGAATTTGAAAAAAAGTTCTTTGAAAGTTTTTGTGATGAGAACGAAATCTCTCACAACTTCTCCTTTCCTAGAACACCCCTGTTGGAACCAAGTTGGTTCTATACTTAGAATTTTGATGTTTACAAAAGTACTTTTATGTAATCTTATTTTTGACTTAGAATAAAAATGCCACCAGAAGATGACGTCACCAGAGGCAGAAGATGACGTCACCAGAAGATAAAATAAGAAGAGCAGAAAATAACTGGTCCAGAACAAATGACTTTGTACAAACGAGAAGATAACTGGTCCAGAAAAATGACTTGGTTCAGACTTGGTCCAGACCAAAAGATAGCATGGTCCAGAACATAAAACTCAGTCCAGATCAGAAGAAATGATTGTTCAGATTTAATCCAGATTTGATCCAGATCAGAAGATAAATGTCCAGATTAAAAGATCAATGGTCCAGATTAAAATATCATAAGTCCAGATTTAATTCAGATTCAATCCAAACTTAATCCGGGGAATGTAGATCAGAGGGAAAATGTTCAAATCAATGGTCCAGATTTAAGTATCATGGCCCAGTGTTGGCCGAGATCAGAAGATCAGATCATATGGCCTAGTGTTGGCTGAGATCAGAAGATCATAAAATAGTTCAGATCAGATCATATGATCCAGTGTTGGTCGAGATCAGATGATCACAAAATTGGCACAAATCAGATTACATAAGTCCAGAGCTGGTCAAGATTCGAAGATCAAACGGTTCAGATTTTAATCTTGATGAAAATCAATGAAGACTTGATTTAAAATTCGAAGAAGACTTGATTAAATTTTGATAGAAATTTAATCAAAGTATTAAGGGGATTTGATTAAAAAATTCACTGAAGACTTGAAGAAATTCGAATGCAATCTGAAGCTTAAAAAGATATGGTTTGAAATTAAAAGAAACAAGATTGGTCAATAGAATTTTCAAGTGCAATCTGGAGTTAAAAAGATACAGTTTTTATTTAAGTGAAACCCGATTGGCCAAGTTATTTTTGCAAGAGAATCTGGACAGATACAGCTCGAATTTGATCATGGAAGAAACCCTAATTTTCATCTAAACTAACAGAGGCAAACACTAGAGTTTTCAGTGAGGTTAATTGTGAGTATCAGCTTTCCAGAAGCAAGCACTCTTGTTTTTCGTTCCCTTGTGTCAGATCTATGTTGTTGAAGTAGAGTCTACAATCTGAGGGAGTCAGAAGGGGTAGCAGATTACTTGACAATTAGATTCAAGGCGTTGTAATTCCTTCTACAATCTGGGGTTGTCAGATTGGTAGGAGAAGACTTAACTTGTGAAGTCAAGGTGCTGTGTTCCTCAAGAGTCTAGGATTGTTAGACTGTTTGGGAAGACTGGCTTGGAGGGTTAGTAGTGCTGTTGTAATTCAGAGGTTTTGAATTAGTGGAAAAATCCTTCAAGGTGAAGGGACTAGATGTAGCCTAGTTAATGGTGAACCAAGATAAATCTTTGTGTTGATTATTTTACTTTATCCGCTGCTAATTCTGCTTGCTTATATATCAAATTTTAAATAATAATCAAAAACAAAAAAAGAATTCAAGTAGTACAAACACAATTCAACCCCCCCTTCTCGTGTTTGCACCTTCAACCCCAACAAAATGAAGTTGTAGAAAAAAAGAATAGATCACTTCAAGAAATGGTCAGAACCATGTTAAATGATATGAATGTTGCAAAACATTTTTGGGGTGAAGCAATTAATATTGCATGTTATATTAAAAATAGAGTCTATATTAGATCTATATTGAATAAAACTCCAAATGAATTGTGGAAAGGTAAAAATCCTAACATATCTTATTTTAAACAATTTGGTTGTACTTGTTATATGTTGAACACTAAAGATAACCTTGGTAAATTTGATTCTCGATCTTAAAAGTGTACCTTCATTGGATACTCTGAAAGATCCAAGGCTTATAGAGTTTTTTATAGGGAAACTCATATTGTGGAAGAATTCATACATGTTAAATTTGATGACAAACAAATTGACCTTGAAAAGTCAAAGCAAGATGATGATAATGCAGGTTTACTGAAACCAAAGGAAATAGATACAGACAAACCAAAAGAACTTGAAAAATCAAAGGATACAAGCAAATCAGAAGAATATGACAAATCTTCATAGGATGAATTTGATCAAGTCATAAATAGTCAAGATAAGTCAGAAGAAAGATCTAGATGGAAGTACCAATCATCCCATCCTGAAAGTCTAATCATTGGAAGTGCAAGTGATCCTTTGAGGACCAGATCAGCACTTAAAGACACCAGTATGTTTGGCTTACTCTCATCAATTGAGCCTACCTCTATTGATGAAGCGTTGACAGATGATGGACTTAGTTTCATACCCTAAACCATGCAATCTTCTGGTCTGGGTCAAATCTGGATTGATTCTCTTGTTCTGGACCCATTAACTTATCCTCTGATTAAGTCTGGATCAAGTCTGGGCTGTTAATTATTTCACTGCCAGGCCATATTCTGGTCAGAATAACTTCTGGAATAAATCTGACATTTGATTCCTTCTGGTCTGGATTAAGTCTCCCTCTGGCAGGCTTCCTTCTGGTCTGGACCAGGTCTCCTTCTAAATTTGCTTCCTTCTGATATGGGCCAGCAAAGATATCTTCTGGTGATGTTTTGACATCCTAGAGTATCTTCTATTACCTCCAGGATTCAATCTCTGGAACCCTTCGATTTTCTGCTTCTGATTACTTCAGCTTCTGGTGGCATTTGATTTAATAATTCAAGGTTCAAAATAAGATTACATGGAGTGCTTTTGTAAACATCAAAATCCTAAGTACTTAGAACCAACTTGGTTCCAACAATAAGTTTGAAGCTGCAAACACGAGAAGGGGGGGTTGAATTGTGTTTGACTAACTTGAATACTTTTCCTGTTTTTACACTTTTAAAACAAAACTTGATGTATGAATAAAAACAGAGTTAGCAGCGGATATAAAGTAAAAATAAACACATAATTTTTATACTAGTTCACCGTTAACGAGGCTATGTCCAGTCCCTTCACCTTGAAGGATTTCACTAATACAAACCTTGAATTACAGTAGTTCCACTGACCCTCCAAGTCAGTCTTCTCAAACAGTCTAAAAATCCTAGACTCTTGAGGAATACAGCACTTTCACTTCCTAAGTTAAGTCTTCTCCCGCCAATCTGACAACCCCAGATTGTAAAAGGAATTACAACGCCTTGATTTAATTTCCAAGTAATCTGCTACCCCTTCTGACTCCCTCAGATTGTAGACTCTACTTAAACAACTTAGATCTAACACACGGGAAAGAAAATAACACGAGTGCTTGCTTCTTGAAAGCTGGAACTCACAATTAACCTCACTGAAGACTTTAGTGTTTGCTTTGGAAGTGTATGACTCTTTTGTAATTTTTTATTCTAAGTATTCTGCCTTGAGCTTCCTTTTATAGATGCGAATTAGGGTCTCTTCCAAGATTAATTTCGAGTTGTATTTTGCTTGATTCTCTTGCAAAAATATCTTGACCAATCGGGCTTCACTTAAATAAAAAACATATCTTTTTAAGCTTCAGAATTTCTTTCAAAAATAGGGTTCTTGGTTAGGTTTATGGCTGAAGTGTTATCACAGAACAAAGGGATATTGGTTTCAAAGATGTTGTAATCTTCAAGTTGATGTTTCATCCAGAGTAACTGTGAACTGCATCGTGCTGCTGTTATATACTCAGCTTCAACTGTTGACATGGCAATGGTGCTTTGTCTTTTGCTTGACCAAGAGATCAAACTATCACCTAAGAAAGTGCAGTTGCCACTTGTACTTTTCCTTTCCAACTTTCTCCAGCATAGTCGGAATCACAAAAACCTCTGAGTTTAAATGTAGGGGTTTTCTTGTATAACAAAGTAAGGTTGGTGGTTCCTTTAAGGTATCTCAAAATTCGTTTGACAGCAGTTAAATGGGATTCCCTAGGGTCATCTTGAAAACGGGCACAGACACAAACACTAAACGAGATGTCAGGTCTAGAAGCAGTTAAATAAAGAAGGATCCAATTATACCTCTGTATGGTTTCTGGTCTACCTTTTGGCTGGTTTCATCTTTCTCAAGTGAGCAGGTTGGGTGCATGGGGTTGGCCATAGGCTTATATTCACTCATTTTGAACTTTTTCAGAAGTTCTTTAGTATATTTAGATTGGTGAATGAGTATACCTGATTTACCTTGGTGAATCTAAATTCCCAAGAGGAACTTGAGTTCTCCCATCATGCTCATTTGGAACTCTTTCTGCATTAGGTCAGAAAACTCTTTGCACAAAGTGCCATTAGTCGATCCAAATATCATATCATCAACATAAACTTGAATAACCAAAATATCATTTTTAATGGATTTCCTAAATAGAGTATTATCAATCTGGCCTCTATCAAATTCATTCTTAAGCAGAAAGTTACTAAGTCTGTCATACCATGCCCTTGGTGCTTGTTTTAAACCATATAAAGATTTTTTAAGTTTAAAAACATGGTCTGGAAAATCAGAATTTTCAAATCCAGGGGGCTGTTTGACACAGACTTCCTCACTTATATAGCCATTTAAGAATGCACTTTTAACATCCATTCGATACAGCATTATATCATGATTAGCAGCAAATGATAAAAGAATTCTAATTGCTTCTAACCTGGCCACTGGAGCAAAAGTCTCAGTGTAGTATATACCTTGCTGTTGGCTGTATCCTTGAGCTACAAGTCTGGCTTTGTTCCTTACCACTTCACCTTTTTCATTTTAAGTTTATTCCTGAACACCCACTTGGTTCCAATAATGTTTTTGTTTGGTCTGGGTACCAGATCCCAACCATCATTCCTTTGTAATTCATTCAGCTCTTCTTGCATTGCAAGTATCCAACCTTCCTCTGCCAAAGCCTTATCAACATTGCTTGGTTCAATTGTTGAGAGTAAACCAAACAGACTGGTTTCTCTACTTGATGATTTGGTCTTTAAAGGTTCTGCTGCACTGCCAATAATGAGAGATTCTGGATGTGAAGACTTGTACTTCCATCCATTCTTTCTCTCTGACTTGTCTTCAGAGTCAGCATGTTCTTCTTCATCTTGATCTTTCTCAAATTCTGCTGCTGGTTCAGCTTCTGGTTCCTGTGCCTCTGGTTCACCTGCAATTTCATCATCTTGCTTTGACTTTTCAGAGTCAAGCTGTTTATCATCAAACTTAATGTGGATTGATTCTTCCACAGTGTTAGTTTCTTTGTTAAACACTCTATAAGCTTTTGATCGCTCAGAGTAGCCAATAAAGGTACACTTTTGAGATATAGAATCAAACTTAGCTAGGTTATCTTTAGTGTTCAACATAAAACAGATGCAGCCAAATTGCTTAAAGTAGGAAATATTGGGTTTCTTACCTTTCCACAGTTCATAAGGAGTTTTATTTAAGATGGACCTGATGTAGACTCTATTCTGAATGTAGCAGGCTGTGTTGACAGCTTCTGCCCAAAGGTAAGTGGCAACCTTCATATCATTCAGCATGGTTCTGGCCATCTCCTTTAGTGATCTGTTCTTCCTTTCTACCACTCCATTTTGTTGAGGTGTTCTAGGGGATGAGAAGTTGTGAGAGATGCCATTCTCATCACAGAATTCTTCAAAATACTTGTTCTCGAATTCACCTCCATGATCACTTCTGATGGTTATGATCTTAATACCCTGTTCATTCATAACTTGCTTACAAAAAGAAATAAATACTCTGTGAGATTCATCTTTGTTCTTTAAAAATTTTACCCAAGTCCACCTTGAGTAATCATCAACAATCACAAAACCATATTTCTTACCACTGAGAGAAGTTGTTTGAACAAGACCAAACAGATCTAGGTGAAGCAGTTCAAGTGGTTGAGAGGTAGAAACACATTTTTTAGTTTTCAAAGAGCTTTTAGTTTGTTTACCTCTTTGACATGCTTCACACATAATCTCAGTTTTGGAACTTACCTTGGGAAGCCCTCTTACCAACTGGAGTTTGCTCAATTCGGATATAAGCCTAGGGTTTGCATGCCCTAACCTTTTGTGCCAAATCAGATTCTGCTCACTCACAGACAATAAGCATTTAACCTGTTGCTTAGCAAGACTGAACAGATCAATTTTATAAACATTATCCTTTATGGTTCTAGTACATAAAACCGACCCATCAAGTTGGCTAACAGTTTTGCAAGTTTTTTGATTAAAAATAACATCATAGTTGCAATCACTTAATTGACTTATGCTCAGAAGATTATGTTTTAGCCCTTTAACTAACAGAACATTTATAATAGAAAGGGAAGAAGAAGTGTTACCAACAGTTCCTGTACCAATAATTTGACCTTTCTGGTTTCCTCCAAAGGAAACTTTGCCTCCATTCTTCATAGTCAGATCTAGAAACATAGATTTATCTCCTGTCATGTGCTTGGAGCAGCCACTGTCAAGATACCAAGTTTTGTGTTGCTAATCAGACCTTGCCTTTTCTTTGTCAGAATCAGAGTCAGACTCAGACTCAGATTGAGACTTAGCTTCTGTTCGAGCCATTAGAGCCAGTTCTTCTTCTGGCCTGTTTAAACAGTTTCCTTGATTCTGCTTTGGTTGATAAACCATGTTCCTCTGATGATTTTGGAACATGTTTTGATTCTGGTAATTTGGGTGAATCTGGCGGTTCTGATGAATTTGGTAATTCTGGTAATTCCTGATCTGATTCTCGTTCCAGTTCCTGTTTTGATTCTAGTTCCAGTTTTGATTCTGGTTCCAGTTTTGGTTCTGATTCTGATTCTGGTTCTGGTAGAGTTGACCAGACCTTCTTCCATTAGACTCAGATTGCCTTTGTCTTGTTGTAGCAGGAACATAAACCTTCTTCTGCTTGTGCATTGCCAACATCCATTTTCTAGGCACCATTGTTGGTGTCTCCTTCTGGTTGCTCAAAATATCTGCAACATAGACAATTTGATCTTTTGGTACCCAAAACTGATTGGGTCCAGGTTTGTTAGTTTTAACAACTCTCTGATCTTGTTCAGATATTACCATTGGACAAGATAATTCAGAGTGACCTTTCTTAGCACAAACAATGCATAAAACATCAGAATGAACAGCTTTACTTTCAGTAATCGTTTTTGTAAAACCAAGACCTCTCTTTCCAATGTTACTGGTTCCATAAATCATAGATGCATATTTACTTCTTTCCATACCATTAGAAATAAAGTTTTGAAAGAATTGTTCATGCATATCAGATTCACAAACAGTTTTGCAAGTGGAACAAACATTGCTTTTGAGAGTTTGGTTTTCAGATTTGAGTCTTGCAACTTCAGTTTTAAAATCCTTGTTTTCATTTGCATACTCAGAATTTTGATTCTTTAAAACTTGGACTTCTTTGGTAAGATTTTTCTTATCTTCCCTAAGAGTTTTCAGTTTTAAATTGCATTTAAAAAATCTTTTAAAGTATCAATTAACTTAGATTTAGAGAGATCAGAAAATACCTTATCCTCTTCATCTTCTGAATCTGTTCCAGAGTCTGATCTGTATTCAGAACTTGAGTTTGTATGAGCCATCAGAGCCAAAATTGCTCCCTCTGATGTGCTTCCAAACTTGCTTGAATGACTGCTTCGATCATTCTTCCTTCTGCTTGCTTTCCTTCCTGAATTCTTGCCTTTATGAAGTCCAAAGGCAGACCTGATGTGTGCCATCTTTGTTGTTTCTGCCTCTTCTTCATCAGACGATTCTTCCTCTGATTCTGATATATCTCAGGCTGCCTTCAGACCCTTCTTTCTGAATCTGGAACTCTTCTTGTGTTGTTTTCCTTTTTCTAGATTTGGACATTCTGACTTGATATGTCCAGGTTTATTGCATCCATAACAAACAATACTCTTCTTGTCAGATTCTTCCTTTCCTTTGTTGTTATGTTTCTTCTTGAAGCTTCTTCTCTTCCTGTTTTCCCATATCTTAACCATCTTTTTGGTTAAGTAAGCCATATCATCACAGTCACTGTCACTATCCTCTGATTCTATTGCTGCCCATGCAGCTTTCTTCTGTTTCGACTTCAGAGCCAGATTCTTCTTCTTCTTAGGTTCATCTGCATTCAACTCTATTTCATGAGACCTGAGGGAGATGATCAGATCTTCAAGCTTCAACGTATTCAGATCCCTAGCTTCCTGTACTACAGTAACCTTTGGTCTCCATTTGGCTGGTAAGCTTCTGAGGATCTTCTTTACATGATCTGCAGTGGTATAGCTTTTCTTTAATACTTTTAAACCTGATACCAGAATCTTGAATCTGCTGAACATTGCTTCAATGTCTTCATCCTCTTCCATCTTGAATTAGCCCTTGCATCTCGAACCTGCTGGCTTCCTTCATAGGTCAGAACTAGACTGTCGAATATGCTCTTTGTTGTTTCTTTATCTTTGCATCTGTCAAATTCCTTGAATGTGATGGCACTGATCATGATGTTTCTGGACTTATGATGAAGTTTGTATAATCTGCTCTGATCTGGTTTCATATCATCCATGTCTAGTTCTTTAGTTGGATCTTCTGGATCAGTAGGTGCAGTGTATCCTTTGACTACCATCTTCCATAATTCAGGATCTTGAGATATGAAGAAACTTATAATTCTATCCTTCCAATACTCAACCCTTTCTCCATCAAACAATGGTGGTCTGTTGATGTTGCCTCCAAGTTCATCTCTGAATTCTGCCATGTTGAACCCCTTGGACCTTTCCTCAAACACAGTTAAGTGCTCAGCCTTGACACCGAGCTCTGATGCCAATTGAAGGTTCAATGTCTCCCTCTGGCAGGCTTCCTTCTGGTCTGGACCAGGTCTGTAACACCCCGAGTTTAAAACACAGTGCGAGTGTATATTTTTTTTTCAATAAATAATTAAAATGAGTTTTCCAAAATAAATGTCAAGGGAATTAAAATAAAATTTTCATCAGTTCATTTCAAAAGAGAACACCCGGCCTGTGGCCACTAAACAGTATCAGAGTGCGGAAAATACAGCGGAAAAGTCATACATTAATTCCCAAAATAAATTACATTTCCCAAAACTCAAGACCCTATACAAAAGTCTAGTCTGATCATGCCCTAAACTACAGTAGCACGATCTCCATCGTATTCTCTATAAGTCTCGTCTTCAACCAGCTGTCCGTCCCTCTGCATTGTCCACGTAGACTCCGTACGTAAAGATCAGGGGAAACTAACGACGTTTCCATCGTTAGTGTATCCGTCGGTAGGACGGGTTCGGGTAACATCTGAGGGCAAAACCCAATTTCCACAGTATAATAGCAATGGTCACCGACCGAAATTAACAAATAATCACATAGCATATATTTCACAGCAACAAATATATACATGGCATATCCTGTAACAATGATGGAAATAATGATGCTCATTTGAAATTCAATGACATATATGCCTTTTCAAAAACAGTAGCCAATGAATATGAAAAATATGTGGTAAGTACAACCAATACTTCAGCAGTCACAATCATTAATCAGAAATTCAGATTCTATAAAGTACTCACACATATTCAATTTCCACTCATCATCATAATCCAATCGTGACCCACCGGTCAACCCCTCGATGCAATATGTATATGCTCATGTATACAATTTCTTGGAATCACCAAGGTGCAGTCGCTCAACAGACCAGCACAATTTATATGTATGATAGAGTTTAACGGCCCTCAAGACCATGGTGCAATCGCTCAACAGATCAGCACTAGTGCAGTCGCTCAACAGACCAGCACGTTTCACATATACCAAGGTACAATCGCTCAACAGATCAGTACCTAGTGCAGTCACTCAACAGACCAGGACTCGTGCAATCGCTCAACAGATCAGCACGTGGTTGCGCATTTCAGGGTACAGACGCTCAACAGTCCAGTACTAGTGGAGTCGCTCAACAGACCAACACCTATATACCAAGGTACAATCGCTCAACAGATCAGTACCTAGTGCAGTCGCTCAACAGACCAGCACTCGTGCAATCGCTCAACAGATCATCACGTGGTTGCGCATTTCAGGGTACAGACGCTCAACAGTCCAATACCAGTGCAGTCGCTCAACAGACCAGCACCTATATACCAAGGTACAATCGCTCAATAGATCAGTACCTAGTGCAGTCGCTCAACAGACCAGCACTCGTGCAATCGCTCAACAGATCAGCACGTGGTTGCGCATTACTCCGTGGCCCATCGCGGGTACCACTTGACTATGCAATGCATGAATATGCAGTGTTTCTCTTCACTGGAAACAATATGCAAAATCAGAAAATTCATGCCTTCCCATCATATTTCAAAACATCTCAACATAATCAATATCATCATCAACACATCAATGATTAAACAGTCAAGCAATCATTAAAAATTCACATTATCTCACAAATTCCATACTTAATCATCTCAAGTCTTTCCATTGTTCCCCAAACTCTTAAAATTCACAAAACAGTGTTTAAAACTGAGTTTTTCTGGGAAATACGAATCTATATTCGAATACAGCCTCTCTGTATTCGAATACAGAAGCCAAAAACAGTGCAGAATTACACTATGTATTCGAATACAGCCCTCTGGTATTCGAATACAGAGGTAGTCTCAGTGCACAAATAAAAAATTTTCACTACATCATTAAAATCTCAAAAACTTCATCACCACCACTTCAAACTATCACCAAAAGTTCCATTTTAATTCACCACAACATTCCCAATATTCCCCAACACTTAGGGTTTATAAAACACTGTTGAAAAACTTGAAATTTCTGAAAACTTGAATTTGTATTTGAATACATACCCCTTGTATTCGAATACAGAAGCATGAAACTGCAATTTTAACATTCTGTATTCAAATACAGCATGCCTGTAGTCGAATACAGAAAACCAAACCTTGAAAAATTCAGAATTTCCTCCGAGGTCATTAAAGGTTTTCAAAACATCATCCTCTCCTCTTCAAAACTATTTCAAAGGCTCCATTTTAAATCAATTTTAACCCTTCTCAAAGTTTCCCAACACTTTAAAATGCATATCACAGTGTTAAAACATGATTTTCTGGAAAACACGAATCTGTATTCGAATACAGCTTCCTTGTATTCGAATACAGAAGCTAAAAACTGAGCTTTTGGAAAAACACGAATTTGTATTCGAATACAGACCCAATGTATTCGAATACAGAAGCTAAAACTAGTGAAAATCTGCATTCTGTATTTGAATACAGCATGCCTGTAGTCGAATACAGATGCGAATACAGTGTTAAAATCCCACTTTTGTATTCGAATACGACATGTTCGTAGTCGAATACAGATGCTGAGTCAGAAGCAAAAATCCTTCCTCTGTATTCGAATACAGGGGCTCATATTCGAATACAAGTTTGAAAACTTAAGTAAAACAGAAACTTGGCAGGTTGTATTCGAATACACACATGTTGTATTCGAATACACCTTAGAAAACCAGTGAAAATTCTCCTGAGACTTCAACACATTTCAAACTGTTTCTTTTAAAAAGAACAACCGAACATCAAAACAGATTCAACACTTTTCCAGACAATACTTTCCTCATTCAAAATCACTTTTCTTTTTTAAATCATCAACATCACCAGAATCACTCAAAACAGAAACAGAATCAAAATCATCAACACCAAATCATCCAGAAACAGAAACAGAATGATCAATCATCAGAATCATCCAGATTTTCAAACCATCAAAACATCATACAAGCATTTCAGCTTTCTCAATATCAGAATAACATGCAAGCATTTTAGCTTTCACAACACATCAGAATAACATGCAAGCATTTCAGCTTTCACAACACATCAGAATAACATGCAAGCATTTCAGCTTTCACAACACATTAGAATAACATGCAAGCATTTCAGCTTTCACAACACATCAGAATAACATGCAAGCATCACAGAGCAGCAAAACACCAACAGAATGCGTTTTTGCATTTCAAAACCATTTTCAAAATAGTTTTATGACATGCATTTTAATCATATTTAAAATAACATGCAAGAAATTTTTCCACTTTCCCATATAAACAACACAACTTTAGTACATTCAGCCTAAACAACAATCATCACAGAGCTTTTAAAACATCAAAAAAATGCATTTTTTTCATTTCTTTCAAGCAACAGGCAAACCAGTTTCTTTTTGTTTAAAACAGAAATGGAAACACCAGTAATGCCATGATAGTTATGCACTTACAGCCCTAATGCAACTAGAAAGTGGAAGGTGCCCTTACCCTTGTTGCGTATTTGCTACTTCTCACGTTTCTGTTTTTGTTCCCGTTTGCGTGTCAAAAATCGGCGAAACTCCCGCCTGCGTTTGCTGCTACGAAACTGGGTTCTTTAGCTCCGTAATGATGTGGGGAATAACTTTTGTACTGGGGGTTTTCTGGTTTGGTGCCTAGGTTTCCAATTAATGGCACTTTTGAGGAACTCCCTCTTTTTCCTTTTGAAATTGAGAACAGAATTTAGAAAACAGAATGGGAGGGAAGGGTGCTGTTACATGCAGTATGGGCAGTGAGGGAGGAGGAATGGTGTTCTGTCTTTGCTCTGTCCTTTGCAGTCCATATATAGGCACCTCCATGTGCCAGCTCATCACAATTAATGTTAAAATATTGCTGGATCCTCCAGCACTTAACCGTTTTGCAGTTAGCCGCTAATCCTTAATTAACTGTCCGATTAATTTAATTACTCGTAATTAAATTAATTTATTCTTCATCCAATAATTTTAATTCATCTTCCAAAATAAATATTTATATATATATATATATTTACTCAAAACATACATATATTAAATATTTTACAAATATCCCCAAAATACCCTTAATACTAATTCCAAAATTAATATTAAATTTAAGGGTCTTACAAGGTCTCCTTCTGACTTTGCTTCCTTCTGAAATGGGCCAGCAAAGATATCTTCTGGTGATGTTTTGACATCCTGGAGTATCTTCTGGTACCTTCAGGATTAAATCTCTGGAACCCTTCGATTTTCTACTTCTGATTACTTCAGCTTCTGGTGGCATTTGATTTAATAATTCAAGGTTCAAAATAAGATTACATGGAGTGCTTTTGTAAAATATTATATTTTAATTCAAGGTTCAAATATTATATTTTGTAAAATATTATATTTTAATTCAAGGTTCAAATATCCCCAATTTCTATTATTATATTTTAATTATAAAATATAATGCACAACTATTATTATCCGTATGTTGACATGTGCGATAATTTCCTTCGTGTTTGTCCTATGTGTTCGCCCTAATGATTTATTTAAATTATTAATATTAATAATATTCAATTTTGTTTTAAAACATATATATATATATATAAAAGAAAATAAGAAGTAAACGTGTGTGTTGCTACATTAGTCCATTAACTTAAGCATTAGTAGAGTGAGTTTATGATTGTAGTAATAATAACAATAATAATAATAATGATAATGATAATAATAATAATATTAATAATAATAAGGGTCATCGGCTAAGTGTATAGGTCTGATAATAAGCCTAATAAAATACCTAATACTACTAGTACGTAAGGATAGGTATATAAGTGAAGAAAGGAGGCTGTCGTGCATTCGGTATCTCTGTTTCCCCGTTCTATTAGGAAGAAAAAAATTGAATTGACTACTGCCCTTTTGCATCCAGCCACAACTCTTAATATCAAATCATACAATGATTTCAAAGACTAGGCTGTGAGAGACGGTGATTGGCAAAGACGCGATACATTACATCAACGGATCAGCTTCGTTGAGAAAAAAAAATCATCAGCCAAGGTAAGGGGTGAGATGAGGTTCGATTTTATGAGTATAAAATAACATGATATGAACGGAAATGCCGAAATTCCCATATATTCATCCGGGGCTTACTACGTACGGTCGAGCCCTATTGAGTAATAATAATTAATTAATAATATATAAATGGTAATAGTGAGGACTAAAATGTATTTTAGTAACCTATAGAATTGTTGTGAGTTTAATTATATCAAGACTGCATATTGTTTAATTTTATTAAATCTTGTGTTGATTGTTATTGTGTGAATGATATGTACTCGAGTGCTCTGATTTACTGGATTTAAAACTGTGATATTAATTGAATGCACCGCCTGTTTGCTTTATTCTGTGATTGATAAAATTGGAATTTTAAAATTGGATAAAATTGAATTAGATTAACCTTGATGTTATGTTCTGGAATGTTCTCATGTTTGTGTTAATTTGCTTACTTACGTGTTCTTCTCGTTTACATTATACTATTACATAATTTCGATACTCACCCCTCGTTGTTTGTGTTTGGCGTTTGCGATGGACGCAGACGAGCTGCAAGCTGCAGGTGCAGATTAATACTCCCAGGGTGTTGGAAGCTGTCTCATCTTGAAGACTTTTATCATATTCCTTCTGTTAATTTCATATTTGAACATCGGTAATTTTGGGAAATTTTGCTCTGATTGTGACATCGGGTTGGGACTACAATTATAATTATCAGTAACTTATGTATGTGTGCTTCAAAAGAATTTAATTTGATCACTGATATGACCATCGAATTGTTAAGCTGATGGAAACTTTGGATTAATACGAATTGTCCAGGATTAAGTGATACTTTTGCCTTAAAGAAATCGTTCAAAAGTTTTATTTATTTATTTATTTATTTATACTCTATTACTTTTAAATTAAAATCTGAAAGAAAAAAGAACATTTAAATAAATTTGGATTTAGGGTGTCACATAGCAGGCTCAGAAGTGATGATGTTATTAACAATTGGTGGAAAGGCTTGAAATGAGTGAAAAGGTATATTCTTGAATTTATATAGGCCACTCTCATCAAGAAACCCTTTAAGGAGCACCTGTTTAGTTGCATGTGATTTAACAAGGCAATGAGTGATATGAAATTCAAAAAATACTTGATTTTCCCAAGTAAATTTGGAACATGCAACATATTATTAAGGTTGGAAAGAGTAATTGGCTTTAAATTAGAAGTGCCAACAAAAAGAATAGGTAACTCTTGTACATTACCTATAAGAATCTTACAAGAACCAGTATAAGGTGGACTATTGCGCAATTGTGAACTAAAGGAAGTTAGGTGATAAGAGGCACCAGAGTCGACAAACCAAGCTTGAGAGTCAAATCCTGGTGGCAGATGGTGCAGTGGAATTTTTGTTTATTTAGTTTTGAAAAACTATTTCAAAATAAATTTATGTCACTGAAGATATTACTGGGTTGAGTCGCGGACTAGGTCGCTCTCTTTAAGACGTTTCACAACACTGCTCAAATTGTGCATGGCAGACTATCAATCACGACGTCCCCAGGATAAAATAGCCTAGACAAACTGTATCGGAGCTCTACTGCATCGTAGAAAACCGTTCTACAATTACACCCTCAATATGGCGGCGGTTAAAGCCACTCTCAATATGACGGTTAAAGTCACTCTCAATATGGCGGTTAAAGCCACTCGCAATATGGTACTATGACCACTCATAAATCAAAAGAACTACAATACAAAAAACCGCTCAAAAAGGACTGTGGTATGAAGACCACTCAAAATCGAAGGCACTACAACAAAAAAAACGCTCTAAAAGGGCAGTGGTATTATAACCACTCAAAAATCAAAGAGACTACAACATAAAAACCGCTCTAAAAGAAAGGAGTATTAGAATCACTAAAACTCAAAGGGATAGAAAGAAAGGGGAGAAAAAAGAAAGTTGGGAAATGCATCCAACTTTGGTGTGCTTTTCACAATAGATTGACACTCTTTATATAGTGATGGAAGCAAATTCACATATGTTTTCTATCCAACATGGGACTTCAACAAAAGTTTGAGAATCTTTATATAGTGATGAAAACTACTCAACATATGAGAGTTTTCCAATGTGGGACTTCAACAATTTTTAAATTCACACACTAAGATACTCTATGTTCCAACAATCCTCCACTTGAATTAAAAAAAAATATTTCTGAAGTAGCGTCAAACGTTTCTATAAGATTGTGCATAAGCAAAGGTGTCTCTTGATTTGAACCTTTGCATAGTAAGTGAGATTCAGATTCAACAAGAGTGACTCATAGTCTTGAACTCTATATCTGACATCAAACCCACACACAACCTTTTCATAAGGTGTATACTAAAAATCCCGTGTGTTAACGGCCTTGCACGTTTACCCTAGTATAGGGAACGTTCCAGGAATTCTTCCTCAAAATTCCAAAGGAAGCGGTTCCACATTCACATTGAGTCTATCAAGAGTACTCCTGTAGCTAGGTACTCTACTCCACATGGAGTATAGATCTCATTAAGAGTTTCTATTATTTCATCCTATCATCGCTTTAGGAATCATGCTTCTTTAATATATAATAGCATGCTCATCTCATATCACTTAATGACTTGTTATTACCCATTGAACCTAATTCTTGGGATCTCCAGTCTTTTAGGTTGGGTTACCATCATGAGTGACTCTATAGGCATTAGTATTATCCATTTGGATGTATTTAGGATTTTCTCTCTAGCTAACCCTTTCGTCAAAGGATCTACTAAATTCTCATCAATGCGTACATGATCCGCTATAATAGCTTCTTTAGAAAGTAACTCTCTAATAGTGTTGTGCTTACGATGTATTTGTCATCTCTTACCATTGTAATAACGATTCTCAATCATTGAAATATCCGCTGTACTATGGCAGTGGTTCAAAAAAGCTCACATAGGTTTTTCCCAAAAAGGGATCTCAGCCAGCAAGCATCTCAATCAGCTCGCTTCTTCACTAGCAATAGCTAGTGCTATCATTTCAGACTCCATAGGGGACTGAACTAGTATCGTCAGTTTCTTCGATTTTCAAGATACAACACCACCAGTTATACTAAAAATATAGCCACTGGTTGTTAAGACAAACTCTCAATTTAAGTTTTGATGAAAATAAACAAAGGTTAATTAAGAACGTTAATTATGATTCTAAATATTATGTTATTTTAATATGTGCTTTTGAGTGTGATAATCAAAGATAGGACTCAAGCAAATCAAAGAAATCAGCAATAAAAGATAAAAACTGAACAAGACAAGAAAAGAGAACATTCTGGACAAAATCTGTAAAAACGGATAATGTTCTCAAGGTCCAAGAATGATCAAGATAGCCTCAAGATCAATCAATCTTCAATAATTAAAAGAAGAAATTGCTTCTAGTATTAACATCAATGTTATCAGTACTCTCCAAAGAGCAAATAGGATCCATTCTAGTCAAAGAAACCATTTGAATTACAAAGAGAAAAGGTCATGAATCAAGCAAGTCCAAACAAGTCTAAACCTTCTCCAGCTTGACTGCCAAGAATGTTGAACGATCTTGAAATATACAAGACATCAGGGCAGATTCAAGAATGATCACGAAAACGTCCATAATGATCAAGAATGAACCTCTAGATTGATTATCAGTCTCTAGAAAGTTCAGAGACTAGGACTCCAGACTGATTATCAATCTCTAGAATTTTCATTAACATTTTGCAGAAGTTAAATAATCATTCTCCAAGCTATTTTGACAAAATCAAAACTCCATATCAAGCCAATGGCATCAACAAATACATCTGAAGTATAAAAGATCATTAAACTCAAGAGAATCTGATCAAGAACGAAGAAATCACTCCAGTCAAACAGAACTCAAAATGTTCAAAGGCTGGAACATTTTTTAATCATATATTTTGGTCATTGGTCAAGACTGACAGAGCACTACCAACAGCTCTTTTTGACCATCATTAAATGTTCTCAAGCCTATAAAAAGAAGGTCAATGCTCAAGGAAAACGCAGAAGTTCAAGTGCTAACAAATCTAATCAAATCAATCACATTCAAATACTTGAAATTCTCTCATTCTCAAAGAGAATCAGTTCTAATCATATTTTAATCTCTTGTTATATTTATACTGAATCTCTTGTAAAGAATCTAATCTCAAACACCAGTTGAGACATCCCAGATTCTATCAAACAATCTTATCATTATTGTGTAAAGCTCAAGACTATAAGTGTTGAGTAGATTGTAAGAAATCCTTTTATGGTTAAAAGGTAAAGTGTAAACTCCTATCTAAAGATTGATAGGTGACCTGATTGTATTTCTTTCTGGGTGGAATGGTCATAGTTTGTAAACAGATCAAGGTTGTTCTAGACTAGGTGCTGTAAAACCAATAAGGTTCTTTGTTTTAAACACTTAGTGGAAAATCTCAGTTGTGGGGACTGGACGTAGCCCGAATTGGGTGAACCAGGATAAATCCTTGTGTGGCATATCTTATCCTTTCTCTTTTTATTAAGTCTGATTGATTTTCAAGTTAAAAATACAAATTCAATTTCTGATTTTTAACTAACCAAGAACGTTCTCTGTTTTCTGTTTTCAACCAAGATCATTCTTGAGTTAAAGTCTTAAGTTCTTTCAGAAAATTTTAAATAGGAAGATTTATAATTCAAACCTTCATTCCTTGTAAATCGACATTTGCACTTCACTGGTTGCTTTGGAGTCATCTGATAAGGTTTTCCAATCAGCATCATTGTATCTTTCAAGGACAGCAGGAAATCTTTGATAATGAAATCCTAGACTCATGGTCCTTTTTAGGTATCTCATGAATATTTCGATAGCATGCCAATGCTCCATACTAGGTCTACTGGTAAACCTCCACAACAGTCCCACAACATAGGCAATGTCGGGTCTAGTACAGTTAGTAGCATACTTGAGGCTGCCAATGATGCTCACATATTCAGTTTGTCCAACACCTTTACCAGTGTTCTTAAAAAGTTTCACACTTCGATCATATGGTGTGCAAGCAAGTTTACAGTCAAAGTATTTGTATTTCTTTAGGATCTTTTCATCATAATGAGACTGATCCATAAGAAATTCCCTTTTCTTACCTAGTAATCTTGATTCCAAGGATTACACTAGCTTCTCTGAGGTCTTTCATATCAAAATTGTTACACAACAATGATTTCATAATATTTACAGCATGAATGTTTGATCCAAATATGAGTAAGTCGTCTACATAGACACATATGATAATGCAAATATCATTTTCATATTTGTAATAAATACACTTGTCACTTTCATTCACTTTAAACTCATTTGATATAATCAATTTATCAAAAATTTCATGCCATTACTTAGGATCCTCTTCTAAAGTATAGGTCGTATAATCAAGTCGATAATCTTTAGCAACTTTGATTCTCTTACTTCTTCGAGTTTCTGTTTCACCTTGTTTGTTGTTTCTCTATCACTACGAAACCTCTTAATCTTTCTACTAAATTGATTTTCAATTTCATTTACAAAGATCCTAAACATGTTAAGCACTTCACTTTTATTTTTCATTAGATATACAACAGTATAGTAAGAACTATCGTCAATAAAAGTGATAAAATAACATTTTTCATTTCTTGTTAACGTCCCATCAAGTTCATATATATCAGAGTGTAATAAATCTAAAGACTCAGATTCTCTAACTACAGATTTATGTGAACTCTTTGTTATTTTAGCTAAACTACAAAAATCACATTTTTATTCAAAATCATTTAAAGATAACTTTGGAATTAAACTTGAGTTACTTAAGTTTGAAATTACATGTTTGACAGACTCTAGCATGCCAAATATTAAAATCACACATCATATAAACACAATATGTATGTAAATAGAAGAACACATTTACAATTCATCTAAAGTCATACCTTAAGAGATGATCTCATGAACTATTTTTTGAATTTTACAAGAGGGAACCTGCACGGATCTGTCATCTGATACGTTGATATTTGAGGTAGCGGCTACAGCACACTTTTTAGCTCCAACTTCATCGGTGTCATATTTCTTCTTTATAGCATCCCAAATCTGTCTGGAACAGTAGAATTCATACAAATCATCAGCAAATCCATTAAAAATATAATTCTTATAGAGGTAATCATTATCCTCCCATGGGTTAATTCTTCAGTTTTCTTTTCATTTTCTGTTTGCCTCAATGAAACAGTTTATTGAAATGAGAGTCACCAGAACCAGATCTAGTAATCTCTTCGGTTGACATGACAAAAAGAAAAGTCTTAAAATTGTTGTTTTTTTAGTTTCAAAAAACTATTTCAACATAAATTTATGTCACCGAAGATATTACTGGGTTGAGTCGCAGACTAGGTCGACGTCCTCAGAGACAAACTATATCAGAGCAGAATAGAAAAGGGAGACAAGATAAAGTTGAGAAATGTATCCAACTTTGGTGTGTTCAACAAAAGTTTGAGAATCTTTATATAGTGATGAAAACTACTCAACATATGAGATTTTTTCAATGTGAGACTTCAATAATTTTTAAATTCACACACTAACATACTCTATGTTCCAACAGGAATGTTGGTGTTCTGAGCCATTAGAAGGTACAGGAGTGTGTTGTGGCTGAGCTGAGTCAAAAGATGGCTGATGTGAGGGTTGAGGTGGAGAGGGAACAAAGGATTCATTAAAGCAGTACCAACAATTTATCATTGCATGACCATACTTTGCTACAAAGTTGGCAGGTAGGTCTAGTTCTTATTTCTGAAAACTGACCACGGCCACGGCCTCGACCATGATCTCCTATCATGTGACGACCTCTACCTCGAGCAGATGGATTACCACGATATTCAGTGTGATGTGAGGACTGATTGATGAAATTTTTCCAATTGAGGCTCTTGAACATACAACAAGGCTTCAATCTCATGCAATTTTGGGGAATTAGACTTACTATTTAACATCATGACATATTAATTATATTCTTCTGATAATCCATCAAGAACAACATCTACTTGATTTCTTTTAGAGATTGGATCGTAAATAGCTAACAATGAATCATCAATAGCCTTGATGCACACATATTCAGAAATTGAACTATTACCTTTCTTTGTAGATCTCATAGCAAGAAGTTGTTTTCTTGCAACTTGATCTAAAAGTTTTGGAGCAAAGGCATCGCCTCCATAATCGAGTAATTTTGATTGCACCTTTGACGACAATGGTGTTGCCATGGCATAAAAGCTCAAGAATCGAAGAAGCAAGAACAGAAGTGAAGAACCTGAATCGAGTTGGCAAATGATACCATAATAGAGAGAAAGAGAACTTGTACATTATTGCGTAATCATTACACTTGTTATATTTATGTAGTGCAACTATAACCAACTTTGCCTACGTTTCACAAGCCAAGTTTGTAGCTCTAGCTAACTAAGTTGTCAGCTCCAACAGAATGAGCTGGGAGCTCTAACTAACCAAGCTAACAACTAGAATTGTTAAGCTAATCATCGAGCTCTAATAAGCTAGTAACAAGTCTAAGTAAGCTTTGCTGATAATTACAAATACTACAATGTACAATTTACTCTAATATGCAGAACCACAAGTCCAACATCGCCCATCTAGCACCGAGAGAGCTATTGAAGGCTATGAAAGAACAGACGGATTTGATGCGTCTTTTATGAGTCATTTTGATGTTGAATGTTTTCTTAGTTAATAATTTAGTTTCCATTTTTCATTAGTCATGTTGATTTATAAAATTACTAACAAAAGAGACATTTAAAAATATGATTGTAATTTTGATAAATTCAGATACTATAACAATACATACAACAATAGTTCAAAGAGATATATGGTATCCTTCTATTTCAAATTTATGCTTCCATCCTTTAGGCTATGTAGTGGGGTTGCTGCTACTTCACATCCTCAAGATAAAGCCACGCTTTATCGTCCAGAATGGATGTTGGTTTTGATTTCCAGTTGAACCGGTCATATCAGGTTGTCTGATTCAATTTTAAAAATATTAGAAATTCTTGTATAAATACGCACCTAATACGTCATTTTTAATTTAATCCAATAAAATATTGGATTTTTTTTATCTTTTTATCATTTATTTAAGCAAAGAGGGCTATTGTCGCTTGGTGGTTTGGTATGCGGAGTAAGTAGCACTCTTTGCTCAATAAATGACATAAATGTAGAGAAAAAGATAACAAATATTTTTTATTCTTTCATGTAATTTAATGAGGTGTTATTATTTTATGAGAAATGTTATTTGAACACATTTTTAGACACAATTACAAACACACATACAGTATGGTTCACATTTATAGAAGAAGATAGAGAGAGGAGTATGTATAAAAACTAAGTATTGTATTTGTTTTTGTATTTGTGTCCAAAAGTGTGTTCAAATAACATTTCTCTTATTTTATTGGTTGTGACAAAAAAGTAACTTACAATGGATTTTAGAGTAGACTACTTTCATAGATGTCATTTGGTGGTTAAATTCACTCAAAACTCTAATGACAATCGATGACACTCCTCAATTTGTAAGTTAACGAATACGACGAGACAATGACTCATATGATGTCAATTATATAAAAATAAGAGAAAACGATTGTACACAAGAGTCAACTTGTTGAACTAACACCATAAATCACAATCTCAACCATAAAAAGACAAGGAGTGCCGCCAAACATCATTAAAGTTCGAATGACTTTTAAACAATAGTTCATGGCGAACGACTTATCAAGATAGTTTACCATTGAATTTGCTAAATATTATAAGAGAAAAATAAGAGATAGACACGTTTTCTGGTGCATGAACTCTACCATAAAAACAATCCGAAAATTATTGTGATCTTTTTAAGAGGTTAATACAATCCTAATTATATTCATGTGTTTTCCTTTTTTGACTAAATATTCAGATATGTTAAATTTAACAATGAGCACATAATCTATTACTTGTTAACAATTCATTTCTAACGTTACATTTAAAAGGCCAGAAGCTATAATTCATTTGAAGCAATCCCCAAACCTCACTTTCTTGGATTACTTATTTCACTCTTTTTACTCCCTTTCTTCATATACTTTCTTTTATTTCTTTTAATCCTGTTACTGATTTTTGGAAAACATCCAAATTTTGTGGTCATTCGATCTCAACATTAATCGAAATACACCATAGACCTATTAGCTTGAAAAGTCAGACGACCATGAGTCCAATGTTGCTTTTTAAATCAAAGTGACTTTCCAAATTTTCGCCTTAAACAAAAATGAATGTAATTTACAAAAGAGATGCATAAAAAAACAATTGACGTATATATGCTTGAATTATTACATACATAAAAGAGGAAAATAAAACAACCCTCTTTGGAATGGGACATGTGCACCATCCACAATATAGTAGTTCTTTCTTTCTAGGACTACAATAATGTTCAAAATGTTGCTTGAAGAAACAAGGCTAGTAACAACTAGAATTGTTAAGCTAATCATCGAGCTCTAATAAGCTAGTAACAAGTCTAAGTAAGCTTTGCTGATAATTACAAATACTACAATGTACAATTTACTCTAATATGCAGAACCACAAGTCCAACATCGCCCATCTAGCACCGAGAGAGCTATTGAAGGCTATGAAAGAACAGACGGATTTGATGCGTCTTTTATAAGTCATTTTGATGTTGAATGTTTTCTTAGTTAATAATTTAGTTTTCATTTTTCATTAGTCATGTTGATTTATAAAATTACTAACAAAAGAGACATTTAAAATTATGATTGTAATTTTGATAAATTCAGATACTATAACAATACATACAACAATAGTTCAAAGAGATATATGGTACCCTTCTATTTCAAATTTATGCTTCCGTCCTTTAGGCTATGTAGTGGGGTTGCTGCTACTTCACATCCTCAAGATAAAGCCACGCTTTATCGTCCAGAATGGATGTTGGTTTTGATTTCCAGTTGAACCGGTCATATTAGGTGGTCTGATTCAATTTTAAAAATATTAGAAATTCTTGTATAAATACGCACCTAATACGTCATTTTTAATTTAATCCAATAAAATATTGGATTTTTTTTTATCTTTTTACCATTTATTTAAGCAAAGAGGGCTATTGTCGCTTGGTGGTTTGGTATGCGGAGTAAGTAGCACTCTTTGCTCAATAAATGACATACATGTAGAGAAAAAGATAACAAATATTTTTTATTCTTTCATGTAATTTAATGAGGTGTTATTATTTTATGAGAAATGTTATTTGAACACATTTTTAGACACAAATACAAACACAAATACAGTATGGTTCACATTTATAGAAGAAGATAGATAGAGGAGTATGTATAAAAAGTAAGTATTGTATTTGTTTTTGTATTTGTGTCCAAAAGTGTGTTCAAATAACATTTCTCTTATTTTATTGGTTGTGACAAAAAAGTAACTTACAATGGATTTTAGAGTAGACTACTTTCATAGATGTCATTTGGTGGTTAAATTCACTCAAAACTCTAATGACAATCGATGACACTCCTCAATTTGTAAGTTAACGAATACGACGAGACAATGACTCATATGATGTCAATTATATAAAAATAAGAGAAAACGATTGTACACAAGAGTCAACTTGTTGAACTAACACCATAAATCACAATCTCAACCATAAAAAGACAAGGAGTGCCGCCAAACATCATTAAAGTTCGAATGACTTTTAAACAATAGTTCATGGCGAACGACTTATCAAGATAGTTTACCATTGAATTTGCTAAATATTATAAGAGAAAAATAAGAGATAGACACGTTTTCTGGTGCATGAACTCTACCATAAAAACAATCCGAAAATTATTGTGATCTTTTTAAGAGGTTAATACAATCCTAATTATATTCATGTGTTTTCCTTTTTTGACTAAATATTCAGATATGTTAAATTTAACAATGAGCACATAATCTATTACTTGTTAACAATTCATTTCTAACGTTACATTTAAAAGGCCAGAAGCTATAATTCATTTGAAGCAATCCCCAAACCTCACTTTCTTGGATTACTTATTTCACTCTTTTTACTCCCTTTCTTCATATACTTTCTTTTATTTCTTTTAATCCTGTTACTGATTTTTGGAAAACATCCAAATTTTGTGGTCATTCGATCTCAACATTAATCGAAATACACCATAGACCTATTAGCTTGAAAAGTCAGACGACCATGAGTCCAATGTTGCTTTTTAAATCAAAGTGACTTTCCAAATTTTCGCCTTAAACAAAAATGAATGTAATTTACAAAAGAGATGCATAAAAAAACAATTGACGTATATATGCTTGAATTATTACATACATAAAAGAGGAAAATAAAACAACCCTCTTTGGAATGGGACATGTGCACCATCCACAATATAGTAGTTCTTTCTTTCTAGGACTACAATAATGTTCAAAATGTTGCTTGAAGAAACAAGGCTAGTAACAACTAGAATTGTTAAGCTAATCATCGAGCTCTAATAAGCTAGTAACAAGTCTAAGTAAGCTTTGCTGATAATTACAAATACTACAATGTACAATTTACTCTAATATGCAGAACCACAAGTCCAACATCGCCCATCTAGCACCGAGAGAGCTATTGAAGGCTATGAAAGAACAGACGGATTTGATGCGTCTTTTATAAGTCATTTTGATGTTGAATGTTTTCTTAGTTAATAATTTAGTTTTCATTTTTCATTAGTCATGTTGATTTATAAAATTACTAACAAAAGAGACATTTAAAATTATGATTGTAATTTTGATAAATTCAGATACTATAACAATACATACAACAATAGTTCAAAGAGATATATGGTACCCTTCTATTTCAAATTTATGCTTCCGTCCTTTAGGCTATGTAGTGGGGTTGCTGCTACTTCACATCCTCAAGATAAAGCCACGCTTTATCGTCCAAAATGGATGTTGGTTTTGATTTCCAGTTGAACCGGTCATATTAGGTGGTCTGATTCAATTTTAAAAATATTAGAAATTCTTGTATAAATACGCACCTAATACGTCATTTTTAATTTAATCCAATAAAATATTGGATTTTTTTTTATCTTTTTACCATTTATTTAAGCAAAGAGGGCTATTGTCGCTTGGTGGTTTGGTATGCGGAGTAAGTAGCACTCTTTGCTCAATAAATGACATACATGTAGAGAAAAAGATAACAAATATTTTTTATTCTTTCATGTAATTTAATGAGGTGTTATTATTTTATGAGAAATGTTATTTGAACACATTTTTAGACACAAATACAAACACAAATACAGTATGGTTCACATTTATAGAAGAAGATAGATAGAGGAGTATGTATAAAAAGTAAGTATTGTATTTGTTTTTGTATTTGTGTCCAAAAGTGTGTTCAAATAACATTTCTCTTATTTTATTGGTTGTGACAAAAAAGTAACTTACAATGGATTTTAGAGTAGACTACTTTCATATATGTCATTTGGTGGTTAAATTCACTCAAAACTCTAATGACAATCGATGACACTCCTCAATTTGTAAGTTAACGAATACGACGAGACAATGACTCATATGATGTCAATTATATAAAAATAAGAGAAAACAATTGTACACAAGAGTCAACTTGTTGAACTAACACCATAAATTACAATCTTAACCATAAAAAGACAAGGAGTGCCGCCAAACATCATTAAAGTTCGAATGACTTTTAAACAATACTTCATGGCGAACAACTTATCAAGATAGTTTACCATTGAATTTGCTAAATATTATAAGAGAAAAATAAGAGATAGACACGTTTTCTGGTGCATGAACTCTACCATAAAAACAATCCGAAAATTATTGTGATCTTTTTAAGAGGTTAATACAATCCTAATTATATTCATGTGTTTTCCTTTTTTGACTAAATATTCAGATATGTTAAATTTAACAATGAGCACATAATCTATTACTTGTTAACAATTCATTTCTAACATTACATTTAAAAGGCCAGAAGCTATAATTCATTTGAAGCAATCCCCAAACCTCACTTTCTTGGATTACTTATTTCACTCTTTTTACTCACTTTCTTCATATACTTTCTTTTATTTCTTTTAATCCTGTTACTGATTTTTGGAAAACATCCAAATTTTGTGGTCATTCGATCTCAACATTAATCGAAATACACCATAGACCTATTAGCTTGAAAAGTCAGACGACCATGAGTCCAATGTTGCTTTTTAAATCAAAGTGACTTTCCAAATTTTCGCCTTAAACAAAAATGAATGTAATTTACAAAAGAGATGCATAAAAAAAACATTTGACGTATATATGCTTGAATTATTACATACGTAAAAGAGGAAAATAAAACAACCCTCTTTGGAATGGGACATGTGCACCATCCACAATATAGTAGTTCTTTCTTTCTAGGACTACAATAATGTTCAAAATGTTGCTTGAAGAAACAAGGCACTCCTTTCAATAAAAAAACATGCCACTAAAACAAACCAAAAGGCGCTGCCCTTGGTGTGATATACATTGAATCATAAACAAGGATATACAAAACTCGGGCAAGAATTTTGTAAATTAAAATTGAAAATATCCAAAAGATGCCCCCATAAAGCATTACTCCAACTTTTATGTCATCCAAGATAACCAAGAATGAGAAAACTCTTGTAAGATACAAGAATTAATCAAAATGTTCTCCAGTCCTTACATACAATAGCCTCCTGGACGGAACCGGAGGCGCCAATCCTGGGATATCTCTAATATCTTTGTTGTGTGGATTCACAATCTGTAAAATATCAGTTTCAGTTAAAAAAAAGGGCACAGTATTGCTTTTGTACATATAAACAGTAGGCAAATTGGTTATATATGAGCATTTCAATAGGCAATTTTCTTGTACGGAACTGTATGCAAAATATTTCCTTCCCATCATATTTATAGTAAGTATTGCATAACAAAAATAAATAAATTATCAAAATATTTCATGGAAGTAGTGTTCTTTCAAATAAAGTCTTGTAACAGCTTACTTTGGTTTCGATATTTGAAAAATGTTAGATTACATGAGGGGGAAATATATATTTCATAGATCATGCAATTAATAGATGAACATAGATAATACCTTTACAATAATAACGGCAACTACACCGCAGACGATAAGGAACAGAAAAAGCATGATGCACTTATCAGTAGCTACCTGGTATAACAGGGTAAAGACACTTTAGTTTTACGAGGATAGTGAATAGTGTATAAACACAATGAAAATGAACAAACCTGTCTTCCAATCTCCTTCACAAGCCGGGTAGCCTTCTTAATTGAGAACTGAATTGAATCAAGCTCATTAACAATACGGCCCATCTGTTCGGTCTGTACAATTTGATAATTGAAAAAAAGTCAGTATGATCAGATACACTCTTCCCTTTAAAGGTATATATACATTGCGCTAATAAACTTACTTGGCCTTTCAAGGTGGTGGCAGTTTGGGTACCTACTTCAATTGTTTGATGTACAACCTACAATTCAATATAATATTAAGAATAAAAAGGTACATGGGCAACAAAGTCATAAACGTTAAAAAGAGTCACCTGCTTAGATCTTTCTATAGCCTGATCAGTTTCATCCATTGTCTTCGTCCCAGCATTGATAAGCTCTTGATTTGACATTCCTAGAGGACAAGCCAAATAAGCATTTTAGTGAGATATATCTTCATTAACTTGGTAGTTTTTTTAATGGTAATAGGATACTTTTATTTAGAAGGGAATGAATCCCAATCTACCCCAGAGCTAAGCTCCTCAGAGATGGAGAAAACTCTCTCTCTCCACCTAATCATATTGGTTCACTCTAATCTTGCATAACCCACACAATGCATGAATGCACTCACCTTACTATTTAGACTACTAAGGCATGCCAACTTGCCAACTAAGCATCGTACCCCACTCATTATTTACCGTATTTTCTTACCCCACTCATTATTTACATAATACTCCCTTTTTTACTTATGACCTCTACTCGGGTCTCTATCAGACCACTAACATGGATTGGAAGCGAAGGACCCTCAGTTTTGAAGATGGTCATAACGTAACATTGAAAGGATATCATATGGGGGACATTTTACACACTCCTGCTTTACATGACTCATACATGGGACGATGATGGAAAGAACTGTGGAGGCTAATGGTATAAAGCAGAAGAAGCATCTGGCCTGCTAGGCAAAGTTCAAATGCTCACTCTGATATGGAGTGTTGTGTGATCTTAAAGAAGAATAGTTTCGTCTTCAAGGAGGTGAAGGAGCTGCTACGACACAGGGCTTACGACCATCCCATCGTGTGGAAACTGGGAGCTAAGCGTTCGCTCTTATCGTTATGCTCATCACCATAAGAATGAAAAAGAAAAACAAGCAGGCCTGCCTATTAGCATGAATGATCGAACATAGTACCAGCCCTTTTTCAAGTCTAGTCATCCTATCGAAGAAGGACAAGGTGTTGATGATTATAGGACTCCAAACAAGGAGATGATACCAAACAAGTACCCAATTCACACAAGCCTATACATGTAAGCCCAAGGCTATTCCAGGCCAACTTAGAAGTGGTGTGTAGTTGAGAATATTCACCAACGAGAGTAGAAGTGAATGGGGGAAGGTAGTTATGGAGAGAGAATGGGTGTTGTCTCTGTTATATTAGAATATGGGAGGGGTATTGGAAAATTTCAGTTGTAACTGTGAGTTTAGAGGAATACTCTGGCTTGGGAGGTCAGTGTCCTGCTCTCTTTCTTATAAGGCAACACTTAGTAGAAACATGATTTTTAAAATTAAAATCAAAGCATTTGACAGGTCCCTACAAATGAGAAATATTACAGAGGTTCCAGCAGCATGAAGTAGGAAAAAAAAAGGCATAAAAATTCAATGTTAAAAGATATGCATAAGGCGTACCTATAAACTAAGAATCCACATCAACTTAACATATTACCTGAAATTAAGGTTAAGAGGAGAAAATATCTTACCTGATGCCAATTGAACATTTTCTTCAGCCATGGATTCACTTGGCCCCGCTCCCTTGTCAAAAAGTTCAACTTTCTTATTACCAATGGTACTCATGTACCTATTTTTATCACCAAAGTAAATATTATGAAATCATAAGGCCTCTTTCAAATAGACAAAAAGAGCATACTTTTATTAAGGTGTAAAAAACAAAAATTGGAAGGAAACTCTAGTTTGAATTATTGGTTCTGTTAATACCAACAGTGAACATTTATCATTATTTTGGAAATTGAACATGCTCATAGGGAAAATTTATACTGATCATATAATTTGTTCTAAAATCTTCACAGGAACAAAGTACCAAATGTAAGTTAAAGAAACAATTTTATTCAGTCCACAGAACACTACGGATGAACTTACGTTTTTCTCAATGCCACATATGAGTTTAGTTCCTTGATCTGCAAAAAATGTATGTGAGTAAACAAAAATAAGTGGTTTAAGTGCAAGACCATGTAATATACAATGTATGCTGCATATCTATTAATTCATTAATAATAATATATTTCCCCGTGTCATTTGGTTTCTACCAAGTTGGTACGACCTGCTGGATTTGCTGAGGAGGAAATGGAAGAAATCAAAGAGGTGTCCTAAATGGAGGTTGTTGAGACCAAAGTGAGTGGTTAAAAATATGAGCATATTGGAAGCAACAATAAAAGAATTGTTAAATAATGTTAAATGATAAAGAAGGAGAACACACTGCCACGTTATAGAGGTGGAAAGAAAGGAGGTAAAGGAAACAGGTACAAAAGCTGGGAAGGCGAGGATACAATTGACATTGACAAGGACAGACATAGTCGAAATGTGGCAATGGAGAATTTAGCCTAGATACAATTAAAGGATATAACAAATCCATGTAAAAGACTCTATATTGTAATGGACATTCATACATAGTAGCTGCCAGCCACTGTGTTCCCAATCCTGTCAGTCCAGTGCCAAAAAAGAATTTGATGTGTCTGTTGTTGCATCTCCTTTAAAATCTAATGTCGTACATCATTCTAATTCCTTTTTATTTTTTGGTACTAGACCACTAATCTGACAAAGGTGAGAAGAAGCAAATTTTCCAATAAGAAAATGACTACATATCAGTGTTGCCAAACATTATACCACCCACTTTTTACCTGGAAGTAAATTGGACAGATTAATTGCTTTTTAAGTGACTTTGTTATTCATTCTTTTTATCATGATTTTTGTACTACACCTACACCTTTCTAAATCTCTATCAGGGTGAGAAGATGCCAATTTCCCGAAAAGAAAATGTCCACATATCAGTGTTACCAAACATTATATGGTCCACTTTTTACCTGAAAAGAAATTGGAAAGATTTATGTTTTTGTACTGATTTTTGGCTTGGTGTTATTTATTCATGTTTTAACCATGATTCTGGGTGCCACCCCACCCGCAATTCATACTTTCCCTCTACTTTCTAAGAATACTCTTTTAAATTTATCATGCTCAAAAAAAATTTTCACTCTGAAAATTGACTGTAGAAAGTCATCACTGGCCTATTAGCTCTCTCTGTAATTGTTTTAGTGATTACATCACTAATTAATGGGATTTAATTTAGCTCATCAGTTTAGAGTGTAAAGAGAGTAATATCAATCATTATTAATGAATAAATCAATGGTTGATATTGCATGCACATGCATAACAAATCATGAGTGTGTTGAAATATCAACCTTTAATTTTCTCACTTTACTCTCAACTCACTTAGGAGAAGCTAAATCCCAATTAATGGTACTCCCAAGTCCCAACTTCAATGGAAAAATCCACAAAGGTCCGTGTAAGACTCCAAGCATACATTGAGGCTGTAGTGCTGTACCTTAGCAAAAAAAGTCCTAGAACTTTTCACACTATCCACAATAAGAGCACAGGTTTGTTCCAATACAGATTTATATAAAAGAAAATACTTAAAGAAGAGTCTTTCTTTCTCCAAGAATAACTCAAATGAACTGTCTAATCTGAAAATAAAGACTATTAGACCATACATTATCTAATCCAACTAGAACCTTATAATGTTTTTAACTTCTATTTAAAATTATCAACCACTAAATTCTCAAAAAATGAAAAGAAAAAATTACCCGTTGACAGTGACCATAAAATGTTCTTGAGAATCAACTAGTCAATAGTCATGCAAATTATTTATGACGTTGTCAGAAATTTAAAAAAAATGATGAAGTTGAATGTCAAATTCACTAAGAAGACAATATTCCCAGCATGAGCATGTGAAAAAGACATAATTTGGGCACTGACCATTGATTGCTTTTCATCATTGAGTTGCTTGTTCACTTCTGGGGGATTTCTGCCATCTTCGTCTTTAATTTCACGATCAAATTCTTTTATCAACCTGGAAAATTATAACAACACAATGCTTCATATCCTAAGACTGTAGGAAATGCATTGTAAAAAACTTGTGAATATGTCAAAATCAAATGTAATTTTTCTTTCTTCACCACTAATACAATAACACATGGCAAAAAGCAAGCGAATTGTCAAAAGAAGAAAAAATGGAAAGCGAATAACTACTATGACAAACAAAATATCAATTTTTAACAAGATTGTACGCTGCCCATATCATCATTCAAAACCTAGGATGTTGGCACGGGATATAAATTTCTATTGAAGAACTCTTCTTTATGATGATTAGTTGCAACAGTAAAAAAATCCTTAGCGCCAGTTATTATGGGACCAAAAACAGACAAGTTTTGATGGAATCTGCATTTTCCTTAGTTCAGTCATCACCAAGAGATGTGAAGATTACAATATAATATAAATGCAGGACTAACCCTTTGCACTCCCTCATCTTCCCTGTCAGTTCTTCCAGCTGGTTACTTTGTCTATTGGAATCTTTAATCTTGTCCAGCTTCTGGAAGCCATTTCTGGGTGCAAAACTTGAGTGTTAAAAATATGCACAAATGCTTAATAGATGAGATCTATTTAAATAATTAAGCATTCTTATTTCATTGACTCTGGTACCTGCTAAGGATACATGGCTGAAACAGAATAAAAGTACAAGTAACCATACATCACTTGTATAAAGATAAATAAATAAAGGAAAGCTTAGATAATAGACATTCGCTCATCACTGTGAAAGAAGACAATCCATAAAATTACATTCAGTTTCAAGAGAACAAAATAAACTATTGTCATGGCTACAGAATATGTTATGATCATATTATAAAAAGACATTGACATAAACACTATTAACTTATATACATGTGTGAACTGAATTATGTAAAAAAATTTACAATCTTAAGTATGACATGATGCCCTGATATATTGATGATGGAGGTTTCCCGGGTGCCTTCTTTTTATGAGGATACTGACGTTCTAACTAGCAGCCAATATTTGACCATGTGCCTAACTTAAGCTTTTACACATAGACTATCGCTTCATCTTTTGTTTTCACTCCTTGTCTGTGTGTGAAGACTCCATAACCATTTGGTCATCTTTTGTTTTCACTCCTTGTCTGTGTGTGAAGACTCCATAACCATTTGGTCAAATCCTTTAAAAACATATAGATGTGCACTGTTGAAATATCCTTCAAATTGAAGATGAAAACTTCTCATACAATCTTTACAGAGCTTATGCAGTGCTTAGCCCCATAAACTTTTAAATTGTAAAAACTACTAAACATAAGCTCATGTATGATAAGCGCTTAATTAACATGTTTATCCAAGTGCCGTCAAATGTATGTCAAACTCGAGAGTCTACAAAAATTTGTGAAATTTTTGTAGGCTCAACTTGTACGTGTTCATTTATTACAAAAATAATGTTTAGAACATCTCATCATTGTAATTAATGACTCTCTTAATACTTGTGCAAAATTCATAAAACAATCACACACTATAGCGGTGTGATAACAACCTAGGTAGTTAATCCCAAATAGCGGCGCGGCGCGGCCAACCCTAAAAAATGGGATAGCGAGTTGCGGGATACCGGAATGGCCACTACTTTTTTGGACAAATTACATGAATAATACTATATAAATATATATTTTTATGCAAAATTAAACAATGACTCAAACTCTGAAATATTCATAAATACCAATAAAAACCCACAAGTTTCAATCAAAAGATACATTTAAATACCAACAAAAGTTAAGGAAATAAAGATGAATATAAAAACAGGCAAAAAAATTTAGAAAAAAAAGAAAGCAGAATAAGTAAGAAAAGAAAGAACTAAAGAAAAAAAAGCAGAGGAATCAGTAAGAAAGTAGAAAGAAAACAGAGAAAGAAGGAACGAAACAAAGGAGAGGAAGAAAGAAGAACTTGGGTGATGAATCGGTGGCTGGAAGGTGGGCAGCACCGCTGGATCTTGAAGGAAAGGAGGTAATGTTCGAAAAAAAACTGAGTGGAAGGGAGTGTTCGAAAGAGAGAGAAGGACAATGGAATTAGGGTTAGGAGTGAAAATCCTAAAATATCCCCATAAGTTTTAAAATTTTAAAGGCAATCTTGATTTTTCCTGAAAAAAACACATTCACGTTTTCTGGTCACGAGAGACACGCGACGCAGCCGCTCCGGTGCAATTGACTACCTAGATAACAACGCTGTCACAGCGCATTGCAGTTGGTGGCAGCTACATTATTCAATTTGCAGAGTGTTTTTATGCCACACCCATGACGCTGCAAATCACGACCCAAATCATGTACATTCATGTTTATATTCCATAATGGAGTATAAAGCTCTATTTTATGACTTTTCCAACCTAATTATATATTATGTTACATTTGGCATCAGAAAATCAAAAACCCTCTCCCCTGTTCACTTCAAACCTTTATTCACATTCAAGCATGCCTCTATTCATCTCAACCACACTAACAAGCTCAAGCTCGCAGATCACCAACTGATTTCCGACCATTCCTAGCGCCATTCAGCAATCATATGGTCACTAGCATCTGATGTCCCCTTCTACCCAATAGCTGACCTTCTTGGGGACATAGGGAGACATGGCCACCCCAATATCCCCAAGAATTTAAAAAAAAATACTAACTTATAAGAAAAATTATATAAATAACTCTACTATAATTACACAATAAACTAAATCTTCAACTGTGTGGGTTGTGAGTTTTATCTAGAAATATAAAAATCAAACCAAATGATTCAATGAGCTCAAAAATTTAATCGAAACTAATTAAATTTGGTTTGATATTTTTTTTGTGTTCGAGTACAAATTGAACCAAGCAAATTATAAATCTAACCTCTATTGATTTGAGTATAGTTTCATTAATTTATAATAGATCATCCAATATTCAAATCAAACAATTATCTTTTATCCACACTATATTAATATCGTTATCAATTAAAACTTTAAAAATTTGACCACCCCAATGTTTTTGTTCAAACTCCACCACTGTTCTACTCTACCTCAATCATTAACTCTATTTCGAATCTGTTAATCATCCTCTCTTCGTGCCCATCTGCAGCTTGCAACTCTGCTATTTTATTTTTCACCCTGTGTTATGCTACTGAAGCCCCCCACCCATCATTCTGTTATTTTAGACTATGCCACATTAATTCAGAGCATGTCCTTCATTTTGGATTATCTTTATTTTTGAACCATTTTTGGTGCATAGCATAAATAATTATGTTGGATCTAATCTTCGGTATATTAGCCATGCAGCCACAGTGTTTCCAGGGCCAACCACCACTTCACACCAATATATAGGATTGGCAATTAGGCAGTATAAAGATAAAAGTGGACAAAGAGTATACTTGTATGTAAAGATAAAAGTGGACAAAGAGTATACTTGTATGTATCTGTTTAAATTTCAAATAAAGAATTCAATAAATATTCATTGAAAATAAAAATAAAAAATTATTATAAAAAAAAAGGTTTATTGCTCAAGCACAAGATAGTAACAACCAACTGTTGGTCGGATCTTATGCACATCTACATAGTGCTTATTTCTTACCAGAATCTTCACTACTATCATAACCTTAGGCCCTGTTTACTTTGTGAAAACATTTTGTTTTTTCATTTTACCTTGATGAGAAATTCTTGAAGTGAATCATTGTTATGGAGGGAATATGAAATGCTAGTTAATGAAGATGCATCTCCAGAAATATTGAAAATAGTTTTTTGACATTTTCATTGTTTCTAAAAATGTAGACAATTGTTCACTTCAAGGGAGTCTCTTACCTCCTTGTTAGCAAGAAAATTAACACAAATTTTAGAAAATGAAAATATAAAATATTTCCAATAAATGGTGCCTTAAATATCAAGTGAATTGAAGAAAGAGCTTCTTCTAGTACATTACATCCTTGCATGCTAGTGTCCTATGTAGAACCAACACTCTTTAGATGCGGCGTGTCTGGTGTCCTACATGTGTTGGGTGCCCAACACCAACACGAGACCAACATATGTGGTTATACTCAATCACTTTCATTTTCTTAAATTAACTCCTTGAACCAGACACAAAACCATAAAAAATCTTTCTCCTCCCCTCTTCTCCCCTCCTGAAACCAAACAGGCCCTTAGTGTTAGTGTCAGTGTTGTGTAGGTGTTTGTGATTCATAGTTCATTTCACCAAACATTGACATATGTTAAAGCACAACGAGCTACCTCTTATACACTATCTACGCAGTTAACCATTTAGTTGTGTGCCTTTAAACCATAAAACATCTAGATTCTCAAATTATATTTCAACATGTTAGTATGTTATAGCCATTACCCACTCCAATTAGCCAGAGCTATTTCTCAACATTAACCATAAAAAAACTTCTAGAATCATAAAAGCATTGTACTAACAAAATCAATAAAATGAAGATAATCCACGAGTTCTTTTTTTTTTTTTTTACTTTCAAATTGAATTTCACCACAAAGAATATCATTTATTTTTAAATAGGACAAAATGTGACAAAATCACTATTCTTTGTGATTAAGACAGAAGAGACATACGCTAGGGCTCGAAAGTGATCACGGATTTCGCCGTGGATCTGCTCCACCTTAGGACTCATCTGCAAGTTGGTGGCCATGTTTGCCGGAGATTATGTCTCTTCCCACAGAATTCCGGCGAGTATTTATCTCCGGGCGGAAACCCTAGGTCGTTAATTTGGAGAAACTGTCCGCTCGATGCATAGCAGTTTAAATTTCCCGGGAAAATTAAATATGGAAAGTGAAGGAATCGAGATGAAGAGGGGAATGATGAAAATGCGGAAGAATTTGGATTTGTATTAAATTGAATTGGAGTGAAGTGAATTGAGAGAGGGAAAATGGAAGCTGAGGAACAGAACAGAGCAAAGAATGTTTGAGAAAAGAGAGACAATGGCTGTTTGCTAATAAAAAATTAATGTACTTAATTAATCAATTTGCTTTTAAAATTATAATTAGTTATAAATAATTTCATGATTTGTGATTATTAATTTATTACTGTATTTTCTAGTCTAGTTGACATATTGAGTCAAAAGAAAAAGTCGTGTTGACGTATTAATATGTTATCTTTCATTAATATGTTTTTTGACCAAATTAATTCATATATGTTATCTTTAATTAACAAGTTATCTTGAAAAAACAATATTAATATTGTCAAAAAACACATTAATAAAATTAAATATTTCTTTCTAACAAAAAAGTTAAATATAACTTTTCAATAAATAAATAATTAGTTTTACTTTATTAAAGTGTACTGTGCATACTGATTAATCAAATTTTGTTAAAAAGAAATTAATATTCCTTATAAAAAATAATTCTAATTGATATAATTTTTGAAAATGTTGTTTATTAAGAAGAATAATTTAATGAAAGGCAAGAAAAACACATGCTTTTGATTGGTAATTACTTCCTTGTTCATATATTACTTTTATATTACAATTTGACTTTTATATTATAATTTGCTTATGTATAGTAAGTCAGTCATCTCAAACATTTGTGTAAATTATATTTCGTCAAATATAGCACTTTCCTAGTTTTTGTCATGATTATACAAAAATTAGTTTGTTGTCTTTTTTTTTTTCTAAAAAACAAACATTAAAATTTTCTACTCCTAGATATAACATGGCGGTCGATTTTATCTAACCAAACCAACAAGAACTAGAACAAATAGTCTATAACAAACCTTTTGAAGTTGAACAAATATGTAGCATCTTTCTTGCTCTTCATATTGGAGTTAGACTTTTTCTATTGGCACAAACAAAATTATGACAATTACATGTTAAATCTAGGTATAGATAAGTTATGAATTAGAAAGCCATTAAGACTATAACTAGTTCAAACAAGAATTTATCCTATAAGCTTTGAAAAAATCTGTGGGGGATTAATGCTCCTCCTAAATATACAAACATTTGGTTTGAAAGTTATACAACTATTCTTCTCAATAGAAGGACTCAATGATCTTTCCTTTGTCTTAGGTGCAATCAAAAGATTGAAATAGTTGACCATATTTTTAAAAATTGTTATTGGGCCTGACTTATTTGGTTTAGGTCTCCCTCAGGTTCAAGTTTGATGACATGAATATGGACATTAAGACCTGGTTGGAAAAATAATTATGCATGGCTGTAACACAATTCTAGGATTCATTACAACAATCTTAATATATGGTATGTTCGAAATCATTGTTATTTTGAAAATAAACAGATCTCATCAAATATCTTTATTAGGAAAGAGATTACCTGCTTAGACGCTTCTTAGAAGGCACAACAAGCTTTTTCTAGATCTCCTACCTCTTCTCCAACATTTTCCCCCTCTTTAACCATCATGTGTCGACAACAGTGTTGGACGCCTCCTCCTCTAACATTAATGTTGTTAATTTGAACAACACTCGCGGTTTCAGTTGTATCATAAAGGATTCCCAAGGTCAATTAATCTCAATGACCAACTTGAAACATAATTGCATAGTGGACTCGATGGTTGTTGAAGTTGTGGGGGTAGCTCTTGGTCTTCATATTGCAAAGGATATTGGGTGTACAAGAAACATGGTCAAATGTGATAATATGAATGTGATTCAATGGTTACAAAATAATAAGCAAATGTATGATTGTGTACATCAAATCATTTGTGAATGTTGGGATGTAGGGTTTGCTTTTAGGGATGTGAATAGATAGGGGAATCAGGTAGCCCATTTGTTAGCCAAATATGTGTTGAACAATGCAGAGAAGGGTGTGGATTGAGGATGATCCCATTTTCCTAACTTTTGTATGTAACATGAACTTGGGCTTTAATGGGCCTTAGCTCATTTTTTTCTTATAAAATGAAGTATTTCATATATATGCGCAATTCAAATGAGAGGGATACTTTTTATGAGAAATGAGAGGTACCAAATATAATCCCTTGGATTATTAGACGGTCCTGATTTTGTTTTGGTAAAAAATAACATAACCCTTATCTTCTCTTTTATTGCTTGGTTTTGCTCTACCTTTTCTCATAAAAATATCTCATTTTTTCTTTGGTTTGTATATGTTACTCATTACTCATTCACCTTTTTTCTTACTTTCTTATTCTCACACTTTTAGATCGTTTAACTCTTCAAGGAGAACTTGAAACTCTACTCTTCTTGTGTTTGCCATCAAAAATCGCTTCAGATATCGCCTCATCGTTTTAGATCTCAATCTTCTCTACAAATCATATCAATGAGTTTCAATTTATTTATTTTTCTCTTTGTAAAATCGTTTGCATCATCAAGATGTAGAGAAAAATAGTGGATTAAGTCCTCGAATGTACTAAGGCAAAATTTCTCTGTAAGGGGAGGGCTAGATGTAGCAACAATCTGTTGTGAACTAGTATAGAAACCTATGTGTTCTTTCTCTCTCTATCTCTTTCTGTTACTCTAATCTTAGTTCTCTATGATTCAGTTTTACTTTTATTAAACATGTTTTATAAGAGTAAGTTGAATGATTTGATTAAGAACATTTTTCTTGTAAAGCAATGAAAGTATTTTTCAAATATGTCAAAACACAATTCAAACCCCAATTTTTTTTGTATTTTTTAGCACCTTAAAAAACAAATAAAATGAATTTTTTTAACAATAAAAACTATTTAATTCAACTAAATATAAATAATTAAATTGATGTCAAATAAAGCACAGTCCCTAGCAATGATGCCAAAAACTTGATGTGAGAAATCTGCAAGTGTAAGGTTTTTGTCAAGTAGTAAAAATATCGAATCCACAGGGATTGTGATTTTTTAGAACCGATTAATTATAAATCAATTAAATTAAATAATGCAAATTAATTAATTCAAATTGAATTAGATTGTTATAACAATTGAGAAAAGCTTTCACGATTACTGCACACCACAATGATAATTTACAATTCAAATTGAGTACTCTTTGATTACCATTGAACTCCTTTAGAATGTGAATTTATTTTAGTATAGTAGTTGATGTTCTCTTCCGAGAAACAAGAATCATGCCCAATTAACTCAACTCCTACTCTCGTAGTAATTGAAATTAAATTAAACTCTTTAAGTTTAGCGATAATTTTCAATGACTCCTCGAGAGGCCAAACTTAATTTTGAGATTAAAGTCTCAAGTTCAATTCTTATAATTCCAATAGTTTCGGTTCTCCTTTCAGTACTCCCGTAATTATCTATGAAATGTAAATAAGTGACCAACAAATCCATATGAATAAACCTCAATAAGAATTGAATCATAAAGTGTTTAACATCAAGAGTAATATAATCAATTTATCACATAAACATATCAAGGGCTATGCCCAATCCTAAAAATAGAAAACTACTCAGATATGACAGAGAAACAATCCATAAAAACAGTTAAGCATAATCAAATCCAATTCACAACAAGAAACATGGTTGTGTCATGTAACACACTCAATCCTAGAAATAGAAAACTACTCAAATATGACAGACTCAACAACGATTCACAACAAGAAACATGGTCGTGTCATATGGCACACTCAGATCGTGCTTCTTCTTGAACTCCAAAATGAATCTAAATTGCGTCTATAATGACTCCAACTTGAAACCACAACATCCAAACCACATTTTGACACTAAAATCCTTCATTCTTACAAAATAATAGACACCATGTGCAATTATCTATTTTATATTAAAAAAAAAACTAAACTAAAGAAAATGTACTTAATAGAACAAATAATGCATGCATAAAACAAAAGAAAAACCAAGATATAAATATGGTTGCATCAAATTGTTGAAGATGAAGATGAAAGATCAACTTGCTTTCACCATCATCTATCAATGTTTATATCATACTATGTTTGACAAGGTTATTGTGCTACTATCTCAAAATAAGCTCGGGAGGTTTTGCAAAAATCACTTCAAGGCATTGACAAGGTGAAGAAGATTGACTTCAAATTTTAAGGGGAGATTTTGTTGAAGATGAAGGATTCCAAATCAATTTCAGATTATTGCAAGGCATGACAAAGTGAACATGAAGGATTTTGAATCAAAGCGAAGAAGATAAGACTTCAATTTCTAAGACATGACATTCAAACTATGTTGGCACACAAGCCTACCACCTATCATATGCAGTATCCAACAAATATATTAAAATAAGAAGAGGAAAAAAAATACTTGGGAGGATTACGCCAGAACCCAATGTAGCAACATGATAATACACCAACTGCCTCATGAAAAACCTAATCAAGAAAACCAAAAAGGATAAAACCATAGTGAATGAAAAACGATTGCAATGGAAATCTAAAAAATAGAAAGAAAAAAAACCCAAAACACATATTAATTAAATAGATACTATGGAAATCTAAACTTATTCTTATGGAAAACATCAATAATATTAATGGGAAAGGAATCCCACCAAGAGTGACCAATCACTTGAGTCCCCAAAACAGCAATTCTATTGGCACACTCATTGAAGTAGCAATATCAATCACAAGAAATGGGGGTTTGAATTGTGATCATTTTAAAATTTTGATTTATGTGCTTAATTTAAATTAACTCAAGATCAATCTTTGTTGAAACATAATTTCCAGAATATTTTGGATATGTTAGAAATAAATAAAATATATTAGTTTATAGTGAAGTACTGTGATTTGTGTGTGCAAATAATTAAAGATAAGTGATAGAAAGATCACACACAAAAAGTATATTGGTTCACCCAACTCGGGCTAGTCTAGTCCTCACAACTGTGAGATTTTTACTATGTGCATCAGAACCAGAATGTTCTCTTTCACACCTTTTCTCTTGATCACACCTTGATCAACTACAATCTTCACCTTTCAACCTAGAAAGGATTTTTACAGTCACCTTTCAACCTTGAAAGGATTTTTACAAACACACTCAATATAACATAAAAGATAGACTTGAGTTACAAATGATGTGTATGATAAAAATATTTGGGATCTTGAAACCTCTCAACACTTGTTTGAGATAAATAAAGACAAACTCAATAAATGATGATCCACAAATATAGTGAAGATATTTGGAGTTTGCTTGAAAAGTTTTTGACTTGTTCTTACTTGAACTAGTATTGGTAGATTTGTAAATTGAACTCTTGCTTTCATCTTCCACTTGATCTTCAATTTATAGATGATAAAAAGCTTTGAATATTCAATTTAAACTAAATATAGTCGTTGGACACACTTCCCAAGTTTCAAATATGTTTTAAAACAATTAAACATGTGTTTATATTGTTGTCCCGAACATTCTTGACAAACGTAAAACGTTCTTGCTTTTGGGTCTGATGGCAAACGTGAATGTGTGAGTGAATAAGCTATAAAATGTCAGTTGATAATGTTTCTAATCATATTTATGCTGAACTTTATGTAGAACAATGTAATTACAATGTACTCACATCCTTGCTCACAACTCATCATTTTTGAGATAAATCTTGTCATCAATCTGAAGGTTGTTTTCCTCATTTGAGCATTCAGCTCGAGTTCTGGGCCTCACCATTGATATGAGCAGTCTTGATACACTTTAAATTTTGGTTTTTGACTGTGGAAAATGATCTGTTTTAATTCTATCTTTAAAAGAGAATAACCATAATGTTTTTTTGTAAAACCAGAACGTTCATGGTTTTGTGTTGTATGGAAAACGTGGATGAGTGATTTAGTAGTTGTCTAGTGTCAGTCCTTTGTCTCATAAGCATGATGTACTTTCTATAAAAAGGTACAACAGCAGTGTCCTTGTTGTCCTAGTTATCCTTACTCATAGCTCATCAATCTAGAGATTGATCTTGATGTTGTTTGCTTCTTTGGGCCTTTAGCTAGACTTTTTGGGCTTGAGTATTGTTTTGAGTAGTCTTGACATGTGTTTATCTTAAGGTCTGGACTATGGAAAATGATTCATTTAACTTCTACCCATAAATGAAATAACCAAAATGATCTTGATAATAAACTAGAATGATCTTCATTTTTCTAGACTTCTGTTTTTAATAAACCAGAATGATTTTCGTTTTTCCAGACTTCTTTTTTTAATAAACCAAAATGATTTTTGTTTTTCCATATTTCTGTTTTTAATAAACCATAATGATCTTTGTTTTTCTAGACTTCTATTTTTAATAAACCAGAATAAAATCTTCGTTTTTCCAAACTTCTATTTTTAATAAACCAGAATAATCTTCGTTTTTCTAGACTTCTTTTTTTAATAAACCAGAATGATCTTCGTTTTTCCAGATTTCTGTTTTTGATAAACCAGAATGATCTTCGGTTTTCCATACTTATATTTTTAATAAACTAGAATGATCTTCGTTTTTCCAGATTTCTGTTTTTAATAAACCAAAATGATATTTTGATAAACCTGAATGATCTTGTCATCAATTTCCAATTTAGTTAAGACATGATTTACTTTGATTTATAACATGGTGTGATCATTGATTGTTGTATGAATGTATTTGACTATCTTCTTCATGAAGATGCTATCTTGAAGATGTAATAATCATTCTCTTGAATGATTGATATATGATATATTCTTTTTGAGATTCTTTCATTATTGAGTAGATACTTATGCACTTTGATGATGTGAATACCTTCTTGCTTGTTCACTTATGCAATTCATGTTCCTTAAACAAAACTCAAGTGCAATCATTAGTAGATCATCATTTATAAAACTTAATCATATATTTCATAAGGTTTGTTGTCATTAAAACATACATCAAAAAAGTTTTTACCTCAACACTCATTACCCCGATTGTATGTGTGAGTTGCCAAAACACTCATTTGTTTAATTCTAACAATTCTTCCACCTACTCTGTTGTAATTGCCAAGGAACAATGTCAAAATTATTGAAAGTATAAATTGTAATTTTAAGAATCATACTCAATCCAAAGCCGATGTTAACCTTTATTATAAGCTATCTCAATGGTCATCATAACCCATATAATCCCAACCTAAAAAGAAGTAGAAATCCCAAGATTAATCACAAAATTATCGAGAGCAATAACATGGTTATCTCTAAAAATCCCTCCACAAGTAGTAGAATCTGAAAAACCATTAGTTTTGCTATTAGTATTGCATTTAATCCAACCAACAATGAGAGCCTACTAAATAACTTTTATAATAATAAGAACCTTAGAATTGCCATAACTATAAGAAAACTAGGGCTGTTTACTTTGTGAAAATATTTACTGTTTTTATTTTCTAAAATTTGTGTTAATTTTAATATATTAATAAGAAGGTAATACACATTTAGGGTCCGTTTGACGGATAGGATAAGTGACAAGATAAAAATAAGTTATCATATAATATCTGAATCCAGTGTTTGATGAACCAACATGATATGATAAGTTAATCCAGAATTCTATCTTATCCTGTTTCTCTAGTTGGAATTTCTATCTTGGATATGAATTGAGTTAGAAACCAGCAGGATAGCATAAGAAAAATAGTTTACTCAATTACCCTAATAAAAAATAAATGGAAATATAATAAAATATAAATATAAAATAATTTATAAAATATAATCTAAAATATAAAAATGTAAATCTAATCAAATAGAAAAATAATTAATAGAATTTGATATTAAATTTAAAAATAAAACATTAATAATTATTTTAAAAAATATGTATGATTTTACACAAAAGTAGTTTTGTCTTTTTATATAATTTAATAAATTGTTATTTAGAATTATAAAAATATGAAAGTTAATTGAAAATTTAAAATAAATATAATTTGTTTACAAGGTATTCTTGCCATTTACATATAATATATATCATATCTTTATTTATGTTCTAACAAATAAAAAATAATTATTTGGTTACTCATGATTTTGTTTTAAAATTTAAATTGTTTATTTGGTAGTGTCAATGGAAAGTTTTAATATAAAATTATTTCATTACTTATTTAATTTGTTTTTGCTAATTTATAATACTTAAAATATAATAAGTTAATTTTACAAAAACTAATAAGTAATTGTTCACATTAATAATTTTGTTATTTAAATATAATATATTATATCATGATGAGATGTGTATCAAATAGATGATAAAATAAATTGATCGGGTGTGGGCGGGTCTACTGTAGGGAGATAGATGAAACTGAGATTTGTGAAGCAAGTGATTGGATATAGGTGTTGACAAGTGATGTGTGTGGCATAGGCTTACAATCACTCATCTTGAACTTTTTGAGAAGTTCTTTAGTGTACTTAGATTGGTGAATGAGTATACCTGTTTTGCCTTGCTGAATCTGAATCCCAAGGAAGAACTTAAGTTCTCCTATCATGCTCATCTAAAACTCTTGCTGCATCAAATCAGAAAACTCTTGGCAGAGAGTGCCATTAGTGGATCCAAAGATAATATCATCAACATAAACTTGAATGATCAGAATATCATCTTTAATGGATTTTCTAAATAAAGTGTTATCTATTTGGCCTCTATCAAACAGATTTTTAAGTAAGAAATTGCTAAGTCTGTCATACCATGCCCTAGGTGCTTGTTTTAAACCATATAAAGATTTTTTGAGTTTAAAAACATGGTTTGGAAAATCAGAACTTTCAAAACCTAGGGGCTGTTTGACATAGACTTCGTCACTTATATAACCATTTAAGAAAGAACTTCTAACATCCATTTGATACAAAGTAATATCATAATTTGCAGCAAAAGAGAGTAGGATACGAATTGCTTCTAACCTGGCCACTGGAGCAAAAGTCTAAGTGTAATCAATGCCTTCTTGCTGACTGTATCCTTGTGCCACAAGCCTAGCTTTATTCCTGACTACTTCACCTTTTTCATTGAGTTTGTTCTTGAACACCTACTTGGTTCCAATGATATTTTTGTGTGGTCTGGACACCAGATCCCAAACATCATTCCTTTCAAACTCATTCAGCTCTTCTTGCATTGCAAGAATCCATCCTTCTTCTGCCAGTGCTTCATCAATAGTAGTTGGTTCAATGGTAGAAAGTAAACCAAACAGACTTGTTTCTTTAAGTGATGATCTGGTTTTCAATAGTTCAGCTGCACTTCCAATAATTAGTGTTTCTGGATGTGAAGACTTGTACTTCCACCCATTCTTTCCTTCTGACTTGTCTTCAGGTTCAACATTATCTTCGAATTTGCTTTCATCCTTTTCTTTCTCTGGTTCTGTTGTTTGATCTGCTCTTGCTTCCCATGCTTATGGTAAACCTGCAATTTCCTCATCTTGCTTTGACTTTTCAGAGTCAAGCTGTTTGTCATCAAACTTAATGTGTATGGACTCCTCCACAGTGTTAGTTTCTTTATTAAACACTCTATAAGCTTTTGATCTCTCAGAGTAACCAATGAAGGTACACTTTTGAGATTTGGAATCAAATTTTGCAAGATTATCCTTAGTGTTTAACATATAACAAATGCAGGCAAACTGTTTGAAATAGGAAATATCAGGTTTCTTACCTTTCCATAGTTCATATGGAGTTTTGTTTAGAATAGACCTGATGTAAACTCTGTTCTGGATGTAGCATGCAGTGTTGACAGCTTCTGCCCATAGGTAGGTAGCAACATTCATGTCATTCAGCATGGTTCTGGCCATCTCCTGCACTGACCTGTTCTTCCTTTCAACAACTCCATTTTGTTGAGGTGTTCTGGGGGATGAGAAGTTGTGAGAGATACCATTCTCATCACCAAATTTTTCAAAGTACCTGTTCTCAACCTCACCTCCATGATCACTTCTAATAGTTATGATTTTAAAACCTTTTTCATTCATAACTTGCTTGCAGAAAGAAATAAATACCTTATGGGATTCATCTTTGTTTCTCACAAACTTTACCCAAGTCCACCTTGAGTAATCATCAACTATGACAAACCCATACTTCTTACAACTAAGGGATGCAGTTTGAACAAGACCAAACAGATCTAAATGAAGCAGTTCAAGAGGTTGTGAAGTAGAAATACAGTTTTTAGGTTTAAAAGAGCTTTTGGTCTGTTTACCTTTTTGACATGCTTCACACAGAATCTCAGATTTGGTACTTAGTTTGGGGAGACCTCTCAAGCTGAAGTTTACTTAACTCAAAAACCAGCCTAGGGTTTGCATGGCCTAACCTTTTGTGCCAATCAGATTTTCCTCTCTAACAGATAAAAGATGTAACATCTCGAGTTTTAAACAGTGCGAGTGTATTTTTTTTTTCAAAACGAATAAAGGAATTTCAACTTAATTCAAAAGAATTAAAAATAATTAAAAACCAACTCATCTCCACTCCAGCTGTCCGTTTCTCTACGTTGTCCACAAATACTCCGTACGTGAAGATCAAGGAAAACTAACGACGTCTCCGTCGTTAGTGTAACCGTCGGTAGGACGGGTTTGGGTATCATCTAAGGGCAAAGCCCAATTTTCCACAATAATTGTAAAGGGTCACCGACCGAAATTAACAATTACCACATAGCAATTATGTCAAAGATAACAAATGCATTCATGGCATGTTCCAATGTTATGACAATGGTAATAAATAAGTATGCTCACTTATTAAAATGTATGACATTGACATTTTTGGAAAAACAAACAGTTTAACATATAAGTCATGTTGCAAGTACAAATACGATCAACAATCACAACAACTCTTTTGGCACTTAGAATTCATAAAATACTTGCACACATCAATTTCCACTCATCAATGCATATCAAATCATGACTCATAGGTCAACCATCCCAATGCAACATGTATATGTCAATGTACTCCAGTCTTGGAATTACCAAGGTGCAATCTCTCACGGACCAGCACACGTGGAGTCTCTCAAGGACCAGCATGATTTACAGATAGAATGGACCGTCTAATACACGCGGAATCATTCCGTAGCCCGGATAGAATAGACCGTCTGATACACGCGGAACTACTCTGAACCCGGATAGAATATACCTTCTAATACACGCGGAACTACTCTACAACCCCTCAAGGTTACTACATTTACATGTATTAGCCTCTCACAGGCCAAATACATAGAAGTTAAATCCTCGCACGGATAGAATTGACCGTCTAATACACGCGGAACCATTCCATAGCCCAGATAGAATAGACCTTCTGATACACGTGGAACTACTCTAACCCCGGATAGAATAGACCGTCTAATACATGCGAAACTACTCTATAACCCATCACAGTTACTACTTAACTTCGCGGCCCATCACGGTCACCGCATCAACTCTGTGGCCCATCGCGGTCACCACTTGACTATGCAATGCATGGACATGCTATGTTTCCTCTTCACTGAAAACAGTATGCAAATACAATATGAAATCCAGCCACTCCATCACCACCTCAAACCATCTCAAAACATCTCAAAAACTTCATATAGTTTGACATATGCCTTCCAAATGTTTCCCAACTCATTAAGTGCATAAACCAATTTTTAAAAATAGATTTTTTTGAAAAAATCAATATGTATTCGAATACAGATGCCAAAACAGTGGCAAAAATCAGCACTTTCTGTATTCGAATATGAGGTTGTCGTAGCTGAATACAGATGCGAATCGAGTGGCAAAAACAGCAATTCTGTATTCGAATATGACAGGGTCGTAGCCGAATACAGATGCGAAGTCAGTAGCAAAAATTACAATTCTGTATTCAAATACGACACGTTCGTAGCCGAATACAGATGCTAAGTCAGAAGCAAAAATCACGTATTTGTATTCGAATACGGAGTATCGTATTCGAATACAACATTCAAAATTTGAATAAAAACTGGAATTTTACAGAAATGTATTCGAGTACACCAGTACCGTATTCGAATACACCTTCGAAATTAGTGAGATATTCCAGAAAACTTCAACACAGTTTCAAACTTTTTCTTCAAAAGCCACCACCAACACCATAACACAATCACCATTCTCTTGAACCACAAAACCCAGAACATTTTTCAACACAACATTGTAAGAACAGAGTTGCACCTAAGAGGGGGGGGGGGTGAATTAGGTGTTGGACAATTTTTCTGTTTTAGAGATCAGAAGATTGTTAAAGGACTGTTTTAACTTTGTTTCAAATATTTGCTGTGTTTGTAAATGAAAGCAGTAAATGGCAGAAGATAAAAACACACAGAAGATTTATCCTGGTTCCCCTTACAACCAAGGGTACGTCCAGTCCTCTTGCACACCACAAGAGATTTTCCACTTTGTATGAATATGTTACAAGTCTAACCCTAAGACTAAATTACAGATTCACAAACACTTAACAGAAGATAGTACACCACTATTTCTGTTAACACAACTTGAAGAATCTACACTAAATCCTTCAAGTGATACAATGATTTTGTAATGATGTTCTTGACTAAGAACAAAGTTATAATATTGAGTATTTGATACTTAATCAATCACACTTCCAAGTACAACTGAGAACCTTTCTTAATGATATGAAAATGAAAAGCAAGTACTTGAAAATATGAAAGTTAAGTTTTGAAGTGTTTGAAGTTTCAGAAAATTGATTCTAGAAAGTCAGTTGAAAGTTATTAAACGAAATCTGAAACGTTTGAAGTATTTATACTTCATAGGTAACACTTCAGATCAATGGCAAAGGTTCCCAAACGTTTTTAATGAACATGTGCAATGTTTCAAAACTGAAAGTTGCACTGTTTCGAAGTTGTATTCGAATACAGTCTCAGTGTATTCGAATACACCTCTAAAACGTTCTGATTATATTTGAAATTTGAACTATGTAGTCGACTACGAGAACGTGTAGTCGAATACAGATTCGGGATTTTTGCCACTGACTTGAGTTGTATTCGATTACACAAGGTTGTAGTCGAATACAAATGTTTAAAAATAGCTACAGACTTAAGTTGTATTCGATTACACAAGGTTGTAGTCGAATACAGATTTGAGTTTTTGCTACTGACTTGCAATCTGTATTCGACTACGATATTTCGTATTCGAATACATAAATTTAGTTTTAGCTTCTGACATGGAGTCTGTATTCGACTACGATACCTCGTATTCGAATACAGATTTCCAGTTTTGTAAAAACTTTATTTTCAACATGTTTAAGTCATTAATTATTATCATAAAAACATGATAATGCATATGCTCAGAAGGTTCTCATAATATTGTACTTTTAAACTGTGTTTTGATTTAATATCAAAATACTTTTACCTTAATATAAATGAAAAAATAAGTTGCTTAATAATCCTTCTTCTTTTTGATCAAGGATCTTTTTGTCTTCATAAAAAATGTAAGTCTTTAAATTTCAAACATCTGTTTGTCCATGATCATTCTATTGGTGATGATGTCTTCAGTATGTGATGGTTCTGCAGCTGTTGCTGTTGCTTCTGGTTCTGGGTCTGGTAATGCTACAGGTGCTTCAGCTATTGGTGCTTCTGGTTCATCTTCTGGATTGGCAGTCGATGAACTTTGTCCAACATCACCCTTATGAACATAACTTTGAAGTGATTCACTCCAAACAATTTTCATACTGGGCAGAACAGTTAAATCCAGTAGATTGTCCATGGTGGTCTTGTATAGCACTTCCCCTGAGAAGTCAACCTTAAAATGATCCATTATTCTGGTGACTTCTCGTGCATATGGTAAGGCTATAGCATCTTTTGAGGCATATAGGACAGAATGAACAAAGTATGCCCAATCTAACTCAGCACCTTCTGTCATAAAAGTCATGACTTGGAGTTCAAACTCAGAGATCTGAGAATAGTTCCCTGCCTTTGGAATCAGTATGTAACATAAGAAATAGTGTAGTAATCTGTTGTCAACAGTCAGATTACCAACACCATATCTTTGTCTTGCATACTCAGAACCAGATTGTGTCCGTTTTCTTTCCATAGTTCCTTTGTCAAAACGGCACAATGAAAGATAAGCATCATACTTAGTTGTATTAACCCATTCACATAAGTGTCCAGGGCACAACTTCTGACCTTCAGAAGGTATTTGCAGAATTTCCCCAATAATTTTAGTGTCTAACTTGATAACTTTTCCCTTAACTTTAGACACCAATTTATTGCCATCCTTTTCTAAGTTACAGTAAAAAACCCTAACTAGGTCAGGATAAATGGGACCATTATACCCAATAAATTCTTCCAATTTCTGAGCCTTCAGCAATTCAGGAAATTTAAACTTAGAAAAAGAATCAAGAGTACCAATTTTGGGTGTTACCAGCTTTTTATCAGAAAAGTGAGTTCTGAATTTGTCCAGTTCTTCTGGGGAATGAAGCAATCTGGATAGATCAGCCATATTGTCGTTTCTCTGCTTTTTTTGAAGGACCCACAGAAGCTACCTTTGTTCTTGGTCCTCTTTTGCGTGCATCCATTTTTTTTGAGAAGATGAAGTTTACGGGTTTGGGGATTTAGGGTTTTGATTTTTGATCTTACAGAATCTTAGATGCAATGGATGATGAGGGGGAATGTTTAGGTATGACAGTATGAAGGTTTTTAGGAAAAGGTTTGGATGAAGATTTTGAGGATCAGGAATCAGAAATTTTGAATTTGTAATCGGCTACCAGATTTTTTTTTTTGTATTCGTAACCTAATACTATTAACAATCCCTTTTAAATATAAAAATTTTCGAAAGTGTAGTCGACTACAGACCTTGTGTAGTCGAATACAGATTTTACAGGGAACATGTATTCGACTACAACTGTCTGTATTCGAATACGACAATAAAGATTTTGATTCTGGATAAAAATTTTAACATTTAAACAGACAAAAAAAATATTTCAAACAGGTAGAAAGACATACATAGGTATCACAGAAACATATATCAAGTAACAAAATGATGAAAAAATTTAGAATTAACAATGATATGACTTACAGATCTTTCAAACCTTTTCAGAGATCACTCTCATTTAGAATGCCTAGTTCCCTTCGTATCTTGTAAAATGATTCTCTGGGCAGTGGCTTTGTGAATATATCTGCCAGTTGATTATGAGTGTCCACGAAGGTAACTTCAACATTTCCATTTAGAACATGATCCCTCAAAAAATGATGACGTATGTCGATATGTTTGGTTCGAGAGTGCATGACTGGATTCTTTGTGATGTTGATGGCACTAGTATTGTCACATTTCAGAGGAATACATCCCAGATCAAATCCATAGTCACAGAGTTGTTGCTTAAGCCAAAGGATTTGCGCACAGCAACTGCCTGCTGCTATGTATTCTGCCTCTGCAGTACTTAATGCCACACATGCTTGTTTCTTACAAGACCATGAGACTAGTGCATTTCCCAGAATGTGACAGGTGCCACTTGTGCTTTTTCGATCCGTCTTACATCCTGCATAGTCAGAGTCAGAATAACCAATGAGATTGCATAAGCTACCTTTTGGATACCATAGGCCAGCATTGGTTGTTCCTTTGAGATATTTCATTATCCTCTTTATTGCTACCAGATGTGATTCCTTTGGATCTGCCTGAAATCTTGCACACAAACAAACACTAAACATAATATCTGGCCTACTGGCCGTTAGATATAATAAAGACCCAATCATACCTCTATACCTGGATATGTCAACTGATTTACCATTTTCATCTCTATCAACATACATACCAAATCCCATGGGAGTTGCACTTTCTTTGCTGCTGTCCATCTCAAATCTTTTTAGTAGTTCTTTACAGTATTTTGACTGATGAATAAAGATGCCATTCTCAAGTTGCTTGATTTGAAGTCCTAGGAAATAATTTAATTTTCCCATCATGGACATTTCAAATTCTCCTTGCATCATTAATGAGAATTCTTCACATATTTCATTGTTGGTTGATCCAAATATGATATCATCCACATAGACTTGAACAAGTAAAGTGTGATCCATTGTTCTTTTAAATGAACAAGGTTTTATCAACTTTACCTTTTTCAAATCCATGTTCACATAAGAATTTACTCAATCTATCATACCATGCTCTTGGAGCTTGTTTCAACCCATAAAGTGCCTTCTTTAATTTGAAGACATGTGAAGGATTTTTGAAGTCTTCAAACCCAGGTGGCTGTTTGACGTAGACTTCCTCATTAATATAGCCGTTTAGGAACGCATTCTTGACATCCATTTGAAAAAGTTCAAAACCCATGGAGCAAGCATAAGCAAGTAGTAATCGGATTGCTTCTAATCTTGCTACTGGAGCAAATGTTTCATCAAAATCAATCCCTTCTTCTTGATTGAATCCTTGTGCGACCAATCTTGCCTTGTTTCGGATAACTATTCCATTTTCATCTAATTTGTTCTTAAACACCCATTTGGTACCAATGATGTGTTTATTTCCTGGATTTGGAACAAGTTCCCAAACTTTGTTTCTTTCAAACTGATTTAATTCTTCATTCATGGCAAGTATCCATTGATCATCTTTGAGTGCTTCACCAAATTTGGAGGGTTCTATTTGAGAAACAAATGCCATATTTAAACAAGCATCTTTGAGATTCAGCCTTGTAGTGACTCCTTTGTTGATATCACCTATTATGTTATCAATCGGGTGATCACGATGGGTTTTCCATTCTTGAGGAAGATCAGTGTGTTGATCTAGTTGTTCTGTGTTGATTTCGTCTGTTTGAGTTGTTTGATCAACTTGATTTTCTGTACTTGTTTCATCATCATTATCATATATAATTCTAACCTCTTTCGAGGGGTTAGTTTCATCAAAATATACATGTATAGATTCTTCAACTATCAATGTTCTTTTATTAAAAATTCTAAAAGCTTTACTAGATAATGAATACCCAATAAAAATACCTTCATCGGCTTTCTCATCGAATTTGCCGAGATTGTCCTTACCATTATTTAACACAAAGCATTTGCATCCAAATATGTGGAAGTGAGAGATGTTCGGCTTTCTTCCTTTATAGAGTTCATATGGAGTTTTCTTCAGCATTGGTCGGATTATGACTCTGTTGGATACATAACAAGCTGTACTTACAGCATTTGCCCAGAAGTATTTTGGTAGACTTGAATCACTCAGCATTGTTCTTGCAAGTTCCACCAATGATCTATTCTTTCTCTCAACAACCCCATTTTGTTGAGGTGTTCTTGGTGCAGAAAAATTATGGAATATCCCATTTTCTTCACAAAAATCTCGTTTTGGATAATGCAATCATTTTTGTTGAAAGTGATTTTGTAACCTTTGTCACAAAGTTGGCTTATGCTTATGAGATTGTGTTTTAGCCCTTCAACATAGAGTACATCTTCAATTGAAGGAGACGGAGCCATGCCAACTTTTCCAATGCCCAATATCTTTCCTTTGTTATTATCTCCATAGACCACATGACCTTTTGACTCAAGAGTTAGTGCTGAAAATTTGTTCTGTCACCGGTCATATGCCTTGAACATCCACTATCCAAGAACCACATATTTGATGTCCTTTGTGTGTCTTCCTACAAAACAGAATTTATATTTTGTTAGGTACCCAAAGTGCTTTGGGTCCTTTAAGGTTAGTTCCTTTCTTTACCCACACAAACTGTCCTTGTGGAACACCAATGTTCCTAACATGACAACAATTTGGTGTGTGACCATTTAGACCACAATAAAAACACTTTGGACTCTTTTTGGGAAAGTATGGTTTCTTTTGAATAATATTCTTCTTAAAACAAAGATGATTCTTTTGAACAGCCATTTCTTTCTCTTCTTTAGATTGGTTACTTGCTTTTACAAAGATAGTTTTATCAATACTTGGTTTATCAAATTTTGAATAACCAAGTCCTCTTTTGTCATTTGAGTATCTTTGCATGCTAAGTATATTCTCCAATCCAAATTGTCCCTTTTCATACCTTTCTATGACTCTATTCATTTGGACAATTTTAAAGGAAAGCGAATCGCATTTAATGCATGTTGAAATCTGTTTTTGTTTTTCAAAATTTTGTTCCATAGTGTCAATCTTTTTATTTAGAGAAGAAATCTGTTTCTTTTGATTTGACACTAGTTTGTACAGATTTTTACATTCATTAAGTAGTTCTTTAATGGCTTGTTGTGCATCATTATTTTCAGCACAAGAATCATCATTATCATAACAAATAATATTACTACTAACCTCTTCTTCATTATCAGAATGATGAGATGCCATCAAGGCAACATTTGCACATTCGTCATTTTCTGAAGTTGATGAAGAACTTCATTATCTTCCCATGCAATGTACGCCTTTTTGAATTCTTTTCTCTTACTAGAACTCTTCTTGATAATATTTGGACATTCTGCTTTCATATGTCCTGGTTTTCCACACTCAAAGCAAGTAAAATTCTGATTTGCAATAGAAGCATCTTTCTTCTTGAAATTTTTCTTTCTTGTAAACGTTTTATTGCTTTCAAGAAATTTGCCGAATTTCTTGACAAGGAGGGTGATGTTTTTCTCTTCATCTGAGTCTTCTTCATTTACTAATTCCTTTGATTCTATTCTTAATGCTATATTCTTCGTCGTCTTCTCAGAATTTTCATTCTTTTCAAGTCTTTCTAATTCTATTTCGTGTTCCTGTAACTTTCCAAAGAGTGCTGAAAGTGACATCTTTGACAAACTTTTCTTTTTAGAGATTGCTGTCACTTTTGGCTGCCATGCTCTGGTTAATGATCTTAGAACCTTTAGATTCAATTCATCATTAGTAAAATTCTTTCCTAGTGCTGTTAAGTGGTTGGTTAAGTGGGAAAAACGTTTCTGCATGTCCAGGATTGCTTCTCCTGGTTGCATTCTAAACAATTCGTATTCTTGAGATAAAGTGTTCAGTTTTGAACATTTTACCTCAATTGTTCCTTCATGGGTTACTTCCAATGTATCCCATATCTCTTTTGCTGTTTTGCAATGGGATATGCGAAAGAATTCATCCATACCCAATGCAGACTGTAACATATTTTTTGCTTTCTTATCAAACAGTACTCTTCTCTTTTCATCATCTGTCCAAGAGGCTTTTATTTTTATCTCCTCTTTATTGTTGATAACTGTTGTTGGAACATATGGACCGTTTTCTACTGCTTCCCATATGTCGTCTCCTTGAGCCTCAAGGTATGCTTGCATACGTATTTTCCAGAAGTCATAATGTTCACCAACAAAGCAGGGTGGTTTGTTACTGCTACCACCATCTCTAAAAACAGGTTGTGCGGAAGCCATGGATCTAGGAGCAAATTACCAAAAACCTGCTCTGATACCAATTGTAAGAACAGAGTTGCACCTAAGAGGGGGGGTGAATTAGGTGTTGGACAATTTTTCTGTTTTAGAGATCAGAAGATTGTTAAAGAACTGTTTTAACTTTGTTTCAAATATTTGCTGTGTTTGTAAATGAAAGCAGTAAATGGCAAAAGATAAAAACACACAGAAGATTTATCCTGGTTCCCCTTACAACCAAGGGTACGTCCAGTCCTCTTGCACACCACAAGAGATTTTTCACTTTGGATGAATATGTTACAAGTCTAACCCTAAGACTAAGTTACAGATTCACAAACACTTAACAGAAGATAGTACACCACTATTTCTGTTAACACAACTTGAAGAATCTACACTAAATCCTTCAAGTGATACAATGATTTTGTAATGATGTTCTTGACTAAGAACAAGGTTATAATACTGAGTATTTGATACTTAATCAATCACACTTCCAAGTACAACTGAGAACCTTTCTTAATGATATGAAAATGAAAAGCAAGTACTTGAAAATATGAAAGTTAAGTTTTGAAGTGTTTGAAGTTTCAGAAAATTGATTCTAGAAAGTCAGTTGAAAGTTATTAAACGAAATCTGAAACGTTTGAAGTATTTATACTTCATAGGTAACACTTCAGATCAATGGCAAAGGTTCCCAAACGTTTTTAATGAACATGTGCAATGTTTCAAAACTGAAAAGTTGCATTGTTTCGAAGTTGTATTCGAATACAGTCTCAGTGTATTTGAATACACCTCTAAAACGTTCTGATTATATTTGAAATTTGAACTATGTAGTCGACTACGAGAACGTGTAGTCGAATACAGATTCGGGATTTTTGCCACTGACTTGAGTTGTATTCGATTACACAAGGTTGTAGTCGAATACAGATGTTTAAAAATAGCTACAGACTTAAGTTGTATTCGATTACACAAGGTTGTAGTCGAATACAGATTCGAGTTTTTGCCACTGACTTGCAATCTGTATTCGACTACGATATTTCGTATTCGAATACATAAATTTAGTTTTAGCTTCTGACTTGGAGTCTGTATTCGAATACAGATTTCCAGTTTTGTAAAAACTTTATTTTCAACATGTTTAAGTCATTAATTATTATCATAAAAACATTTTAATGCATATGCTCAGAAGGTTCTCATAATATTGTACTTTTAAACTGTGTTTTGATTTAATATCAAAATACTTTTACCTTAATATAAATGAAAAATTAAGTTGCTTAATAATCCTTCTTCTTTTTGATCAAGGATCTTTTTGTCTTCATAAAAAATGTAAGTCTTTAAATTTCAAACATCAATGATTTCGTTCACAACAACAGCAAGGCAGTAACATCAATAACAACAACTAGAAACTACAACTCACAAACATGCATCATTTCAACAACATGCATTTTTATCACCCATAACAACATGCAAAGCAATTTCATTTTCAAAACAGAACATCACATATAATCATCCATCACACATGCATTTATAGCTCTAAATGCAATCTAGAAAGTTGGAAGGAGCCCCTTACCTTAGTTACGTTTTCTCCCTCGTTTACGTTACCACGACAAAATTCGGCGACACTCTCGCTCGCGTCGTCGCTACCAAAGTTGGTTCTCTAACACCGTAACGATGAGAGGAACAACTTTCCTTCTTGACACTTTCTATTTCGACGCTTGGATTTCCAAGTAATCTGAGTTTTGAGAATGATTTTTGACACTTTCTATATATATACAAATATACATATCTCAAATATTTTACAAATATTCCAAAATACACTTGATATTAAATCCATAATTTAATTTAAATTTAAGGGTCTTACAAAAGACACTTAACTTTTTGCTTAACTAGACTAAACAGATCTATCTTATAGACATTATTCTGCCTAACACCAGTAAACAAAACAGATCCATCTTTTTGACTAACAGCCTTGCAGGTTTTCTGATTAAACACAACATCATACTTGCAGTCACTTAGCTGACTAATGCTTAACAGATTGTGATTCAGACCTTTAACTAATAAAACATTTTTAATAGATAAGGAAGAAGAACTGTTACCAACTGTGCCTATACCAATGATATGACCTTTCAGGTTTCCTCCAATGGAAACCTTGCCTCTTTTCTTCAGAGTCAGCTTCTGGAACATTGATCTGTCTCCAGTCATATGCTTGGAGCATCCATTGTCCAGATACCATGCTTTGTGTTGTAGATCAAACCTTTCTTCTTCTTATACTTCACCGTCAGAGTCAGAGTCAGACTCAGTGCTGTAATCAGATTCTATACGAGCCTTCAGAGCCAATTCTATTTCTGGCTTGTTCAGACTGGCTGAACTGTTCCCTTGATTCTGCTTCGAATGATACACCGTGTTCCTCTGGTGATTCTGGACCTTATGGTGATTCTGGTAATTCTGCTTCTTCTAGTAATACTGAAGCTGACGTGAGTGATTCTACTGTTTGTGGCTGAACCTCTGATTCTGATACTGGTTCTGGTTCGGGTTCTGGTTCTGGTTCTGATTCTGGTGTGAGTTGTACTGACCAGACCTTCTTTCATCAGACTCATTTTGCTTCTGTCTGGTGGAAACTGGAACATACTCCTTTTTCTGTTTGTGCATTGCCAGCATCCATTGACCAGGCACCATGATTGGTGTTTCCTTCTAGTTGCTCAAAATATCTGGTACATAAACAATTTTGTTCTTTGGTACCCAAAACTGGTTGGGTCCAGGTTTTTTAGACTTAACAAGTCTCTTGTCTTTCCCAGATTTAATCATAGGACAAGACAATTTAGAATGACCCTTTTTAGCACAAATAATACACAGAACATTAGAATGAGCAGATTTAATTTCAGCAACAGATTTAGTAAAACCTATTCCTTTCTTACCATTGTTACTGATTCCATAAATCATGGAAGCATACTTACTTCTTTCCATACCATTTGCAATAAAGTTTTGAAAAGCTTGTTCATGCATATCAGATTCACAAACAATATTTGAAGTAGAGCAAATATTACTTTTGAGATTTAGATTTTCAGAATTGAGTCTGGCAACTTCAGTTTTAAAATTAGTGTTTTCAGTTGCAAACTCAGCATTCTGATTCTTTAAAATTTGTACTTCTTTGGTTAGAATTTTCTTTTCTTCCCTAAGAGTTTTCAGATTTAGTTGCAAACTCATCTTGTTGTTGACATTTAGAAAGTCTTTAACAACAGTAATTAATTCAGATTTAGTAAGATCAGAGAATACCTCTTTGTTTTCATCTTCTGAATCAGTTCCAGAGTCGGTGCTGGATCCAGAACTTGAGTTGGTATGTGCCATCAGAGTCAATACTGCTTCCTCTGATGTGCTTCCAGACTTGCCGGAACGAATGATTTGTCCATTCTTCTTACCTTATGCTTTTCTTCCAGAGCTAGTACCTTTATGGAGTCCAGAGGCAAACTTGATGTGAGCCATCATAGCTGCGACTGTCTCTTCATCATCAGATGATTCCTCTTCTGAGTCAGATGCATCCCATGCTGCCATCAGACCATTCTTCTTGAATCTGGAACCTTCCTTGTGATGCTTTCCTTTATCCATGTTTGGACATTCTGACTTGATATGTTCAGGTTCATTGCATCCATAGCATATGATGCTTTTCTTGTCAGCTTCTTCTTTTCCTCTGTTGGAGTATTTGCCATTTTTCCTGGGAGCTTTATTCTTTCTGTTTTGCCAAATCTTTGCAATCTGCTTGGTTATGTAAGCAAGATCATCATCTTCACAATCACTATCCTCTGATTCTAATACAACCTTTGCAGCTTTCTTCTATTTTGACTTAAGGGCTAAAGTCTTCTTCTTGTTTGGTTCATCTGCATCCAGCTCTATTTCATGAGACCTGATGGAGCTTATCAGATCTTCAAGCCTCAAGGTATTCAGATCTCTGGCTTCCTGTACTGCAGTAATCTTTGGTCTCCATTTGGCTGGTAAGCTTATGAGAATCTTCTTTACATGATCTGCACTGTTGTAGCTTTTCTTTAATACTTTTAAACCTAGTACCAGAATCTTGAATCTGCAGAACAATGCTTCACTATCTTCATCCTCTTCAATCTTGAACAACTCATACTATTTGACCAGTATGTTTACCTTTGCCTCTGGTACCTTTTGACTTCCTTCACAGGTCAGAACCAGACTATCATAGATGCTTTTTGCTGTTTCCTTGTTAGTGCATCTGTCAAATTCTTTAAATGTGATAACATTGATTATGATGGTTATGGACTTGTGATGCAGCTTGTATAACTTCCTCTGGTTGGGATTCATATCTGCTACATCCAGTTCTTGACCAGTTTCATCTCTTGGTATAATGGGTGCAGTGTAGCCTTTGACTACCAAGGTTGAGAGATCAGGATCTTGGGAGATGAAGAAGGTTCTCATTCTGTCCTTCCAGTATTCAAAGTGATCTCCATCAAACAGTGGTGGCCTGTTGATGTTGCCTCCAAATTCTTCTTTGGATTCTGAAATGTTGAACCCCCTTGGACCTTTCCTCAAACATTGTTAAGTGCTCAGCCTTGAGACCGAGCTTTGATGCCAATTGAAGGGGCAAACACGAGAAAGGGGGGTTGAATCGTGTTTGTAATACTTGAATTCTTTTTCTGTTTTTGATGATTATTTAAAATCTGATATATAAGCAAGCATAATTAGCAGCGGATAAAGTAAAATAATCAACACAAAGATTTATCCTGGTTCACCATTAACTAGGCTACATCCAGTCCCTTCACCTTGAAGGATTTTTCCACTAATTCAAAACCTCTGAATTACAACCGCACTACTGACCCTCCAAGTCAGTCTAACAATCCTAGACTTTTGAGGAACACAACACCTTGACTTCACAAGTCAAGTCTTCTCCTACCAATCTAAAAACCCCAGATTGCAGAAGGGAGTTCAACACCTTGAATCTAACTGCTAAGTCACCTGCTACTTCTTTTGACTCTTCAGATTGTAGACTCTACTTCAACAATATAGATCTGACACAAGGGAACGAAAAACAAGAGTACTTGCTTCTGGAAAGCTGATACTCACAATTAACCTCACTGAAAACTCGAGTGTTTGCCTATGGAAGTTTATGACTCTTTTACTGATTTTTGATTCAAAGTATTCTGCCTTGAGCCTCCTTTTATAGATAAAAATTAGGGTTTCTTCCATGATCAAATTGAAGCTGTATCTGTCCAGATTCTCTTGCAAAAATAACTTGGCCAATCCTGTTTCACTTAAATAAAAATCGTATCTTTTTAGCTTCAGATTGCATTTGAAAATTCTGTTGACCAATCTTGTTTCTTTTAATTTCAAACAGTATCTTTCTTCCCTCCAATTGCTTTTAAATTCCCTCCAAGACTTCACTTTATTTTTGTATCAAATCCCCTTAATAATTTGATCAAATTTCTATCAAAATTTAATCAAGTCTTTTTCGAATTTTAATCAAGTTATCACTGATTTTCATCATGATTAAAATCTGGACCGTATAAACTTCTAATCTCGACCAACTCTGGACTTATGTAATCTGATCTGCCCCAATTCTGTGATCCTCTGATCTCGGCCAACACTGGACCATATGATCTGATCTTATGATCTCGGCCAACACTGGGCCATATGATCTGATCTTCTGATCTCGCCCAACACTGGGCCATGATACTTAAATCTGGACCATTGATCTGAACATTTTCCCTCTGATCTGGACCAAGTCTGGACTGAGTCTGGATTGAATCTGAATTAAATCTGGACTTATGATATTTTAATCTGGACCATTGATCTTTTAATCTGGACATTTATCTTCTGATCTAGATCAAGTCTGGATTAAATCTAGACTGAGTTTTATGTTCTGGACCATGCTATCTTCTGGTCTGGACCAAGTCTGGACTGATTTTTATATTCACGACCAAGCTATCTCTTGGTAAGGATTAAGTCTGGACCAAGTCTGACTTATGATTCCTTCTGGTCTGGACCAAGTCTCCCTCTGACAAGCTTCCTTCTGGTCTAGACCAAGTCTTCTTCTAAACTTAGCTTCCTTCTGATCTGGGCCAAGAAAGATATCTTTTGATGATGTTATTTGTCCTTTGATATTTTGCCTTTGATGACATCCTCTGATATCCTCTGGAGGTGTATCCTCTGGTGCCTTCAGGATGCATCCTCTGGTACCCTCTGGATGTTTCCTCTGGCCGAACCTTTCTGGTGACATTTCTATCCTCTGGTTGCTTCCTCTGTATGTATCATCTGGTGGTGTCATGATTTGATTTTGCACAGCTTCTGATTTGTTCTTCTAAGTCAAAATACTATTTACATAAAATACTTTTGTTAACATCAAAACTTTGATTGATCGAACTAACTTCATTCCAGCAAAGAATACTAAGAATGTTCTCTTCAAGTCATGTGTCATTCTTGGAGTGTCAAAGCTTAAATTGTTGAGCTCTTATTCACCCTATCCACCATATCACTTCTGATTACATGATAGATCTATACCATAGGGTTTTTCATAATTAGTTTTGTTTGAGTTTTTTTATGCGTAGTTGATGAAAGTGTTTTTACCAATCTAATTTCAAATCCCTTAGGATTCAATTATAGTATAGCAAAAGGGTTGTATCGTATCCACAGAGAATTGGAAATACAAATCCCGTTCTTTAATGAATCACTCGAGCAATAAGTTTTCAAGTATTTGGATGATTGTTTTGGTAACCAGATTGAAATGTAAAATAAGCAATAATCAAAAAGGATTTAAAACACTATGACAAAACTGTTGGAATTGGATTTCATCTATTAACTCTTCAGTATCCTATTGATTCAACATACAAATCATGTTCTATGGTTAATTTCATCACATCAGTTCTTATCTATCTCATTAATCTCTTACATGAGAAGATTAACAATTCCATAATCTAATTACCGATCTCTCGCATAATTAAAAAGGATAACTGTAATGAGTTCAGATGTAAATTGACAAACAGACTTAATTCTATCTCTAGCAATCAAGCTTGTTAGATGAGATAATCTAAGTCCGACTTAAACATGTAGTTCTTACTCACATATCAAATCTAAATTCATGCCTTAAGTGATCAAGCTAAAACATGTATGAAGAATAAGATTAAATCATTGAAATCATCGCATAGAAACAGATATATGTGTATAGAAATCAAATTAGATACATCAAAGTTAAAGAGTTACATCCAATCCCAACAAAAGAAAATTAGCAATCCATAGCCATGAATGCTTTCAAGCTCAAAGCGAAGATCTAAGAAGAAAGGACAACTTTGTGATGTCTTAGGAACGATTCCAGCTTTTCGGTTGATCCCCAATCAAGCAACCAGTTTTTTTTCTCTGTCTTCTCTCTTGATTCCTCTTTTTAACTCAGTAAGCCTTTTTTTTTGGAAATCTGTTTGTGCATTTTTAAAGGAAATGAATTGATGGTCTCGCTTAAGCTAGGCCAATCTGGCTTAAGCCATCAAGTTCTTCATGCTTAGGAAAGGTTGCTTGCTTAAGCCATAATATGGCTTAAGCCAACTAGGTTCTTCAAAATCCATGCCTTTGCCTCATTTTCGCTTAAGCTAGCTAAGCTTTAGCTTAAACGGTCCTTTTGGTTTTGCTTTCAGCATCATTCTGGCTTAAGCCAAGTTCTTCAACTTTGGCTTTTTGCTTTTCCTTTGCTTGGTTCACTTTGATATTTCTCCTACAATTAAACACAGTAATTAATACTTATAATTAACATATTTAACATAATATATAAAAACTAACTACTTATTAAAATAACCTATTGAGGGATAATTTAACATATATCTTAAACATTTCAAACGTATAAGTGCCAAAAAGATTATAGAAAATTAAGTAAATTTGATACTTATCAGTAGTGAAATATAGGTAATTGTGTTGCAAACACCGATAATTTTGGATTGGTGGAAGTGTGACTTTGGATTTGTCCAACAAGGTATTGAATTATGTAAGAACCTTGATTTTTGCATCTTGATCTTCTAGTTATGTTTCATTTACCTTTAATTAGATTTTGACAGTTGTTTTGCATTCTTGGCGAAATATGGATTTCATAGGCATGTTCGATGTTATTTTTGGACTATTGTAGGTATTAACCACATTATGGGTAGATGTTGTGTTAGTTTTGAGTGTGTGTATTGTGGTTTGCTAGAGTATGTGATGGTGTTGAAGGAATGTTCGTTAAGCTTGTGCTACTATTTCAAGTGGGGAAAATTCAGTACACGTTGAGACAATTAGAGTAAAATTTGTTTCAATCAATATGCATAGGGTGATTCGACCCCTAAAAGAGGTTGTGTAACTAACGGTACCTTATATTTATATGGTGACTTTTCAAAATATCATTAATTAGATGTTAGACTATCGCTAATCATTCACCACGAGATGCTATTTTAGTGATACTTGAGGATGTTGTGTTATTTTACCATTGTGTGTAACGTATATATTTATAGTAACATGCTTAAAATATTATATGTCTATATATTATGATAATATGCTCTATGTAATATGCATGTATGTTTTGATGTGTTTACAGTGGATTATGATTTTATAAGTGTCAAGGATGTTTGCATAGTATGAGTTTTAGTGAGAATATGGATGAATAGAAACATGAGGCTAGTAAGGATATCATGGAAGTGATATTATTAATGGATTGATGCGACTCAATCCAAATTGGTAATAGTAATGATATTGATTGAGACAGCGAGATCATTTCCATAGAATTACAATGAGTTCAACAATGTAGGATAGAGGACACGAGACACGACAATTTAATGACGGAGATATTCATATAGAAGCATTGTATTTTATAAGTTCGCTATCGTGTATTACATTTACTAGATACATGAGGTCAAAGGGCTCGCTATATCATACGAGTTACTAGCTGCATCTAGAAGTGTAAAAAATAAATTTGTTAAAATACAATAATACCTGGTTGAACCAACTTGATTTTATATTTATAATTTTGATGATAACAAAAATATTTTATAAGAATAATATATTTGACTTCAAAGAGTATGAAAGAAAATTCGTGTTTTTGAAGAAAATCTAAAATAAGATTTGATTCAGATTTATAATTAAATTTTTTTTAACCAAGTTGAAAACAAGATATGGTCAAGATTTGAAAAAAAATTGATCAAGATTTTTCTACAAAAAAATGTGAACAATATCAATCTGAAGAATTTACAAACTCAATCTGAACAAAATACGAACATAATCATTCTAAAGAATTTATAAACTCAATCTGAACAAAATACGAATAGAATTAATCTGAAGAATTTACGAAATCAATCTGAACAAAATTAATCTATAAGAATTGCTCAGATTGGATTTAGAAATAAAGAATTGGCTAAAGAACCTATTATTGAAAAACTTATTCTTCAGAATTATTTTTGAATAAGATCATTGTTGACCAAACTAGGAATGAAGATATAATTCAGAATTAAACAAGGACTAAATTTAAGCCCTAATTTTATCGATAAATAGATACTCAAGGCTGAAGAAGATCATCGAAAATTAGAAAAGAGTAGAAGAACTCATAAGCTCAAAATTTCAAATTTATCTTAGAGTTCAAAGAGAGAAACTCTTGTTCAAATTAAAATATTCTAAGTATTTTTTCTTAGTGTGAGAGTTATTATTATTATTATTATTATTATTATCAGCTTTGTTAGAAACAAACACTTAAAGTTCCTATCTTTTGTATCCAACCCGCTAGTGGTTTAGTTCCTTCTTTAATCTGGGGTTGTCAGGTTGTTAGGAGAAGACTTGGCTTGTAGGGTCAAGGTGGTTAGTTCCTCAAAAGTCTGAGGTTGTTAGGCTATTTGTGAAGACTGTCTTGGAGGATCATGTGCTTTGTAATTCAAGGTATTTGAATTAGTGGATTAAAGTCTTTTGAATGAGGGGCTGAATGTAGCCAAGTTAGTGGTGAACTAGGATAAATCTATGTGTCCAATTATTTATGCTTTCATTGTTTTCTGCCTTTGAACATGATCGCTTCTTATCTAAATAATTCATAAAAACCAGCCAACCTTCATCAAATTAGAAAAATTTATCAAATTTGGCAAACACAATTGAACCTCCCTTCTCGTGTTTGCACTTTCACTGCCTATTATTGATGTTTTGATGATAACAAAGAAAGAAAATAATTATCTGCTAACATATTGTTTTTAGTGTGCAGGTTAAATAAAGTCAAATAAGAATTTATGTTATTTACTATCTAATATAAGTATTTGTGACTTGGTAATAATTATCCATGTGTTAATTCATTAGAAGAACCACATAAGGATATTATTATCTAATGATCAATTAACTACGATTGCTAATGCTAGAGTAACTAATAACATAGAAAGAGTACCTCTAATCAAAGCAACGTGATTCTAGTACGAGCCATGCCTTTATGCAATATCCTCTAGTGGGTCATTGTCTAGTCAATGGAATTAAACACAAGATATATTGAAAATACAATGAATCAATACTCCAATTACTCAAAGTTTGGAAACAAAGAAAATCTTATAATAAAAACCAAAGCAATGTAAACATCATTTGATACATGTAATACCTCTAGTAAACAACATTTGAATCATCTGGTACAACATCAATCTATTGCAACAACCTATTTCTTTTGGAACAACATTTCCTTTGATAGAACATTGCTACTAGTTTGATCTCAAGTCTAAAGAATAATGAAGTGTCAACCAATTAGTCAAGCACAACTACAATGGTTATTAATCCTCTAGAATCTATCTAGTACAATGTAGTCATGTGACAGACAACAATTTAAACAAATCTTTATATAAATGCAACATATCTTTTTATGTTGTCTTAAAAACTTTTTTCTCGATGGCTATATTTTCAGCAGTGCTATATAAAATACTTCATTTGAAGCTAATGAAGTTGACGAAGTCCACCGAATCATTTGATTCTAAGGAATGTCCAAAAATGAGAAGGAAGAACAAAGTGGTAACTCAAGTAGACAGAGTCATAAGAACTCTTAGCAAGTTATTATACTTGGATTAATATAGGATTCCCATTGTAATATCCTCTATATGAGAGTTAAGAATCTAGAAAGTCTGTGTTCATGTCTCACACTAAGTCAAACATTTGTAATCTCATTTAGCAATGGCAAAAACCTTTGTTTAAAGGTCACTCTGGAGAGACTCATAAATTCTTAATTCCACAACAGTGCAGTTTGCTAGATTTATTGAGAAGACTAGATGTTGTTTTGTGGGTAACCTGAAGAGACGATTAGAACAATACTTATGTAGCTTGAAGAAGCAAAATATATAATACTCATTTTAAAGTTCTTCTGTGAAGAAGACAAATTCTCTCGGGAGAACTTGATGTAGCATCAGATTGTTGCAAACTAGTATAAAAATGATTTGCTCACCCTTCTCCTTTTATTCTTTATATATATTTTTCTTTGTGGCTTATCTTCAAATACAATTCATTATTAATTTGAAGAAAAACTCTTTGACAAAGAACTTAACAAAAACTATCTTTCAAATTGTGTTTTATGTCTTCAAAGTAGTTTTTAAGTATTTTTTAAATGAAGCGTTGATATACGGTTTAAGACAAAAGAATTTAATTTTCAAATGGTCAACGCAATTCAAACTCCCTATTTCTTGTGTTTTACAACACCTTCAACTAAAAGCTACATGATTGTTTTCAGTAATCAGACAATCTATACAACTAACTAACACCGCCCAAAGACTCCACTTGAAGTCAAATGGAGCTAGATATATATCTTATAAAAGCGTCGTGGCATCGGTTTGGCCTTCATCGTCATGTAGTCCAAGATAAATAAGATAATTATGAATGATCTAAAAGATACATTATTGAAGATGTTTGATATGATTTACCATGAGGATTTGTGCTTTTCAGGTGTTTCATGTATTAATTAATTGTTTTACAATTTCCTCTCATTTTTCTGATGTTACTAGAATCTTAGCCCTTATGTGTTTTGTCTTGTATTTGTTTTTAGATTATAAATTCTAATAGGGAGAAGCATGTGGTGGAGGATGATGTGCTTCCTTCTACTCCTTATGCAAGTGACACTGGAGACATTATTGTCGAGTTATGAGGATGTATGTCTTGTTGGGATAGCCTGGGTATCTTTTGAAGTCTTTTAATGGATTACTGTATTTTGAATATTTTGTCTCATGAATGAGTACTATGTGGTATCCTATAGATCTATCTGTACACGCCTTACATTTTATTATATGTATATTGATGTTTAGAATATGTCCATTTGATGTTTGTTTATTTAAGTCTATTTTCCTCTGTTTATTATATGTGAATTAGGTTAGTTATTTAGGTTTCACCATGAGACATTGGGGCATCTAATCCTCTACACGAGAGCTATAACTTGAGAATGCAAAACACCATTCTTTATTCTAATTCAAACTTTAATTAATGTTAAGCTTATTTGGAGACAAGAAGCCAAATTGTTCAGTGCAACATGATTCTTAAGGAAAAAAGTTAGGCAACACCTTTAAACGAGATTTGGGAGGGAGAGATTTTTTCTGTGCTTTATGCGATCAGGTGGGCCATTTAGTTAAACATTAGCTATGTCATATTTGAATCATGATAAACCATTCAAGACTATAAATTTTTCCACTGCTTGAATGCTTTTTAAATTATTAACAAATTATATTTTTATTGTATATAATATATAGTGTGAGAAGAAGAGCTAATAGTTCACAAAATCATTTTATAGATTTCAATAATTGTCTATATCTTGATACAACAATTGAAAATTTAAGGTTTAAGGAATGATACAATAATTAAAAATTCTCCAGTAAGATTAATTTTACAATGTTGGTGCAATAATGTTAGTGATCTTAACTCTTAACACAAAATTGTCTATGTGCAAACATATCCTTACAACCTTTAGTCTCAATTTTATTTTCATCTTTGCAATTCCATACCGTACCTCCTACAAATGTGCCCTGAGAAGATATTGTGCTCAACTTGTCGACCTAAGGATACTAATTAACTTGTGAATAATATACAAATAAAAATTAGATGAATATGATGAAAATCAATAGATTTTGTAGAAAGTAGATAACAATTATATGACATGTGAAAGGTGCTATCCTACCTTTTTTTAAATGAAGATTCTTGTGAATAATAAAATCTTTCTATTTTTAATACGACTATTTGTTGGGTGGGCTCACTCTCCAAGTAGAACCCACTAATTTTAATATTATTATTATTATTATTATTATTATTATTATTAAAGAAAAAAAAAAAAAAAAAAGAATATGTGACTTATTGGGCTTCCACGTGAAGAATAAATAAAAGAAGGTAATGGTTT